>VZRS01012136.1:0-47263 GCA_013398055.1 Ifrita kowaldi
TGACATGGCCCATCAAAGGCCCCTCCGAAAGGGGTCCCCAGATCCTGCACCAGAGCACTGCAGCACGATGCAGCAGACCCTCAGTGTTGCAAGAAATGGTGTCAAACTGGCCCCCTGCACGGGAGGCACATGGGCATTCCTATCTGCCCCCAAAAAAATCCATTGGATTCTATACTTTTTGGTGTGGCCCTGGCGGCAAGGGACCCTCACCACCCAGAAGGCCAGAGGAAGGGGAGGAACGAGACGTTGTTGGGACCCTGGAAGGGTGATGTTTTTAGCTAACTCCTGTCAGGGGACGGGGAGGGGAGGGGAGGGGAGAGGAAGGAAGGGGAGGAGAGGAGAGGGGTCAGTGGTCACCACTGGGCAAAGGTCAGCCCAGGGGTCAAAGGTCACCATGTGGTCAGAGGTCAAAGGTCAACAGTCTACCTAGATGGGTCAAAGGTGAACGATCAACCCAGAGATCAAAGGTCACCCCTAGGGTCAAAGGCCAAATCCCAGGAGTCAGAGTTTAAAAGTCACTGGTGCCTCAAAGGTCAGAGGTCATGTGGGTAATGAGGTCAACAGTCACCCAGGGTGAAAGGTCACCAGGGGTCAAGGGTCAAATGTCAGTTTTCCTTTCCTATGCAGTCCTCATGGAAGCCCGTTCTTCCCCGCCCCTTCCCCGGTCCATCTCTCATCTATCTCCTGGACAGTCTCGGGAACCCAATCAACCTCTTGGGGCAGAAGGGCGCTGGTCACAGAAACTGGGTGAGGCGTGCCTCCAGCTCCTCTTGGGCGTGCTGGACCCAGATGGTGCAAGGATCCCGGACAAGTTCCCGATTTTCAGGAAAATTCATGTCCAAAAAGGAGGCAGAGGAGTCCTGCTGCTTTATTCGAATAAAGGGAGAGAGTCCACCGGGGTGCGGGGTTCGGTTCACATTGTATCCCCACCTTTCCCTTGCCTCTCAGCCCTGGCCGCTCCCTCGGGCTCCCCTATTGGTTCCTGTACCCCAACTCCGCCCATGTACCGCCCCTGTGATCTGAGAAAACGCCCCTGTCCCTGGCCATATGGTCTCTCTGGCTCTGGGNTTGGTGGATAGCAAAAGGGGAATTGCCTGGAGAGGATGAATGATATTTCTTGGGAAATAATTTCTCGCTTCCCAGTGTCAGGAAAATCCACAAACGCCAGAGGTTTTTGTCCAAAAAGGAGACAGAGGAATCCTGCCGCTTTATTCGAATAAAGCAGAGAGTCCACCGGAGCACAGGCCCGCGGGGTTTTCTCTCTGGAGCTGTTGGAGGGCGCAGTCCCCTTTTATCCCAAACTCCCGGCCGCTTGTCGCCCTCTTCCTTTCCCCGGTGGCTGAGGCACAGGGAAGGCACCTCCTTCCCGAACCGCCTACCCCATGTCCCCCCTTGAGCCTGCTGTCATAGCCCAAAGCGCAGAGGTTCCGGCTTGTGCAGAGCCGTGTCTGTTTCAGAACCCAGGCTGTGTGGGCTCTGCACCAAACCTGCTGCCCAGAGGTAGGAGAGACGTGAGGACGCATTTCAAATACGTTAACACCCGCACCTTCACCCAGCCAATTGTTTGTTTCCTCTCACCAGGGAGTAACAGTCATGGGGAAATTTCCTAGGAAATCAATGGAGATCCTCTAAGCAGAGGGGAAAATCTGGAGGACTCTAGAGAGCAACAAAGACATTTCCCAGGAAAGAAGGAGGAATTAGCCTCAAATGACTGGGAAATTTCCTGGAAAGCAACAGGGGATTTTTTAGGAAGGAAGTGGGAAATTTCCTGGTAAACAAAAGGCAGTGTTCTGAAACACTCTACGTGTAAAGTGCCTAGTAGGCAGTAGGGACTTCCTGGAAAGAAGAAGAAATTTCCTCAAAAACAAGCGACACATTGGGAAAGAGGCTGCAGTCCCGTGCTTCAGCCCCACTGACCCCTCCACGCCTTCCTGGTCCCTGGGTAAGGAACTGGAAAAACCTCTCAGGGTGTTTGGGTTGTTTTGACTGCTCCCCGCAGAGCTCAAAGGGCTCAGGAGAGAGCCAGGCGGGCGCTGTTGCTGCCCGTGACCCGCCTCCTGTGGTGGGCATGGGCTGGTTCGCCTCTGCTCCGGTGCCTGGCGCTGCCCGCCGCACTTTGGCCTTTATTGGCTTGTAAGTTTTGGCAGCACGGCCTTAGCGTGCCAGCCAAGGCACTCGGCAGAAGAAGGATTGAAATAAACATCTGAACATGGCCCAGGGGTTTCCAGCCCCGGCAAGCCCCGGCGGCAGCGGGTGCGGCCGACCCCCTGCGCTGCGGGTGTCCCACGCTCAGCTTTAGGTCCGGTTTATTTATTTTAATTATTGCTAGTCTGGGGAAGGGCTTGCGCGGGGCTGCGCAGCGGCATCCCCGGAGCCGGAGCATCCCGCGGGCGCTCCCACAGCAGCGACACCGCCCCGGCGCGGGAGCGGCGGCACTTTCACTTTCGGAAGGGACACGTGATTTTCAGGAAAACGGGAGGGGCGGATAAAGGATCGGGCAGGAGGCAGCCGCCCCCAGCGCCGAGGTCGCCGCCCGGCACGGCACGGCACGGCACGGCACGGCACGGCACGGCACGGCAGCTCTGCGGACCCGGCACCATGGCAGCGCCGGAGAAGGAGGGGTAAGCGGCGCTCAGCACCCCTGGCCCTCCCCGGGTTGCTGTCCCCGGGTGGCCCCGGTCGCCCCGGTGACAGTCCCGCTCCCGCAGGGAAGCCCAGAAGCTGCGGTTCGGGCAGTGGCTGCTGAACGCCATCAGCAGCGGGAGCTACCGGGGGCTGTGCTGGATCGACCCTGCCCGTACCACCTTTCGCGTCCCCTGGAAACACAACGCCAGGAAGGACATCACCAGCAGTGACGTGGAGGTCTTCAAGGTGGGTGGGATGAGTGTCACCAGCAGTGACTTGGAGATCCTCAAGGTGGGCAGGGTGGGGGTCACCAGCAGCAGCCTCAGGGTCTTCAAGGTGTGGAGGATGGGGTTGATCGGCAGTGCACTCAAGGTTTTCCAGGTAGGAGGGTTCGCGTGACCAGCAGCACCCTCGGGGTCTTCCAGGGGGGTAGGATAGGATGGTGACCAGCAGCAAGTTGAGGTCTTCAGCGTGGGTGGGATGTGGGAGCTGGGAAGGTGGGAGGAAGACCAGTCATCCCTGGAAACCTCCATGCTCATGGAGCCAGGGACCCCATGCTCACCCCCCTGCACCCCCAGGCCTGGGCAGAGGTCAGTGGGCGGTATGAGGAAGGCTCCGAGGACCCAGCCAAGTGGAAGACCAACTTCCGCTGTGCCCTGAGGAGCACCCACATGTTCAAGCTGGAAGACGACCATTCCAAGCGTGGTGATGACCCACACAAGGTCTTCTCCATTGTCTCAGGTGAGCGTCACCCCAAGGAGGGGCTGTGTTGGGTGGGGTGAGAGATCTCAGGACCTTCCACTCCTGGTGCTCTCCTTTCAGCCACCCTCCAGCACAGCAAGGAGGGAGATTCCAGCATCCCTAACCCTGTGGTGGACCAGCAGCCAGCACAACAGCAGCTCCAGGTAGCTGGGTGGGCACAGCGGGCCAGGGGCGTCCCTGTTGCCACTCGCAGGCATTTCAACTTCATGTCCTTGGGGTGCTCCCAAGCTGCAGCCCAGCACCTGGCCAAAATGTGGGCTCAGGGAGGTTGGGTGCCTGGCAACCACAGCAGTAAGATCCCATTCTCCTTCCCTTCCCAGCTGGAGCATGACCCCCAAGACATGGCCTCAGCAATCGCTGTTCCAGGTAAGCACCAGTCTCACACTCTTGTTTTTGGGGGCGGACACCCTGCTAGGCTCAGCTGGGGCTGATTTTGTGGCTGTGAGACATCCCACCCACTGTGCTCCCCCTTAGGACCTACTGACCCCACACAGCTCTCGATTCTGGAGGAGCTGCTGCAGCACTGTGACATCTCCCCCCGTGACCTTGGCTCGCTGGCCCCGTCCTGGGTGCCCACAGGTGAGACCAGCCCTGCTCATGGGGTGCAGAGTTGGTGGCTGCCTGGGTGGTTGACCCCAGCACCTTCCCACAGGTGGTTCCCCTGCAGGGGACACTCCCCACCAGGATGTCGTGCTCCAGCCTCACCAGGACACCCTGCTCCAGCCTCACCAGGACGCTCTGCTCCAGCTTTACGCAGACCCCAGCCAAAACAACTGCTTCCCTCCCACGACATTTCCACAATGGGTTTCCCCGGTGGAGCAGCCCACCTTGGCCACCTACCACCCACCGGGCCTCATGCCACCAGAGGAGACAGGTGGGTGCTGTGCAGCAGGATCCGGGCCTGGCTGTGGGAATGCCATAACGGAGTGGGAAGAGGCTGGGGGCCCCGTGCCAAAGCAGCCCCCACTCTGCTGCATCCCAAATGGTGATGCCGATGCTGCTCTTCTCCCGCTGCAGGGGCCATGCCACCGCCGTGCCACCTGACAGAGGGCACGGTCCCCACGCAGTACCCAGCGGAGGCAACGTTCTTCGTCCCTGCCCCCAGCCCTGTGCCACAGCCACGGCTGCTGCTGGATAACACAGGTGAGGGTTATTAACTGTTAATAGCTATAAATTATTATTACAATTATTAACAGTAAATATGCTTGGGGGGTGCTTTGGAGAGGGAGAACGTTTCAGTTTGGAGGATGCAGCTGCTGATCACTTCTTGGTGCAGATGGCATCGTCTCCATCCTGGATGTCACCATCTACTACCGGGGGAAGGAGTTCCACCGGGAGGTGGTCGGGGGCAGCCACTGCCTGCTGACGTACCAGCCCCCCACTCTGCCGGAGGCCCCGAGCCCCTGGCACGTGGTGCGCTTCCCCAGCCCCGCCAGCGTGGTCGACAGCAAGCAGCGGCGCCTCACCGAGGAGCTGCTGGGCGTCGCGGGGCTGCAGCTGGAGCAACGCGCCTACAAGGTCTTTGCCACCCGCCGGGAGAAGTGCAAGGTGTTCTGGGCCTTGTCCCAGCAGCTCGAGGGGGTGGAGGAGCCCCCAACCAACCTGCTCTGCCGGGACCAGGAAACGCCCATCTTTGACTTCAATGAGTTTTGCACAGGTGGGTAAGGGTGGCACATTGTTCTCCATACGTTATTTCCTGCCCAGCCTGGTTCTGGGGCTTGTGGGAGCCAGCCCCAGGATGTTACAAGCATCCAAACCCTCTCAGCCCCTCTGTTCCCCCAGGCTCACCCCAAAACTGAGCCCTCTTTTGCCTCACAGAGCTGAGGGACTTCCGCAATGGCCAAAGGCAGCGATCCCCTGACTTCACCATCTACCTCTGCTTTGGGCAGGCCTTCTCCAAGGCCAGGCCTAAGGAGTCCAAGCTCATCCTAGTCAAGGTGCAGTAGCCAAAACCCACCAATATCCCACTGCTGCCCAGGGAAGGGGAGAGACTCATGGAGGCCAGGGGAGCTGGGACTCTGGGTACCTGAGGAGGGGGAACCCTCGAGGTCAAGGTGGGTGGGAGATGGAGGGTCTGGGTGCCTGAAGAGGGACCCTTGGGGTCTGAGGCAGATGGGATTCTGGGTGCCCAGGGATTGGGACTCCTAGGTAATGAAGAGGTGATGGAGTTTCCTCAGGGACTGGGCAGCGAGAGCCTCAGGGGCCAGGAGAGTGCTTGGGTGCACAAGAAGGGAGGCTCTCAGGATCTGGGGCAAATGGACATCTGGATACCCAAGGAGGGGGCACCCTGGGGGGCTGAGAGAGATGGGGGAACAGGGGAGGGGGACCCTTGGAGACATGGGGGGAGCTGCCTGACCAGGGAGGGGACCCTTGGGGACCAGGGGAAACATGGGGCAAGGGTGGGCAGCTGCCTAGGCCAGAGGACACTTGAGGTCTGGGCGGGATGGTGTGGAAGGCAGCTGTCCAGGGACAGGGACCCTCAGGGTTTGGGGGAGACAAAGGGTGCCCCAGACATCTCCTCCCTGCACTCCAGGAGAACAGGGCCATGCAGGGTGTTGCAGCCATGTTAGGCAGCTGCCCCTAACCTGCCCCTAACCCCAAGGTTTTTCTGCTGCAGCTGGTGCCCAAGTTCTGCGAGTACTACTACGAGCAGGTGGTGCAGGAGGGAGCCTCCTCCCTTGACAGCCACACCCTCAGCCTGCAGCTCTCCAACTCCTTCGACCTCATGGAGCTCATCGAGCAGTACAACATGCAGCTGGGCTGACCCCACCTGCCCCGCTCCCCATGGCCCTGGCACAGGCAGCAGGACCGCTGGGCATCCCAGGCTCTGCAAACCAGCACCCCCCAACCCAAGGACAGCTTCACTGACCAGTCCTGGAGCTTACAGGTTGCTTTTCCCCTCCATGAGCTGCTAGTGTGTTTTTGTGGAGTTTGGTAATTTACAGATTTATTTTCTTAATTTTTCCAGGTTAAAATATATACGTATAGAAACGTAGTTCTCTCTTGCTGCTATCGCCTGGACATCTGCCTCTGCTATCAGTCTGAAATCTTTGCTACCCCCAAAACCACGGGGGTCCATGCCCAGCCTTGTCTCAGCAAAGTCCCTGCTGGCAGGGGCGGGCTGGTATCAGAGAGCTTATCAGCGCTTTCTTCCCCTTAAATTTGAGTAGATGAGGTGACTTCCCACACCTGAAGGGATGCATTTGTCAATGCATTTATTTCCATGCATTAAGGCTACAAACATGACTTGCAAGCAGAATGCGTTGAGGACAGCCTGGCTTTGGCTAAACAAAAGTACTTCGGTGAGCACTGGCCTGGAGTTACTCACTGGAGATGTTCTGGAAAAACAAGGCAGTAACTACAACACGAAGCACCCAGACCTCAGCTCAGAGGTGCAGAAGGGGTGGTGTCTCAGGGGGGAGTGTGGAAACCAGAGGGCTGCCTGAAGATGGGGTGTGCCCTCCCCAGGCTGCAAGCAACTGCACCCCCTTGTTTCAGGAGCCTGACCATCACTGTTGGTTCCTGGGCAAGGGGAGGTGGCAGTGTCCTTACCTGCCTAGTGACCTGGATGCTGCTCGGCCCAAAGGTGGTGGTCCCATAGCTTGTCACATAATAGTGAGCAGAGGGCTGTGCCAGGGGCTCCTCCAGCTGCCTGGGTACTGTGGGAATGGGACACCCTTAGCACCCCAGTTCCAGGAAACCCTCAGCCCTCTTTCCCTGAGCGCTGTTGCGGCACAAACTCGGGACACTGGGCTCACCTTTGGGCAGGAGCAGCTCTGCACCAAAACGGTGCCCACAAGTCGCACAGGTTTTAACGTCTTCCTTTGTCCTGTGGAGGAAAAAGCCCAGGAAAGAAGGAGCAGGAGCTGCCCTCAGCACTTCCCATGGAAGACAATGCCAAGGCAATGGAAGAGGCTTGTTCTTCCCACCCTGACCAGCTGCCATTGGTGGGACAGCCACTGCCCTCCCAGGTGCCTGAGCACCTTCAGCTCTTCATGAAACAGGGACGTGGGCATGTGTTCAGAGTGAACATCATGTACCTGAGCCCCAGAGTCTCAGCTGCTTCACCTTTCCCTCCATGCTCTAATTTCCCACACCAGAAAGTGCTAACACCACGTGGGACATGAGCTGCTATGGTTGGGAGAAGGGCACTGTAGTGCCAGTGAGTTTCACGACTAATTTCACGTGGCTCTTAGAAGCTGACCAGCCCCACCAGCACTGCAGTAGTGACCACCCAGGTCCCACCCTCGCTTGGAGGGGCACGGCGTGTACGTACATGGCACCTGTGCCATCCATGTCCGGCCAGAGGAACTCTGCGGGACAGCCGGACGTTCGGCAGGGAGTCTTCACACACATGTGCAGCCCCGGCCACTCCTCAGCGAGCTTCTGGATGATGAGCACAACTGCCACGAGGAAGTCCCAGGCAAACTGGAATCCTTCCAGGCAAAAGGAGAATGTTGTGCTTGCTTACAGCCCCCACCCATGGCAGCCCAGCAGATGCTGTGGTGACCCACACATCACTTCCAGCCCACAACCTCAACTGTTGGACCAGCTCCATTTCTCCAGTTAACCAAGCTGCCATAAGGAATTTAATGATATGTTGGAAGAGCTCCCCAACTTGGGTGGCCCTTTTGCTTATCTCTTGAAGACCCAGCCTTAGACTGTACTCTGCTGGGGCCTTCTAGGCAAGGATGACCCATTTGCTCCATGACAAGAATGAAAACTTGACTTTCCATTTTTACGTGATACCTCTAGAGGAGTCCTGAACAGAATTGCATGGAGAAAGAGGAAGTCTGTAAGTGGACTGCTGATGGACCCAGGCCAGACTAGGATATGTAGCAGAGGCTTCTTGGGACACTTCCCAGAGGGCTGGAGGTGGCAGGGGCGGAACTAAGGAGAGACATGGGGTTGGGAGTTATGAACGGATCAGGGATCTTACCTGTCCTTTCCGATGGCTTTCTGCAGCGGAGCTCCAGGTAGCTGTAGGCTCTCTGGTTATTCTCTTTGATCAGCAGAGGTTTGCCATTGCATACAAGGAGGCAGCTCACCTTGGCCACCCAGTGCGTGGAATAGAAGGAGCAAGCTTTCACCAGGAACCTGCGAGGAGATGGCCCATGGCTTTCACCACTTTTCTCCTAGCTTATCCCTAATGCTGAAAGAAAGCGTGGCACCAGGTGGACTTGAAAATATGAACCGAGCTTCAGTAAGAACAGAGGCAGACACCAAATGAGGACTTTCCCCTACTGAAAGCTCAAGCAGCAGGAGCAGCCTCTTAAGCCTTCCAGAGTTGGTCATCTTGTCCTGGTTTTGTCTGGGATAGGGTTAATTTTCTTCCTAGTAGCTAGATACAGTGCTGTGCTTTGGATTTAGGATGAGAATGATGTGGATAACACACTGATGTTTCAGTTGCTGCCAAGCAGGGCTTACACCAAGTCGAGGACTTTTCAGGTTCGCAGGCTGCCCTGCCGGCAAGGAGGCTGGGGGTGCACAAGAAGCTGGGAGGGGACACAGCCAGAACAGCTGACCCCAAATGACCAAAGGGTTATCCCATAGCTGGTGGCATCACACTCAGCATATAAACCTTGGGGAAAGCTGGCTGGGGGACCATTGCTTGGGAAAAGGCTGGGCATGAGTTGGTTAGTGCTGAACAATTGCTTTTTACTTGCACCACTTGTTCTTCTTGCGTTTTATTTCTCTCTTTGCTGATTTCCTTTTCATTGCAATATTATTATCTCTATTACTGTTATAATTTATTTCAACTATTAAACTGTCTTTATCTCAACCCATGAGTTTTCTCACTTTTGTGATTTTCTCCCCAATCCAGCCAGGGAGAGTGAGCAAGTGGCTCTGTGGTCCCTGGTTGCCGGTTGGGGTTTAACCACACCACCATCAGATAAAACGCTAGACACAAGTCCAGAAAACCAGGAGAAGTTCCAAAAACTGCTACGGTTCCAACAGCCATAGAAACTCGAACATTCTTGAGTGGGACTGTGAGACCTCTGCCTGCCTGGATGGGCACAGATTAGCCAAACACTGTCCCAGATGAAAGGTGAACTAAAAGGAGCGTGGCCTTTGCTCACGTCCAGGCAGCGAATACCACAAGGGTTCACAGGGCCCCACACGTGTGTGGCACAGCTGAGAAGCCACCCTGGTATCTTGACTCCCAGCCTCAGGCCAAGGGCTTGCTGAGAGTCATCCTGGCACTGCACTGAGCAAACNCACAAGAAGCTGGGAGGGGACACAGCCAGAACAGCTGACCCCAAATGACCAAAGGGTTATCCCATAGCTGGTGGCATCACACTCAGCATATAAACCTTGGGGAAAGCTGGCTGGGGGACCATTGCTTGGGAAAAGGCTGGGCATGAGTTGGTTAGTGCTGAACAATTGCTTTTTACTTGCACCACTTGTTCTTCTTGCGTTTTATTTCTCTCTTTGCTGATTTCCTTTTCATTGCAATATTATTATCTCTATTACTGTTATAATTTATTTCAACTATTAAACTGTCTTTATCTCAACCCATGAGTTTTCTCACTTTTGTGATTTTCTCCCCAATCCAGCCAGGGAGAGTGAGCAAGTGGCTCTGTGGTCCCTGGTTGCCGGTTGGGGTTTAACCACACCACCATCAGATAAAACGCTAGACACAAGTCCAGAAAACCAGGAGAAGTTCCAAAAACTGCTACGGTTCCAACAGCCATAGAAACTCGAACATTCTTGAGTGGGACTGTGAGACCTCTGCCTGCCTGGATGGGCACAGATTAGTCAAACACTGTCCCAGATGAAAGGTGAACTAAAAGGAGCGTGGCCTTTGCTCACGTCCAGGCAGCGAATACCACAAGGGTTCACAGGGCCCCACACGTGTGTGGCACAGCTGAGAAGCCACCCTGGTATCTTGACTCCCAGCCTCAGGCCAAGGGCTTGCTGAGAGTCATCCTGGCACTGCACTGAGCAAACGCAATCCCACAACCTCACTGATGGCCACAAACCAGTGCTTACCTCTGGAATAAGCCCTCAGGTATTTCAGGTGAGAAGTAGGCACGGATGTGGAGGTCCTCAGGGTGATCTCCTCCCCACACCTCAGACACTTCCTCTGTCTGGTTCAGATAGGTTGGGAACAAGTACCAGGACTCGCCTTGGCTCCGTGTTGTCTCCCATGGCTTCCCAGGCACAAACTCTCTGGCCTGCGGGTTGAGTGCTTCGGTGTGCTTCACCTCCAGGCAGAGCTCAAAGTGCTCCAGGAGGCTGAAGAGCTTCCCTCTCCCTCTGTGAGGCCTGTGTCCCATGATTTCCTCAAAGACATCCCACATCCCTTCTGAACAGAGCTGGTGCTTCACCAAGGCACGCACAGCCTGGTGGCACAGCATTGCCTTTGACTTGAAGGTGCACACCCAGTTGGCTCTGTCTCTGATGGTGGCGTGTTCCCCGATCAGCGTCTCCACAGAGATGCTCTCGAGCTGCTGGACAAGGCAGTACCGCACCAGGAGCTGCATGGGAAGAGGAGAGGTGGCAGTGAGAGGAGCCCAGCAAAGCTGCAGAGCTTGGGCTCTACGGAGGAGATGGTCCTGATCCCCATGCTCACCTTGAACATTGTTATTAAAAAGGTAGGCTGGAGAAAGACAGTGCTTTCCAAGTGCTTGATTTCCTCATACCACACGACGAGCCCAATGCGGTGGAGGTACCGCAAGATGTCCTGGAGGAGCTCTCTGCCCAGGCCGGCCAGGTGCTTGTGCTGGGAGAGTTTGCTGAGTAGGTACTGGAGGTCCATCATGCCTAGAGGGGGATGCAGGAGCTCAGCATGCATCTCTCAGACACAGCATTCCAAGGCAGATGCTTCAGAGAGCCAACAAACACCAGCAGCATCCCACATCACCTGTACCATCCCTGGGATCAGAGTGATGCTCGGTGACTGTGACCAAAAATGCTCTGCCTCTCCTCAGTTGTCCCACTGCCACCCTGCAGCCCCCACAGCCTTGCCTTGCCTCAGCAGTGGCAACAGCCTGCCAGGACCTTCTGAAAAACGAGGTTAACACTGTTTTTTTAAATTATTATTGTTTGAGGAAGCAGGTTTGTTTCCAGCCAGAAAACCTCAGATTGCCAGTTAAACCTCAGACTGACATTCAGCAATGCAGAGAGACAGGCAACAAAGTCTGGCTTATCTTCACAAAAGAAAAGCATCTGCTCCTCATTCTCTAATTCTACAGTGGCCAGGGGGGCCAGAGATGTCACTGGGAACTGGTGGTGTTGGTACCTGCTTTGCGTACATAGGCAAGGGGGTGGAGCTGCCTGCTACTCTCATTAAGCCACAGGAGACATGGAAAAGGGTCTAGGGAAAGGTAGGGGCCATTAAATAACGTTAGCAGGATGTAGATTTGAAAACCACACAGAAGCATTAAAGCTGTGGAGCCCTGCAAGATTTTTTAATTGCTTATACCGGGAAAAGGGGAGAAAGAAAAACATCACTGGAAAGCAAGAAACCAGACCATGGCCTGTTCAGGCGTGCTCAGCATTAACACTACAAGGTCTTCAGCAGCAACCCCACTGCCACACAAACAGGGCCAGAAGGCACAGCAAGCACTGGACAGCCCATCCCAAATTCAGGACAGCACTGGAGAGAGCCTGTCCCAGGCATGGGACAGAAGCTCCTCTCAGAAAGGCGTGGCAGGGGTCACAGACCACTCACCATGATCTGCCATCTCCTCACTCTGTGCAATGTCCACTATGGCAGCTTCCACCTGCCTGTAGATGGGCGGCAGCACTCGGACAACCTCGGGGAAGAGCTCCTCATTCTTCACGTGCTCCAAAATAGTGGCCTCGAGCTTTTTGATGTCACCGTGATCCGTGCAGTTGACAGCAACTAAGTTTAAGATCTGGAAAAGAGGAAGCACATACCTGATGCAACTACACCCAGAGAAGTCTTTTGGCTTGTGAGGACCTAGTGTCCAGGAGGTCACTCAGGGTGGAACACACCACTGGCTCAGCCTCAGAGGGCACTTCCTTCACACCTCTGTTCTGCAGCAGTTCCTGAAAATCACCAGGTGATGGTGAATGGCCCCTCACACTCCTCCTCAGGCACTTGCTACAAGCCACAAGAGGAGATGCCCATCACCTACAAGGGGCAAGGACCCTGCAGGTCACAGCCAGGGGCTACCATGTCCACCCCAGCGTGGGCAGGGGCTGCAGTAGTGGCCTGATGCACTTGCACCAGGTCACCTTAGCCAGTAGCACACTGGGCTGCCAGAGACAACAGGTGACCTCAGCCAGCCAGAACCCAGGACAATCTCAGCCCTACAGTTAACATGCAGCTCTCCATCTCTTTCAGCCTCTCCCACTGGTCCACGTAAAACTTGGGCTCCTCACTGCCCTCCAGGTTGCTGATGAAGTGAGCAAGGTTGCTTTTTCTCTCCGCCAGCATGGCTGTGATCCTGGCCATGATGTCACATGTCTTCTCTGCTACCTCCTGCTCCTGGCAGCAGTCCACATGGGTTCCCACAGGAAGCACCACTGAGTTTGGGACTCGCATGGACAGGTTGTTGATCCAGAAACCAACAAGCTCCTTGAAAGTTTTGTTGTTAGTTTGGTACCTGGGAAGTGAGAAAAAGAAAATCCCAAATTCACATCTTACCCTCTGGATCTCCAGCCAACTTCCACCAGTGCAGGCCTGACCACACTCCCTGTGCTGTCTTAGGAGCCCACTGGAGAAGAGCTCAGATCCCAGAAGCTGACATGGACTGTATCCAAGCTCATCCTTCAGTTCCCCATCCTTAAGCTATGGGGTGTAGCAGAGTCAATCCCTGCTGTGAATGGGAACATCACTCTGTAGCACAAAACCCAAACCTGATGCTCCCTCCATGTTCAGGGAACACCACAGGATACAGAAGGGATTGTAGGGATTTGCTTTTTGCAGAAAGCAAGTCCATTCAGATGGGGTTCAGTTGTCACATAAGGAGTTGGTGCTTATTCAACCCCTCCAGAGGCCTTTGGCAAGGTAATGACAGGCCTGGTGGATTAAAAGATTGATCTGCAAAAAGGGAGAGGGGGAGAGCCAGCTATGCCAATGGTGTGAAGACCAGGCCTCAAGGCCCAGTGGAAATGGTGTGAATTTGTGCAGTGCAAAGTTTCCCCAGCTCCTTTTTAGTTTCCCTGGCCTACCTGGAATCCAAACCAGCAGTAAGCTCAGCACCACATGTAAGATCAGCACTTACATGTGAAGATTGATGACGAGGATGACGAGCGCCTGTGGGGTGATGAACACGTGGTGAGTCACGTAGTATTCCAGCTGGCCAGCAAAATCCCAGAAGAGAAACGTGAAGTCCTCGATCTGGAACTCACTGATCTCTATCCCAACTGTTCGCTCTTCCTTGGGAACCAGTTTGGATTGCCCTTGCTTCAGGCTTCTGCAGATGGTGGACTTCCCTGCCAGTGAGGCCCCTAGGAACATGGTCTTGACCCTCTTGTCCTCCTGCCCCAAACCATGCTGAAGCTGGTTGAAGTAATTGCGGATCTGCTGAATGCCACCAGCACACACTTCACTGGGCGGCTCCCGGAGGGGATTTCCACTGGCCTTAAACATTTTCAGGGAGTGTCGCTGGAAGAGCTCCTTGGGGAGCTGGCGAAGGGCATTATTCTGCACATGGAACTCCTGTAAATGTGCCAGCTGCAGGACAGGCTGCGGGAAGGTCCGGAACAGGTTGTTGGAGATGTTGAGGTACTGAAGGCTGCCTTGACAAGCTGCCAGGTCCCTGGGGAGGGCACAGAGACGGTTGTTGTTCAGCCGCAAGTGTTTAAGCCTGGGGAGATGGGAGAAAACCCCCTCTGGGATGATCCGGATTTGGTTCTGATTCAGCTCAAGCCTCTCCAAACAGACCAGGCTCTGGATTTCATTGGGAAAGTCTACAAACTCATTCTTGGACAGTATCAGCTTCTTGAGGTTGCAAAGCTTAGAAATGCCAGGGATGCTCCTGAGCTTGTTCCTGTCGAGGTCAAGGCTCTCCAGCATGGAACTGCTCAGGACTGCAGGCGGGAGCACACGCAGCCTCTGGGTAGAGAGATTCACTTCACGACATCTGTCCTCCTGCTCCTGACCTGGACACATGGGAGAGGGAAGGTGGTTAAAAGAGACTTTGACCCTTTGGAATTGCAGACCATTATTTCTTTTTTTTTTGTTTGACTTTGGGATGATTTTGGCCAGCAAGGAAAAGCAGAGGAGCTGGCTGAACAGTGCAACCACAATTACTGCTTGAACAGCCCCTGTGCCCTCTCAAGAGAGGAACTGAAGCCGAGGATCTTGGCTGGGACTGAAGGAACAGGAACAGCTCCCACCAGATGTTGACCTGCAGCCTGAGTGTCACATTAACAGATTTGTTCTCATGCTTTGAGCCCTGAAAGAGCTCCAGGCACAGATGCATCTACCCCAAAACTGGAAGCTTTCTAATCCCAGCAGTGGGCAGGGGGGGCAGAGCCGACATCAGGACAGCTGCTCCCCAAATAACTCACCCAGCCCACTCTCAGCTCTTGACCACAGCTACAGGGATGCACTCACTGAGGCCAGGGCCAGTGAGTTCAGACACTTCCTCTTTCACATCCTCTCCCCTCCAGATGACGCTGTGATTCCCTGCAGGGATGCTCCCAGCCCTGGGAGACTGGAGGAATAACACAGGGATAGTGGGGTTCCCCAAAGGACAGGGCACACAGGCAGGCTCGCAGTGATGGCTGAGAACATCCCCAAACAGAGGGTGTTTAGAGCAGAGAGATTTGCAGGCAAGGAGAGCGCCAGCGGGATGGGGATCCCACGATACCAAGGCAAAACATGGTTAGATTTGCTTTCCTCTCCCTTGTTTCACTTCCTCCCGTGACGCCAAGCATGGCATCCCCTTATGCAATGCACCATGCTCAGGACTGACTCATCATCATTTCTCAGCATCACCACTGAAACATGGGACATGCTCCAAGCCCAGCAGGAAAGCAAGCCTTTCCCCTCTCCCAAACGCCCAGTCTCTCCATCAGGGACAAGCCAAAGGACTCCCACCACCACTGAGCCAGAGCAGTGAAGAGGCAGCTACTCACAGGCTCTGGGCTGGGCCATGACCGTGCAGCGTGGCACCACCTGGATCCTCCGGGCACTCGCCTCCTCCTTTCGTTTCCTCCTCTTGTGTCGCTCCCGCCTCCCCGAGCTTTGCCAGGGAACCCCACCCTCTCCTTCTCCGTCCAACCTCAGAGCAGCTCTCAAGAACCCGAGCACCTCTGGCCAGATGGTGGGGCCAGGGATATGTCCCAAAAGCAGTACTGGAGGTCACCTACGAGACAAATATGGTGGCAGAATAGTTCCTGAGTCAAATTCCTGGTGCAGCATCCCTCCCTGCCTGTGCTGAACGAGCTTTTGGCATCACCATTCTGGCACAGGAATGAAAGGACACCAACAAGAGGTTATGCTGTTACCAAACTACTGCATGTATTGAATAAATAAGATTCCTTCCCTTAAACAGGCAGCAGCATCTTATCCAAGAGGGTCAACCAGAAAGGGAAAAAAAAAAAAAAAGCAAGTAGTATACACAGTATACTAGAAAAACTGTTTCTAGAACATGCCAGAAGAGGCCTTCTTAGGTATGTTTCTCATTGCCTCTCCCAGGAGGCAGCTTACAATTCGATAATTTAATTTTAATGGCAGACAGAATGAAAGAACCAGTATTCTTGTTCATGTAACTTTGTAACTTCAGCAGAAAGCACATGCAGAAGGTGTAGGTTCCAGTCTCAGCAGACTGCAGGTGGAGAGGTAACAAATTTAACAGGCCTTACAGTGCAGGCACTCCTAACACATCCTGCAACAGGCTGTTATCTTTACTGCCAGTTCAAGGGCAACATTAAACCAGAATTTAAAGCAGTGAAACTGCCCAAGGAATGAAACAGACTGACACTGTCTTCCTGGTAAACAATATAGCTGCTTCTATTACTTAGTCAAGCCCTGTTTTTCACACCACCTACCCTTTTTCACTCATACAGACACGTTATGGCAGAATTGTTCCTCTGACATCTTCAGAGGTGTCCAATTTCCAGCCTAAGTATATGCACAACTAGATCACATTCTCTCATTCTTGTGCCAACAGTGCCATAGAAGTTTCTGAATTTTTATTTTGTCCAGAAATCTATCAGCAGTGTTTGTATTCACAACCCCACACCCATGTTCCAGGTATGTATTCTAGCTACAAGTTTAGCTTGAAAACTACAGTTTCTCTGCCAGCTGTTCTTCTGCAGTCAGTACTGTGTCTTTTCCAAAAATCTTCAAAGCCACTCCGAAGTTATCACTTCATTATCATCCAGCCAGGCTGCACTTCCACAGAGGAAGCATACAGAACCAAGGAAGATTACCTCTAAAATGCTCAGGATTCATCCATAAACACTCCTCTAGCACAGTGAATGATGGGAGTGAAGCACTGTGCCAGTCCATACACTACTGGTATATAGGCTTGTTTTGTTCAAATAGTAAAAGAAATAAACTCTCCAAACCAGTTCCTGTGAAGGGAAAGCCAGTTTCTGAGTTGTAACTTACTGGTTTTCTCTTCAATTTCTCTGTGAAACATCTCCTCCCTAGCAGGGTTTGATGGGGAATGGTTCAAGTCAGATGCAAGGGTGCTGAATATCATTTAAGGGCCTGTATTTCACTTAAAAGATCTGTTGCTCTGCAGTACCTGCAGGCAAGGAGCTTTGCTAAAGCAATCGAGATGAAGTCAGACTGTGTGCTGGACTCCTTTGATTCTTGATAGGAAAACCAGTTCTCCTGCAGAGGAGGAGGGACAATTACTAATCCAACTCCAATCCTCTTCCACAAACACAGCATTCCTTATGCAAGAGCCAAGCGTGCATGTTTACACGGAACAGCCAGCCCAAGAGGCAGATGCAAGACAAACAAATGACACCTGCTATAGGACAAAAACCATTCAAAATAACTTTATAAACTCTGTCACATTTCTGCTTTGTACATCAGTTTAACCTTATCCTTCGGGCTTGTTACTGAAAATTGACAATGCTTGCTTTTCGTTTCACGTTTTCCTGAAAGGCAGACACAAAACCAGCCATCAGTGCATTATTTACACAAGTGCAACACAATCTCCCACCCCAAAATTAATTTTTTCACTAACAAGGTACTTCCAACAGAAGGTAAATAAACACCACGGCTTGAGCAGTGTTTCTGAAGTCAGTTTATAAAGGTTAGCTCATTTCTGCAATCCCCAAATGCCAGAGCGAGTAAAGCTTCGCTCACCATCCAACGGGCTAAAAATACGACATTTCAAGTATTAAATCAGAAATTTCTAAAGACAATCCATATTTCGATAAATAAACACAAGGGAAACAGTATACAGCTCTCAATATACTGTATGAAAAGTGGTGTCCAGTTTCAAACTTTAGCAAGACAAGTGCACAGCCCAAAAATGTGATCAAAGTAACCCTGAAAACTGTAGCAATCCGGGAGTTCCAAACATTGATCTCTTCTGTGTTTCCCCTCGAATTACTCTGCTGGTCTGAGGCATTTGATTGTTATTTAGTTCTACAGCTGTAGGTAATCCAAAAAAATCCTAAATTCATTCCCATATGGAAACAATTCAAGAGAAGGTTCTGTAGATAAAAGTCTGTTCTCATCTTGTTTCTCTGCACTCTGCTTACAATGAGATGCAACTGCAGGTCTGTTATTCCCATAGTGCCCACAGCCAGGACAAGTTCAGTCCAAGTCATGCTGGCTGTGGCTTGCTCTCAGTTTTCCATTTCACGTGTATCTTCACCATCAGTTTTCTTATGTTTCCTCATATGTTTGTATTTTTCCACATATGCCTTCACCAGGTTAGCCACCTTCATAGGGTTGATCTCTCCACTTTTGCTGTGGCAGATCTGCAGGGGATCAGAAAGGGCACTTGGTCAATGACAGCAGCTCAGGCAAGTGGCAGAGAGGCCCTAAGCTGTCCAAGGGAGCCAATTCCTGCACAGACCCCCAAGGCTCATGGCAGGGTACATCAAGCAGAAAACAAAGACAAGAGCAGTATTTTCCTTCAAGCATTTCAGAAATGGCCCAGAGCTTATCTACGGAGCACCACCTGAATGCAGAGGCATCTCAAAGCAAAATTACTCATTTTTACTGCAGGCTGTTTCACCCATCCATCCAGTTTTATACAACATGTGGTAACCAAGGAAGAGTTCATATCCCATTTTTGGGATGTTTTTGAGGAAGCAATGCTCATATTAAAAGAATTTGGCAGTTCGGAGAGCCCATTTTGAGACAGGGGAGAAAGAACAGACCCTACACAAGGAACTTTATCTCTCTTCAGAGAGAGGCTCACAGTGACTTCAGCAGCAATTGGCACTGCTCAGCTCTTTTGCAAACAACACTCATGGTTCATATGGGTCACACAGAAGATGTGAAATTGCAGCCAATACCTCGTGAATTCTTATTTATGATGGACTTTCTCAGTGATAGCAAGAATGCAGAGCAGGGAGAAAATACAGTTCTCTGAGGCATCAATTAACTGCCTTGACCACAAGAGCATTACTTCTCCTCACAAGACAACATTTACTTGCTGATCAGGTCTTTGTTAGCCACGATCTACTCAGCACTAAGATTTGAGACAAAAGTCAGTATCAGCTAAATTGCAAGGCCCTCTTCCAAAGTTCAGAGACACCACAGATGCTCAAGGACCTAATGCACAAAGTATTTTCTCACTTTATCAGAAACAGCTGGAATTCTGGCTGAAGGCCCTAGTGAGGGGGATTTGACCATTCTCATCCAGGGCACGTACCATGTAACATTTCAGCTCAGGCAGCTGAAGCTTAGCAATGCTCTTGTCCACTGAAAATGTGATCTCATAAAAGGAACAGACTGACAGCTCTCATCAGTGGCACCAATCAGTCCTGCGTAAAGCAACTACTGCTTCACCTGCAGGGCTGCAGAGTCAGGGTCCAAAGATCTGCTATTCAGTTATGGCATGTAATTGCTGAAATGGCAAGTGCAATCCAAAGTACTGCCACTTACATAATGACCTGCCCAGCTCCTCCTCTGCACTTCCTTTCACTGGGGCCTTACCTTCTGCACTGCTTTCCGAAGGATGCTCTTGTACTCCTCCTTTGTAATCTCCCTCTTCTGGTAAAAAGGTTTGATGGCAAGTTTCACTTCTTCCACAGCCCTTTCTTGCATGTGAAGCTTCTTCATGTACTGCACAGGAAAGAGAACTTCATTACCTTGTGCTGGCTTGGGAACGGTTTCTGAATCTGATTTTCTTAGAAAGGCTCAAACAACGAAAATTCGCATTTCACAACTTCAACAACCCAAGTGATTTCCTTTACTGTCAACTGCTGTCTTGAAACAAATACCAATTTGTGCTATGAGGAACCCTTGCTTTATGTAACATTTATTCTGTGTCTTAAAAAATGTGTTTTAAGCAAGTGACTATAACGTGGACTTCCTAATTTTGGCTTCCTCCTTCCCTTCCAACAGCTCTGAAGTAAACACACATCCAACAAAAGGCATCAGATTCTAAAAGCAGCAAACCATAATTCTGAATATAAAGCTTCAGATAGCTCTAAAGGCAATCTGAAAATTGCAGAGTTGCCTATGAAGTAATGATTACAGGTGCCATCAAAACAAGTTCATAAAAACTATTGCTCATAAATGGAGGCTCAGTGGGAAATACATCTTACTGTTTGGTTTTATGGTACGAAGCAAAATAATGGGCTAAGGTTTTGTTCTTGTGTTAGCATCCACTGTGCCTAAAGCAGATGGCCTGTGCAGCAAACCCAAAACTCAGCAGCAAGGGACCTGAACTGAAAGATCTCCAAAGCGTTTTACTAACTGTACATTTTCAGTGCTGATAAGCAACAAGACACAGTCCTACCTCTCTGTAGGACTGTTATGAGAACTGATATTAATTTCAAAGCTACAGGGGAACGGAGAAAACCAGGTGTTTAGAGAAACTTGGGACATTGTGGCTCCTGGAAAGTCCCTTCCAAATATTCATGCAAGAAAGTTTCACAACTTTAAGAACGTATTTTAGGTGTTTTAATCCCTCTCTGTCCTACCGTGATGAAGCAATAGAAAGCAGAACCCTCAAATGGAATAAATCCCAAACAAATTCAAAGAGAGGATTGCCTGCTGCTCCTGGGTTAGCATAGTCAGTTACCAAAAACAGCAGGGCTGGGAAAATACAGTACAGAAAGTTTAAAAATCGCTCAAATGAAAAAGTTCATATAAACAGCTCATTTATTTTATGCATTCACTCACTTCCTCATTTTTTGTTTTATCCACTGGAGGTTTGGGTGCTTTGGTCTTTTCCTCTGCATTTCCAACAGAAGCAGCTTGGATTCCTGGCTCAGATGCCGTAGCCAGGCTGCCCGGCTCTGGGGTGAGGCTCTGTCCTGCCACGCAGCCAAGAGCTGGAAGACTTCCCTGCATGATGAACTGAACCGTGGGCTGGCTCACCGGGGCGTAGGGGGGCAGGCTGGAGGGCAGAGCTGGCGCCAGAGGGATGTTCTGACAGTACACCTGGGAAACACACACCACTCTGTAAATGCTTGTGCTGACAAGACACAACATCAGAGCAGGATTTTCAGAGCATCTTTTATCCACCAGGAGCTACCACCAGCTCCACTCGCCTTTTAACTGGTGGACAGCACAGACTGATGGCTTAGACCAGGGCTACCAAGCCAACGTTTACAGCCTGATCACAGGGAGAAGCTCACAGCTTCTCAGGCAGCACCATCTTTCTGCAAGCTGCTGCTGAAAACAGAAGCTGCATGTACAGAGCAGAATTGAAAGATAATATATTTCTTCAATCACAAGGAGCACCTGAGAGATTAAATGACTGGAGGATTGCTGAGGTGTATGGGCTACATGAAATGTACCACACGCAGAGGAAGGCAAACTCTGCCATGAAAGGAGGGTGTTGCACAACAAGGGCACAGATGAGATGGGATGCCTTCCACGACACTTGGGTGCCGGAATAGGAACCAACCTGAGAGGAATCTAGATCAGGAAACATAGGCTCAGGAATCATATAATTGGTTGGAGGAGGCTCATTTAACTGCACCTGATTTAACGTTTGGTTCAAGTCCTCTGCTTTCCAGGCCCCTTCTTTTGCTCGCTGAAGTTTGTAAAATGGCATCCCTAAGTATCCCAAGAGAAGGAAAAGAAAACATCTCAGAACAAAAAAATGTGTCAAAGATTCAAAGCCAATTATATTTTTAAAATTAAAACAAAAAGCATCTAACAACAAAACTAGCTATAAAAGGATTTTTTTAGCAGTCATTCATATTTTAAAGCTTCTGATAATAGAAAGCTTCTCATCCCCTTGAGCAATTGTTTTCTATTGGGTTTATCTATTGAGAGTAACCAGCAAGAACACAGGCAACTCTGTCAACACAAATAGCACAGGTTCCCAAGCCAAACTGTTTCTAGCAGCTTTGGTTTAGCAGCACTCACAGGAGTGAGCTACAGAGACTTGTCACGCTCCTTGGTTTTGAGGAACATTTATAAATACTGAAGGCAAAGCAACCATTCCAGTTAAGTGCAGAAAGGATGGGACACGGGCTGCCAGTTCAGAGACGGGGCTGTCGCATGCGCTTCACGAGCGAACAAGCTGCCGCTGGCTGAGCTGTGCTGACAGCACGTCCTCTCCAATTCATTAACACAATTCACCTCATGATTTCAACCAGTGCAAAATGCCAGCTCTCAGGATCGCAAACCACGGCATCACCCCAGCTCAGATGACAGAGCTCTTACAGTATGACCAGGTTTGGCCAGGCACCAAAACCCTAAGCCTTATACAGCCTATTTCAACTGCTGTTTGTTTCCCAAAAGATACTTACTGGGAGCTTTTCCAGCAGACAATGTGCTGCTTTCTTCCTCTTGAAGATTCCAGGTAACTCTTTTCACTGGTGTTTTTGATTTCAAGGCAGGACTCTGAGGTACCACTTCCAGTTCAGGCTTAGTGAAATTACTTGTATTTTCATTTGAGACAAGGCACTCCTCCTTAACCTCCCTCACACAATCCGTGACTTTGCTTTTGGATGAGCTTTGAATGGGTGCAGCCTCAGCTGGAACGTGCATGATAACTTCCTTCTTTGGGGGTTGCTCCATCAGAGATGGACATAATGCAGTATTTTCTATTTTAACTGTAATCTCTAGGTTTGTATTGCTACAGCTACCGAGCACTGCTGGATCAGTACTATTCATTAACTCTGTTTCAGCAGAAGAATCCACATCGCCAATTGGGACACAAATGTTTGCGATCTCTGGCGCAGGGAAAGCAGTTTCACTGCTCGTTTCCCGACAGATGGGCTCTACCTTTATAGTTTCTTGGACCTCTCTCAGCTGAACTGGGGTCTCAGTCTGTATTTCCTCAAGTCTGACATTTGGTTGGATGGTTATGGAAAGCCCTTCTAGTACTAACTCCTCCTTTGGCTCTTGTTTGAGAGAATGGGGTTGCTCCAGACACCTGCTCACATTTTCAGCTGGAGGCTTTTGATCCTTTTCTGGCGGAGGAGGAAGCAAGGTCTCTTTTGATCTGTGTTTCCTTTCTTTGGAACGTGATCGGGATCGCAGTCTTTTTTCCTTTGATTTGCTGCTTTTGTGCTCCCAAGATCGAGACCGAGATCTCCACTTCCTCCTCTCCCGAGATCTGGATCTCGACCTCTTTCTGTCCCTTGACTTCAAGCCACTTTCTTTATCATACCTCTCATAGCTTTTGTCCCTCCTGTGCTTCCGCCTTTTAGTCCTCTCCGTGCTGTTTGACCGGGAGCGGTCCCTCCGCCTTGATCTTGAGCGAGACTGTCTTTTCTTTTTCCTATTTTCATAGAACTCAGAAGTACTTCCAGGACTACCCGAACGTGATCTAGATTTCCTTCTGTCCCTAGACCAAGAAGTTTTTGCCTTTTTATCCTTGGTTTTATCCTTTATTTTCTTTTTTTTAGATCGTTCGTGGCTGCTAGAACGGTCAGTAGAAGACCTCCCGCTCTTGGATTTTATTGTGTGTGTTTTGCTGTGCTCTTCCCCACCTGACCAAGAGGTAGATCTGGAGCTTCGGTCCCTTGAGTGTGCTCTGTCTCTTGACCCTGAATGTGATCTCTTACGCTCTTTGACAAGTGCTTTTTTCCTTTTCATCTTCTTCTTGCTTCGGGAGCTGGAGTTTGAACAGGATCTGGAACGTGATCGCCTCTCTGCTTGTTCTACCTTTTGGACTTTCTGCTGCCCATCACTCTTTGAGGGACTATCTGGTTCTATTTTCACATTAATACTAGGTCTGATCAATTCCTCAGCATTAAAGAACACATTAGGTCCCTCTCTGTTTTCCTCCTTTAAACACTTTGTATTAGAAATTTCCTTAACAGCAGATGAAGCGCAAGGACTGCTTAGGGGGTCGTCCTCATCCACATTGTCTCGTTCCTCTGTATCAGAGATCTGTTCTACAATCCTGCTTGCTACTGTCACGTCATCACGAGACTCTGTGTTACTAGATGGCACGTCAGAGTCAGTCCCAGATCCAAATATATTTTCTACCCTGTAAGGAGTGAAACGACGGACAGTTTGAAATGTTTGAACTTTTGGATTTTCAATGGAAATAGTCCTGGTGATATTAGTTAGTGGGATCCCTGAGCCAAGCCTTTCAGGACTGCTGTTTGCTGAACTCGAGTCTGATCCTGTTGGCTCAAAGGGATCATATATTTCACTTTTCACCTGCTTTTTCTTTACTGAGAAAAGAGCTGAAGGAGTCTCCTTCTGCTGCACTTCCTCGTCCACCGGGCGGAAGGTATTACAAAATCCTGGGTTAGACAGCCTGCTGGCATGTCCTGTGTTCCCGGGAATATTGATTTTAAAACTCTCAAAAGAGCCTGGGCCTTTGCCCCTTGAAGTGCCCAGCAGCGATGAACCGCTATAGCCGCCGGGATTGGTGGAGAAAGACGTCCCGCTTGGACGCGTCTGTTGCTGAGGTTCCTTGGAATTTGACTTCTGACTTTCCACCCTGCTACCCTTTCCTGGCTGATTAGTGCTCTCCTTGCCAGTCAGCTGGGTTATACAGGAGCTGGGGATGCCACAGCTTTGGCTTCCTGCAGGTTCTGGCTCCACCTGCTTGCTGCTGGTTTCTTTTTTAATCTTTGGTATCCTGGGAAGCTCAAAGATGTCAATTCTCTGGGAAGGTGGTTTTACTGGCTGCCTCACAGTTACAGCTTTTGAGCCAGAATTCAAGTTACAGCTCAGGGGTTTTGAAGATGAATCAGTGGGTACGAAGTTTTTAGATTTTCCATTAAATCTGGGCATTTCATCTAACTTTGAGCCATGCTTGCTCCAAGTCGCTGTATTCTGAGTCTGGACAGACCTGGGTGTCATTGAATATTCTGATTTTATGGTTGCCTTTTCCAGTGCAGTCTGTGCAGGGCTTGCTGCAGACTCACTCCTGCTCAGTGAGGGTGGAGGTGATGAGAACAAGCTTGAGGAGAAGGGTCTGGAGCTAGTACTCAGCCCCGAGGAAACGGAAGGTCCAGCCATGGAGCTACTTGCTGTGGTCCCTGAGTGCGCTGTACTCGGGTGGGTGTTGTGCCCTGAACCACCCTCCACTCTCGAGTCACTCGCTGATTTTCTATTAAATGGAGCTATGGCACACAAACAGACAATTCAGCTTTTCAGGACATAGCTAGACATGCTCTGCCAACATTAACAGAAGTACTAAACTAATTATTTTAAGTTCTACTCTGGTCTGCAGACACGCCACACAGTAGTAAGGCAGTCCAATAGTTCTTTTGGTCAGATACTCACAGTTTAGTGCCAGACAACCACATCTTTGAGGTAAACACTAATGTTTAGGAAATAAATTACTCTGTTCTGTAGGTATCACCAGATTAGAGCTTGCTATCCTGCAGCTGCTGATTGACAGAAATGACTGTAAGAGAGGACGTTAGAGGTACTTATTTTAAGAATAAAGCTCTACGTTTCAGTTTGAAGAGGTTCCTTTCAAGTAATGCCATGCCAAGGGAAGACACAACTGGAGATGATGGCACATATTTAGAGCTCTACTTTTGAAAAGAAATTTCTTCCAAGGTCCTTCACCCTGCTCTTCAAACTGAAGTAGAGATTACAGGCATGGCAGCAATGTATCATACGTGCCAGGAAATTTGGGTACTAAGATAACTTTGGTCTATCCACTCCTACATTTCTTACAGCAAAGCATAAAACCACTGTGCAGTTCTTTTGAAAGAAGAAAACTATGTATTAAAACTAAAATCCTCCAGTAACATCTCAGGTCTGCAATTAAAACACAGACAAGCAACACTATTTCAGAACATCCATCTTTATAAGATAGATTACTGTTGGCAGCTACTGAATCCATCCTACATATTCCAATGCCCAGGAAGAGTATCCCTAAGTTTAAAGCTATGCAGGACCAGGGCAGATGTGGAAGAAACAAAGAGGCTAACAGCACTATGAGGTGCCAAGTCCTTACCTTCCTTCTTCGCTGTCAGTGAACCATCTCTGTTGATGACCACATCTGAACTACTCATCATGAGAAGGCTCTGTCCAGACAGGATACTTCCCAACAGGTCAGGCACAGGAGCAGCTTCTGCTTCTTGATCAGGACTCAAGGCAGGCACACTGCTTCTGCATGTTTCAGAGGGGTTACATTTCCTTTACTCTTAACAGCACTTGTTCTATACACACACATTACATTAAAAAGAAACCAAAGTCAAGGGCATAAACAGAGGTCAGCCAGGGAAGTCTACTTGTAGTTTTGGCTTCACTAGAGTCATTCAGTCCCCATCTTTCTCTGACAAACAGAAGGTGAAGCTTTTACTGACTTCCCACAGGAATAATACAAGATAAGAAAGCATGTAATCATACCTGAGACTTTTGATTAGCAAATGCTTTTTATTAAGAGTGGTGCTTACTGTGTTGTATATCAAGATTAACTTTCCAGTGCATTTAAGATGCATTTTTGGAGGATAAACCACTGATTATCACTTCAGAGATATTTCTATCCTAGCTGCCTCTCTTTCCCCCACTAAATCACAAACACAAATGTATTCCTCAGGCCTACACTTCTATCTAAAAAAAATGACAGAGCTTGAACCAGTGTTTAACGACAAGGTGCCACTGGCAGGGTAGCTAAGAGCATGGCATAGAGAAATTACACTGAAAAACAACTGCAATGCTCCCACACGTGGAACAGCACAAACACTCCCCTTTGTGCTTTTCTCAATCTTATGAAGATGGTGTAAGTTCTCAGTTCTTGAAATATGGACTGAAAAGGTGTTTCTGGTGTTGGGCCTTTTAGTTTTTCTTTCTTTGCTTTTGTGTTGATGGGATTTGGGGGGTTATATTGTTTGAGTTTGCTAAAAAACAAACTTCCAAAGGAACCCAGCTCTTTGAGGGAGCTACATTTCATTTCTGTATGACAACAAAGCACACTTATATTCACATGATGTACACCAAAACACCTGTAATAACATACAACAGAGAGACAAAATGGGAACACTAAAAGAATCAGCTGCTAAGGCCAAACCAGGAAACTCAGTGTGGCTGATGCAAATGGAGCCTTTAGAAAAGCTAAGTATCAGCTGAACAGTTCTACCTTCTAAACAGTATGCTACTCAAATAACTCTGAGGACATGGAAAGTTTCCTGAAAGGCTTCCTTCAGGACTGGGATGGGAAAGGTAGACAAATAATCCAAGTTATCATAGAAATATGCTACCTTAATCCTGAGAAACCAAGGTTCACCATAAGTCAGATGCATTAGAGGACAGCTATGTAAACCTTTCACACCTTTAACTACTTAAGCTGAGTTCTCTTCATTTCTCTTTAGCTCTCTCAGCCTTGCAGTTTCCTGTGACTCAGTTGGTACCTGCCTCAGTGACTTTCCTCATCCCCTTTCTTCTCATCATGCTCCTGATTCCGTATGTCCTACCCCTCAGTCCTGAAAATTCACTGTGGCTGCCAGTGGGAGGCATCAAACTGCATCAAACAAAGCTTTTCCTCAATTTCCTCAGCTCCAACAAATGGCAGCAGAACTGGGTGAGGCTGATACAGCCCTCACCTCCTCAGGATGTGCAACTGGATTCCCTGGCCCTCCCAAAGAAGCAAGTGGTTTTTTAAAGGTCGATGAGACTGGGATTTAAAACATACTAAACATACTGAACAGTCACAAAACAGAGTCAGATTAGGGTGGAAATATCAATTGTAAATCTCAATGGAAATGTCAAAGGTATGATGAAAGAGTGTGTATGTTCAACATAAAAAAAGAATTCATGCACAAATTGATGTGGTTGTTTATCCACACATGTGCAGGCATGCATGTATACACACACACATGCACTTTCTGAGAGATAACGGTAGGAAAAGGGTTAAACAAGGATGATCACCAGGTTTACTCTTTTGTTAGGGTCATTAGACAACTAAGAAGAATAACATAAGAATGGATTTTTACCTGGGAAGTCCCACAGAAATGGGTCTAGCTACAGGACGGTGAGACCTCAGTGCTGACTGGGAGAGAACTCTCCTTTTGGCACTCACTGGTGAATCTGGATTTGCTGGAACCTCTTCATTGCTGTAATAAAATACACACACACACACGAACCCTGAAATCGTCTGAAATGTTTTTCACATCAAAGAGATGATACTGCTATGACAAATACGATCAGAGGGCATTGTTTGTTTTATTATGATATACTAAAAAATATTTGTGCAACATGGTCATTTTCTGTGGCTGCCTAAATAGAACAGCTTGATTCAGACAGCACAGACTCAAATGTAGATTTTCATATCTCAAATGTTAAATGGACAATTTTCTTTTATGAAAGGATCAAAAAGAAATATTCAGTGGAAAATTAAATTTCACCAACAATAATTTCAGATGCCCCCTCCCCAAAAATTCAAAGTTTATGAGTGACACAAACTATGGCACAGTAAGATTTCTCCTGAATTTAAAGTGCCTGGAAAAGTGAAGATAGGAAAGGGAGAAACGTGGAAGATTCCAGAGGTCCATTTAATTTTGTGTTTACTGTATACCAAATATGCCAGCTGTCTTCACTTAAATAAATAAAACGTGATGGATTAGGATTAGACTCCTTCAGATTCTAACCTTCCAATAACCCCATAGATCTTATTAAAGGTTTTTGCAAGGCTGATTATTTCAGAAAAACTCTTTTAGAGGAGGCTGATTCCTTACAAGCTCAGCAACTCAGCCCAGAAGGAAAGAAAGAACAGGCCCTTAGGTGTTATCATGGGTTGTGTACCCAAAGCTGCCTTCAGATGTGAGATCCACGCTCTGCATGGAGTCACATGTACAAACAATCCATCACCTGCTAAATCACCAGGTCCCTGACCACAATGCAGAGATCTCTCACCTTTCATAAGGATCCAACTCGTATGGGTCCCCAAACACAGAGAGAGAAGCTGCACCAATATCTGCTCTCATCAGCCCAAGCGAGGGCTCCGATGGTTTGTACATGGAAGGAAGTGAGGCCCCACGCACAGGTTTACTGAGACCAAGAGTTCTTGCAATACGGGAGCGAGTAGTAACCTCATTTTTCCCCTGCACAGACAAAGAGATTGAGTTATTTGTATGTTAGGGCAGGCAAATTTGTGTCTAAAGCCCCAAATTCTTCACTTAGGCTAAGTACAGTCATCAGGTTACTACCATCAGCAGCACAAGAGGTATGCATTTATTGACTGTGTTTGTTTCAAAGCATTTATGAAACTTGTAACTATGCCCTACATGTCACTTCAAACAGAGACTGCATGATACAGATATAAAGTGACCAGATAAATTAAGCTTCTAAAAATCTTTAAAATGTCAATTCAAAATTGTTGGTTCCTTATTAAATGCTGGAGGTACAGTTCTGGCTCTAAGATGTAGACTCAAAGTAGCTGACAAAAAGAGTCAAGCTGGTGCAGAGCATTCAGTGTAATTCACAAGAGAACACTGCCCACAACTGAAAGGAATTCTGAGAGCCCTCATGGCTGATTAGCTGGGTTTGCAGCAACACAGCCACAAACATCCATAGCCTATTAAAAAGAATAGGTGCTGGCAATTTTAACTGAGCTTGCATCCGTACCAAGCAAACACTACAGCTGAATGGGAAGGCAGGACACAAAGCCTGCAGGACATGCTTTACAATCTGATCCCTAGAGTCCAGGTAACAGGAATTGTGAGCAAAGCCAGCAGGCCTGTCTGGAAGTTGCAATTCATTTCCATGTACAGCGTCTTTCTGGAGTACACTGGACACATCCTGCAGAGCCTCCCACCAGAAAGAAAGGTGCCTGCTATGACTCTAAGGTGGCATTTCTTCCAACTGAATCCCGTGTTATACTGCTTTTATAGAGGGCTGAAAATGGCAGGTACTGACTGGCAGAAACTCACTCACATGTGATCTTACTCTCGTCTTTTTCCCCCTTCTCTTCTTTGTCAGACGCTTGCGTCTCTTCAGCTGTGTCCCTGAACTCTTCTTCCCAGCAGCAGATTTTGTCTGAGTTCTTTTTTTGCCTCCTACTTTCTTCCGCCTACCTGATGGGACAGAAACCAATGATCTGGCTAAGTGCTGGCACTGTATTTTACTCTTACTCACCTTTTTTATCCCCCCATGACCACAAAGCAGCTGAAAGAGACATAGAGAGTGCCACCAACAGCAGGGCAGAAAAAGTCACATCATCAGGATTTATTTAAAAACAACCTTCAAGACACCTTCTGGACAGAGGTAGCATAGGGAAAGAAGAAAATGCACATGGGATATTTCAACAGCTGCACAGGTGATATACAGCTGATGTAGAGCATTTTGTAGGATTCAAGCTGCCCTAAGGTGTCTGGTGTCCTCACCTGTTTTTCTCTTCTGCCTGGTAGGAGCCTGTGGTGCCAGAGGACGCTGGTAGATGGCTGTGTTCAGGCCTGCTACAACTGCCTCAATTGTTTCATCCAGAAGAGAGGACATGAGGTACCCGGGCACATGCTGTGGGGGGCATTAGAAGTTACATGACACAGGTACCTAAAGCTCAGCAACATTTACTTATAAAAGCATTTGATGAAAAATGGATTTGAGATTCAAATGAGGAAACTCCTCATATCACCAAGCTGCCAGTTAAGCAATTATGTCACTTTTTTCATCTACTGACTGACATATTAAGGACCTTGTTCTTCAGACTCCTTCAGAATTACATGCATGCTCCCAGCTTCTCACTATGCTTGGAGGACAACAGCTTACACACCCTCAACCAGTGGAATTAAGCTTCAGTCAACTCAAGGTACGAGCCAAAATAAGATGAGCTTTTGTTCAGAGGCAAAGGCAATAAATAACAGTGTCTTTCTAGGTATAGTTTGTAATCATCCCTGCACACTGAGAAGTGCAGCTAGGAACAGCTTCTTGAATGGGAAGCGCTGGGTTCCCGGGATTACACTACCATGGAATAGTAAAGTCCCCAGGCACCACCCCTCTCACCCATAGGAGATGACTCCACACTATTTCTAAAACAACAAGTAGGGAAAGAAAGAAAAGTAACAAGTTACCTTGCAGAGTCTTTCGCTTCAAACAACACTTTCCTCCCTTTATTTTTTTTCAACATATAGCCCTGACTACTCAGTTGCAATTGCTTAACAACAATGCATCAAATAATTCATCAACTTTTTGTATTTCATTAATTCTTCTAAAGTTAAAATTGAAACACCTGGGTTTGGAGACAGTGGGGGTCTGGCAGTCAAGTAAGATCACCTCCAATATGGAGGACATAATGAATTTAACAACTGCTAAAGTCCTTAAATCAAGGGAAAAATGTGGTAAAAACTTAAGGTGAGCTGGATCTTTGTTCATGGCAGCTATCCCAAACTATACTTAATACTGTAATAGAGGGACCCTGTGTATTTGGGATACTCTCCTGCACAGATTCTCTACTACCGTTAATGTGGTTGAACTCACTGCCACATTATTGAGGACACTACATCTGGCTTTTTCCTCTTCCAACAAGAGACTGATTTTCACCAACACAGAAAACTTAAAAATACAAAATTTTTCACTTCAGTTGGGCTGAAGGCAGTCAGCAAGTTCTACTGCTATGGGCAAGGAGGTAGGAGTACAAAGGAAAATAAACAACTGCCAAATAAACATGCTAAAAAACCACAAGTGGTGCACAAACTGTGTATTAATAGCCACTAGGAATAACAATATAATTTTGCTCACACCAGGGGTGATAAAAATGCAGGTTAAGAGAGGAAGCTGCTGCAGCATTTCAAAATAGGGCATCTTGTGCTGTACTCCATTTGCACATGTTGTACGCCTCAGTTTAAAACAGCTCCACAACTACTGACTACTGTGCTATGGACAGTGAACACAGACAGCTGAGCTACCGAAATGGGGACTTATTTCAGTAACTCCTCCCCAGGGCTCTGGCAGAGCTCCCCCAGAAGTCCCCGTGGATACCCGAATTTGCTGTGCTGTTGTTATGCGGTTCCTGTTCACTGTGGCCCGGACGCGTTCGCTCTGCCGAGTCCTGGCTATGGCTCGGGTCCGGACGTGAGGGCGGAGCCTACTGGTGGTGGGGACAACATCGGCCATGAGGGCAGCCACCTCTTCCTCACTGACATGATCTGCATCTTGAACGAGAACAGGCTGAGGTCACTTGTTTTTCTACAGGTGAAATCATTTAAAGAATTTCAGGCAAAAAAAAAAATCAGCATTCCCTTTCTTAAACCAAATCACCTCCACAGGCAGCCATTACCCACTCGAAAGGAAATGAGCACAGACACCACTGCTTCAGACTGTTACACGGTGTAACACTTCTGGGTAACAGAAGTTGCTGCTACCTTGGCAATCTGAGGTCAGGACACTAATAAGTTCTTTCCAATGTAACACACTGCAGTCACACTATGGTGCTGGGATTGCCTTGGAAAGGTTAAAGGATGCTTACAAGAAGCAGCTCCACAGGTTGTAACTGCAGATGAAAATCTTCATAAACAAGATCCTCTCATCAGTCAAGAGTTCAAGTCTAATCTTAAGGTTCAAGAGAGAATGCTTATCAAAACAATTATTTGAAACAGATAAAACCAGGAGGTTAAACATATCGTCAACACACCACATGATTCACATTATCTAATTCAGGAGAAAAATATTTACTTTGACTGGCTACCACGAAACCCTTACCTGCAGCACCATTGGCACCCATGGGGGCACAGGCAGGACAGAACCATTCATCTACAGGGACTTCACTAAGAGGAGGATTAAGGCATTCCATGTGATACCTTGAGGGGAAAAAAAAAAGAAAATCAAACAATGTGCTCCTTACCAAGGGAAGACAGCATTTTACCACCATCCACATGCTACAGAAGGCAGACTCATTTTCTTAAGCCTGAACCTATGGTTTATGCATCCGCTTCTACCAATCTCCAGAGAAACAATGGATGCTACCTGATAGTTATACAAGGGTCTTCAGTTCTAGATGGTATTTTCACCACTTTAGGCCCAAAAAAGTTCAGAAAAACTGAGTGTTTTTCCCTCACTGTGTGGTGAATCGCTTGCTATTCGAACCCAAGCTGCAAGAAAGGTGCAGAGCCAAAACTGATGGTGGCAAGAGAAGTACAGAGGTGATGGGGAGACAGGCAATCAGGAAACATCATCAGCTTCCTGAAAACATAGTATTAACAGTACTGGTACTTAGGAGCATTTGAAGCAAGCTATTCTATATTTTTCTAGAGTTAATCTCAGCCATGGAGAGCTAGTAAAGACTTCAAGTTCTTTTTTCAGGAAGTGCTTCCGGAAGTGCTAACTCTAGAAATCAAGCATATATAAAGAACTTCCTTTAGGAAAAGAAGACAAAAATCAAACAACTGTATCAAACCAGAAATAAAAATATATTTTAAAAATTACAGTAACTGCTGGGAGATCACAAAGTAAAATCTGAAGCGATACCCTGAGGTGAGGCAGGCTTATGGAAATTCAGAAAGAACTTAAAGATGAGACTTCAGATAAGAGCTATGAAACACTGTTTTGGCTTAACATTTTAAACTCAGTATTCTGATGATGCTCTTAATAACCTTTCGTGTTCCTGATTTTGTCTTTTTTCCAGAAGGGGAATCAGTGTATGTGTGTGTATGGACAGTGCATGAGTGTGCATGGACACAGAACACAAAGACAAAACTAGACTTACCAGAGGTCTAGTTAGCTTGCTAGAAGTTATTTTTGAAAGGTTATTTTACATGCTCATTGCTAGCATCTCTCTTTGTTCAGTGGGTAACTTCTGACTTAATCTTCAAACTGACAATGCTGGAAGACTGATTAAGCAGCCCAAGGGCCTTAAATTCTAGCAGAAAACTGTGGGGCCAAAGTTGTGTTCAAGCATATTCATGACTCTACTTAAACATTTATTTTATTAATCAAGGAGGGGGCAGAGACAGAAGTCAGCAAGAGTAAGAGAATCATTTAAGAACTGTGGCTCTAAAGAAAATACTCAACATTTCACAAAACTGTGAATCTTAAGCACTTCTGCACAGCACTAATGCCCAGTCAGCTAGGACAAGTCATGCATCCTATCCTCAAGGAGACATAAAGGATGGATGGTTTTACCCTTTATACACACAGATGTTGCAAGGATGAGCACAAACATCTTCATCACTTGAAGGCATGGTCATCTGTTCCAGTGGTCTGCAGCCTGATGGGTGCAGGACTCTCCACACATACGTTGCTACATGGCCAGAAAAGGATCCATCACATCATGGGGATGGATGTTTGCACTACAACACACGGATACATGGCTGGCCACATGATGAGCCTGAAGAGGGCAACAAGGGGCAAGCCTGCAAACCAGACAGTGCCTGTGGACCAAACTCTGGCCATGTGCAATCACGCAGGTGCTTCATTTCAGCCTCTTACCCTGCATCGCAGCCATCGCAGAGCAGCAGGCGATCCTCACGGTCACTTCTGCCACACACCTCACAGAAAGTTGGATCATCCTCTCCATCAGTACCCTGAGTTTTCGTGTTCTCAACAGGAATCTAAATAAAACAGGGATTCAGAGTTTATGCAGAATGTGGCACTTTTTAAAATCCATCGTCACGTTAACAGTAGTACCTGCAGCAAAATCTACAAGTGAAGGAACCAAAGTGGCTGTTACACACCAGAACCTTCACTTTGTTCATTCAGCACACCTAGGGCACGATCAAATGCCTGACAACATCTACTTAACTTGTCTGCTGTCAGACACCAATGACTATAGAAAACTGCATTTTAAGAACAGGCAAAACAAAAATCCACAAATAGAATCAAAAGTAGTCAAACAGACAAAAAGATGCTAAAAACGAGACTAAAGAAGAGAGCAAACTTCGCTACCCCTGTATTACTTCAATGTTAATTCTCACTTCAGTTAAAATGCAAACAATAATAAACCATCAGTCTACGAAAACAAAGCATCAAACCCCTAAATGTCCCCTGGAAACCAACATCTTTCTGATATCAATTAAGAGCAATGACAACTCTTCAATGCTCTTTTGTGAGCAACTACTAGCACACTTGACAGCACCTTTCAGGGCTCTACTACTGCCTTGTGCCTCTCCCCTTACAAACCCAACTGCTACACAGCAGGACATAAGGAAGAGATCATGGATAATCTAGATTATTCCTATTCATCCTGTAACAGCACTTGAAGAATGCAGGGCACTTTCCACATGCGGACAGGCTTATCCATGCAGAACAATTTTCAGTCAAATGTCCATTATACAAAACAGGCAGTTACAAAAAACACCCTTTTTCTGCCACCACAAATGAAGGCACAACACAATATTGCAGGGAGGAAGGTTAAGGAGGACAAAAAATTGTCACAGCTCCTTAAAAGAAAAATTCAAAATAGGAAAGAAATAATTCATTCAGATAGCAAGTATTACATAAACACCCTGGAAGTACAAACTTTTGAATAACAATTTTGTGTCAACTGGCCTTGTTGTTTGCTACAGTAAAAGGTTTACCTTTTTTAAGATTTTCCCACCAAAACGTGCCCGAATGTTAATGTAATTAAAGAGGATTCGATCCACTGGACAGGAGTTTGCATTCTAGGAAAAAAAAAAATCCCAATACAGTTAATAAGTGCATCACTTTATTCAATTTTTTAAAAGAAATCTTAAATTATTAATGTAACAAGCATTAAATTAATGTAGTAGTCATTTTAACAGCTATTGATCTTGACATTTCAAGTACTTAAATCTGACTTATATGGCTTACAAACAACCTGTTCTATCAGAGAAAACATGCATTTTTAGAGAAGCATTTATTTTACTGAAGCAATTTAATTATTATTCAATTGCCAAAGCAACATCAAACTTCTTCCAAACACTGCCTTGAAATAGCGCTCATGTTTTAAGGCATTTACTTTCCTTTGGAGCAACTAGAAATGGTTTACAAATATATTCAGTAAGTGATTTATTTGCTTTTTAAAAATTTCATCACTACTGCTACTGCTGCATGCACCGTAAAATTTGGTGTAATTCTCGCCATGGATTATGACTATGGGAGCTACACAGGTGGCAAGGAACTCTGACTGAAAACTGATTTCAGAGCAACCTGCTGATTGTCAGTATTCTTCTACATCTTTTCTGTGTTTAGATGTTCAGGGTTGCAACAGATCCCCATCCAATGGTCACAATACAGAATTCAAGAAAAGATAAAGACAGATATACAGAGAAATATATATATCCAAGCATAGAGAAAAATTAGTATCTCAACTTGAAAAACCAAAAGAACTGTAGATGCCTACAAACACATTTGCTTGTGACCTTACAGCTTGCAGAGAACAGAACAAATCAAGATGGGTACAAGAAAAACAGATCCATACTTCAAACACGAATCCTGCCAAACAGAGCAGTAACCTAAGTCTGTTTAAAAAAGCTTAAGAAAGCATATATGAATATTACACTGTTTTGTTTTCATTACAGCACAACAGCACGATCAGAGGGGAGAGAGCAGAACACACCAGAAGGCCACAGGACATCACAAACAAAACAGCTCACCTTAGACCATTCCACGATGCAGTCCAAGCAGAAGTAATGGGAGCAGCTCTCAGGAGTCCCAACAGCCTGATCCCTAAATGTGTTGAGGCAAATGGGACAGTTTTCCCCATCCTCATCAGAGGAGACGCTCACTCCATTCAGGTGTGGCTCTGATTTCAAAGCATCAGTGATTGCTTCCATAGTGGCCTCACTTTCTTCCTCCTCTTCCTCTTCTTCATCATCATCTTCACAATCTTAAGAAGTGAGAGGTAAAAACCAGCTTGTGTGTGCTACAGGGCTTCAGCAACGAGGGCGGAGGGGGTGGGCAGGACAGGGTACCAGTTCACAGAAAATTCCAAGTAACCTTATTTTAGGAGGCTGCAGGGGTGAAGCACAGCCTCCCCAGTTCATGGCAATAATTTTTGCTGTTTTCTTGCTTCCTAAATCCCTTCAGTAAAAAGCAATGGATTACTCTGGTGAAAAATAAACCCTGATAATGTGAGTAGTCTTGCAAGAGATTAAAAGCGCAGACACCAGAAAAGCAAAAGATTATCAAAACAGGACAGTTAAGATATGTCAGGCTACCACTGAACAATGAAGTTAAAAAATAAAGTTATAATCAAGTTATCATGTACCCAACTTTCGTTTTTTTAAGAGACATTCCAGAGGAAAAGCAGCAGCACACACTCTTCTGCAGAACAGCAAATGAAAGATTTCACCAGTAAAATATGATTTTGAGAGCCAAGGGATCTAAGTGCCTTAGAGACTGCTTAAAGAAACTTGGTTTTGAATAAAACTAAATACTCAGCACACATTGTTGAATGGTATTTTTATTTTTAGTACAAAATACAAAGATGTGTTAGTCTTTCCCTAAAACCTGTGAATTAAGCTGATATTTTCAAGAAGCAACAAAACGGTACCTAAAACCCCACTAACATGGAGGGGGACTGGGGGTGGTTGTTGTTGGGCTGCTAATTTTTTTTTTTTTTAATGAGAATGGGGCCCTTGTCTTTTCAACCGAATTCTCCTGTCTGGACATAACAGAGAATACTCTGAATGATGGATTAATAAAGCTTTTTGGCACCTGGCATTAATGTTTTAGTCTGTGTTCAAATCAGTCTAACTAGTAACTTGGAAAATTGTGCTCTTGCTTTCTCAACAAGCCTTAAGATCTAATAAAATCTCTTTTTGTCTATCCAAATATTAATTTGAGCGTAGCAGTTTCAGAAGTACATTTATCTATAGGGTATGTTTTCAGTAAAATTAACAAATTCAAATAACATCCACACTCCTTTTTCCAAAGAAAAATTAGTCAAGTCTTCTTCCATCCTCCCTAGGTACTACAGCAGTAATAATTTATTTCCAGAATTCCCCATCACAACATTCACTTTAGAGCCCCATGCCAATGCAAACTAACAAACATGCTTTTCATAAGTGAAAAAATAGCATGAGCCATTGCTGCAATTTTGACTTTTTTTCCTCCTCATGCTGGGGCAGAGTTCACTCCTGCTGACTACAACTACACCACTTTGGTTAGCAGATAGTCTTCAAACATGCAAATGCTTTAAAAGCTTAGAAACTGGGGACTATTACTTGTTTGCTTATTACTGTAGGATTTTGGCATCGGCCTGACACAGCAGCATCTGTGAATTTATATTTTGTTAGTTTCTGAAGGAACAGCTTTCATCTCACTCTTCCTCAGTTATTAAAAAATGCCTGTTAAGGCACATTAACAGACCTTACCTTCTAATTCTTCATCTTCACTTCCTTCCTTGTCCTCCTCACCTCCCTCTTCCTCTGTGTCATTATCTTCCTCTTCACTACCAGTATCATCTGCTGAATCCCAGCTATTTCCACCATTGCTTTCTTAAAAAGAAAAGAGAGGGGAAGAGCAGAGGAAATACCCATTTGATGCAGACAGACAGGCAGAAGAACAGGTACCAGAACCCCTAATCAGGCCATGATGCTTGAAATGAGCCCCCAGATTTCCGCAGTGGTATCAAAGCTTCCCATCTGGAGAATCTCCAGGGAAGCACGCCAGATACACACAAGTTATGAAGTGAAGCAAAACAAAAAAATTGTCAGGGAGAAGGAGACAAATGGTCACAAATATACCTTTACCAGCCTTTTGAGGGTACATCAAGAGGTTCTGCAACCTCGAAGCAGAAAGGTGCAGTGCAGAGAGGCCGCATGTACCTGTTTCACTGAGGAGCGCCAGACACTGCCTCTTGCCCTTTCCCAGAGCAGCGTTCTTGTTGATCAGCTCATCCTGACTGTCATCATCCATGGCGGGACATCGGAATCCCTGCGAGGCGGCCGAGTCAGGGAGGCAGCGCAGCACCTACGGCAGCAGGGCAGGCACCAGGCCGGCACAGAGCACCCGACGCATCTGCAGAGACCTGGATGGGACAACATTGCTCTCCTCACACCACTGAGCAGTCTTCCCAGGTTCAGTTCCGAGGTAAGCAGCTATTGCTCCGTGAGGTATCACAGCCCTACTGAGCTGGATGAAACCAGCTGCTTGTGAAAAGCAGTTTAGGTGAGAGATTCAGCTTTATCTTGGGTTCCTGGATGACAGAGAAGTATATAACCAGAACTCCCCACTGAAAATAGCAATAGAAAACCACAAACACTAAAACCATCCCATGGACCAGCAATTCAATGCAAAACTGAAGGGATCAGAGCCCTTTGAACAAGGCCTAACAAGATGACAATACGTGTTTCAAATCAAAATACTCCATCTTGCCTGACTGAAAAGAAGAATAAAGATTACATAGTTCAGGTTTTTTATTAAAAAAAAAAAAAAAAGCCTCTGCACATCTCTGTCATGAAATAGAGAAGTTGAAGACCCCACAACTATTATTCCATGGAAAAGACAGGACCTGATTTGGTGCGTATTAATGCAATCACATTAATTGCTGTGCATCAGCACAGACTGGCAGTAAAACTGACAGATACTGGGAGATGTTGCATGATCCAAATTCATAATGACAATTAAATCAGAGCTTTTAACATATAATACTTCAAAGCATTAAGGCAGACAGACCCCTGGCAAGCTTCTATAAGCAAGTAATGAAAATACATAATTAACAGACACTTAAAGCTAGGTGTCATATCTCAATATGAAAAAAAAAAGGATTCTTTTATAAGTGTGGCAAAGAAGTTTCAATCAGGTGCTCTTCTCCCACTCTCCCTGCTCCCCATTACATATCTCGCATATTAAGAGATCTTTTGGAGCAAAACACTATGTTTTATTCAAGTGCTCTTGATCCATACCTTTGCTTGCACACTCCCTCTTGGAGCCACACAGCACAGCTCTGCATGAGAGAGCCTTAAAAATGTAGGTTCTAACCAAACCAGACTGAACTACAAATGGAGTCTTCAGTGCTTGGGGAGGAGGGAGGGAACTAAACAGAAAGAAGACTGAGCTTCAACACAACTAAGTTCTCGTAAAGACTTAGTAAGAATCCTGACTAAAGAGAGGTTTAAGTTTTTAGCTAAATTTATGGCTGTTAACAGGAGTGTTTAAAAAACTGTTTAAAACCAATTTATGTTGGCTGAAAACATGCAGACTCATCAAAAGCCAGTCACTCCATGATGCAACTGAAAAAATAGGAAGAAACACGCGGAATTTTTCAAGTTTCAGCAGTGCGTATGTATGAATTATTCAAACAGAACCTCAATTATATAATCTCCTCCCAAAAGCTCAGTTAGCTACAGCAATGCAAAATTTGTGGTGACGTGACAGGCAGGACACATAAAGGGAAGGGCTGGCAGCACCAGTCCCCCAGCAGGGCAGCGGCAGGCACGTGTTCCATCCGTGGATTTAGATGCTGTGCAGAACCTCGGCCACTTCTCCGCCGGCACCTTGTGGGAACAGAGCGGGTTCCTGCTGACCTGTCACTGCCACACCCAGCCAGCCACGGCACTCCTGAGCCACTGAGGATGACGGAAGCCAACCAAAGCCACGGCAAGTAAAAACTATGGATGAGTTTCCACTTCACTATGGCCATTACCTTCATTTCCCTGCTCTCCAGTCTTCCTTAAAGCAAAGCAATAAGCACAGGGTGGAAAAGATCTTTATGTTTCAAAAAGTGATTCCTACAAGCCATGGTTCTGACCAACACACACTTAGCTACATTTCCAAACAGCATGTGTTTCTTCACTGTAGTGGAATAAAACAACTACCTGCGTTATTTTTGCCTTGCTACCCCACGGAAAGCTATCCTTTAGGCACAGAGGCAAACAAATCAGCACTTGTGACTTGACAATCTAAACTGACATATTTATGCTGCAAATGCAAGCTTGTACTTTGCTCAGAGGCAAAACTCCGAGTTAAAGAAAATCTGGTACTGCAGCAAACAATCAAGTCTTCAAATCCAGTCAGTAAAAAACATCTCTTTTGTGGATAGCTGGAAACTGACAAGGAGAAACCAAGCAAAGAAGAGATGAAGTGAATTTGAGGTTTCTAAGCACATCACAAATACTACTTTACAAACAACCTTTTCCAAACTGGTCAGCTGCTCTTAAGAAAAAAAGAGGGAAACCATAGTTGATTATTCACCTAATATGAAAGCTCCTTCTCCTATTTTTTAAGAACAATAAGCAGCATTTCTAAGTTGTTTCTTTTTTTTATGGGAGACATTTCAAGCAAATTACCACTGTAAAACACAAACACATTCATGATACGCTTCAGAGAATTCACCCACCTGTACAAAACCCCCATTTTCTCCAGCACTTACCACACCAGATTTTTTCTAAACCCCCTGAGCCAGATCTAGCAACTACAAAATAGATGGAAAGCATTTTTATTATTATGTTAACCAAGAAGTTTGGTTAAGGAGGGGATGGCAGTCATTCCTCCAAGGCAAACCTTCTGTAACACAAAAGGCCAGACTGCTAAAAAACAACCAGTTATCCCTGAAGGCTATTTGACTCAGGCAACTACAGCTGCTTTTAGTTTTGGGGGTGTGAAGGATGTGCCCTCGTGGCTGTACCCAACCCCTCACTACTTGGTCACTTGGAAAATCCCACGGTGTGCAGTACTCTCCATACAGCCCTTCAGCTGCAAGCAGCTCTCACACATACCAATCCTCCCTTCTACATCTCACTTTTACTGTAAGTCTATTCAGAGAAACTTAGGATGCAACCCAGGAACACAGATGCAGGGTAATCTGGCCAGAGATCCCCTGTCTTTGTACTCAGTACCACTGATGCTTATAGCAAACCTCACTTCAGTTCCTTGGGCAGCTGCATCATCCACTTGCACAGCACATCCAGTGTCCGGATTACAGGCTGCACACAAGGCTGGTTGAAGGCAGGCACCATTCTCCTCCTTAACAACCCCCTGTTTTCCAACTCTCATTTAGAAGAACCTCACAAAACCTCAAAAAAACATTAAGTCACAGAAGCAACAAGTGCATGGCAGGTGTTCGATCACTTTACTCGCACCAGCGCTTTCCGCTGCCTTCGGTTTCCTTCCCCAGGGCACAGCCTCAACAGGGCCAAGTCGGGCTTGGTCGCAGTGCTGTGTCCCTACGGCAGCACAGACTCTGCTGCAGGACAAGCTGTAAGCCCAGGCTCTGCTACTAAGACAGATTACATTTTTACACAGAGATGCCTTAAGTAGTTTTAATAGTACAACCAAAGTGCAATTACAAATACTTTCTTCAAGCTGTATTAGCAACAGGGCTTTCTGTTGGCTTCAGCAACAGAGATGATTAAGTGCTTCCTCCAGAACAAGTGTTTATCAAACAAGCACTCCAGCAAACATTTAGCTTTTTTTAACTGACGTCCTTATGCATTACCACAAATCAGTATTTTATGGTACTCTGAGGGTGTTCCAGCGAGAAGGCAAGCCCAGGTCTCCAGCCACCAAGAGGAGGCACAGCCTGCAAAGGACACTGGAGCTCCATCCCATCCGACACAAAGCTGACAGAGCTGCTACAACAGCGAGCACCTCTCCCAGCCACCGGCACCTTCCCTCCCAGCACCAGCCCATCTCCTCCTCCAACAACTCCTTACGTAGTTTCTACATTTTTTAGAAACAGAGGAGCTACCACAGAAGGCTTTTACTTTCATCTGCTTGGGTAACACTCAGGACTATTCACAGGCAAAGAAAAGTTTCTCACAGAATTTTCTCACAGGGTGGTTTTGAATGCTGATCTAATTTCATGGGCTGCTACTGAGCCATCATGTTCTAAAGACTACTTATAACTAGATTTAAGCCTACTAAATTTTCAAACATATGGGCTCTCAGTTCTCATTAGCACATCTGCTTCGTTGGTTTGTTGGGGGGAGGGGTTTTGGTTGCATTTTTTCTTAGTTTTGTTTTTTTTTTTCCTCATCAACTAAATAATTCAGTTCTCTGCGGAAAAGCAATGTCACACATCAGAAATCATTTAGCTTTGTTTCCAATTTCATATGTTACACTCAAAAAAAAAAGAAAATAAGAGTTCCAAAATAATTTTTGTACCCGGTTGGAAAAAGTCTGATTACGGTGTGACTACTGTCTGCCATCACCACATTCCAAAGGTAAACTAAGACAACTTGGCAGGGAAATAATTGAGATTAACAAGACACTCCTACAGCCCAGAGTCGTGCGCTGCCAATCTAGCATGCACAGGGAGCTTTAAAAAAGTCCCCTAAATCTAAATTTAGATCCCTGTTTAAATTACCAAAAAAAAATTAACTCTTAAATACCACTATCAGAACTGCCTATGCAACAATTTAAACAATGGAAGCACCTAAGAACCTAACAGATAAGGCACAGAAAATTAATCCTGGGGTAGGTAAGGAAGTGCTTATCTGTCACCCATCCTAGCCCTGCCCTAAATTTAGCCACCCTGAATTCCAGGATGAAAACTGTCCACCAAAGCTTCTCCAGGAACTGACACTGCACTCTTTGAGGAGTTTGTAATGCAAACAAAGCAACACACAGGCTTTGCAAAAGCACTTGGGAAGTACAGCATCTTACCCAGAGGTGCAGCTGGGAATTTTGTACCTCTGTATTCAAAGCAGCAGCCAAGCTCTATGGAATTCCCAGCCTCCAATTCCTTGCAGGCACTGGCTCTGCTTCCAGCAGCGAATTAACTACTCTCCAACTCTGCACATCCTCCTCTTTCTTAACAGGCTTCTTTTCTTAGGAAGAGTCNCCCGCCGCGGGCACTCACCGAGAGGCAGCCCCGGCGCTCACATCGCAGCCCGCAGCCGCTCGCAGCCCGGACCCCGCGGCCGCCGCTCCCCCGGAAGCGCTGTGGAAACACTGGCGGGTCACGGGGCGGCAGCGGGCCGAACCACCGCGCTGCGGCGGGGGGGGCGGGGCGAACCAATCGGGNCAGGCACTGGCTCTGCTTCCAGCAGCGAATTAACTACTCTCCAACTCTGCACATCCTCCTCTTTCTTAACAGGCTTCTTTTCTTAGGAAGAGTCACCCTTACTGGCGAGTTCCCTTTCAGCATCAGTCTTTCACACCAGTCCCATTTTTAGCTACAGCTTCCCCTGCTGTTTATGGGCAGGACTGTGGGAAAAAAAAAACCACAACAAAACCAAACAAACCCAAACAAACAAGAAAACCCAAACAAAAAGCTCACGCACTTTTATATTCTGTGCACAGTCCTACGGAGGGAGACCCATCGACATACAAGAAAGGAAATAACACAACAGACACCCCTGAAACACACCAGCAACACACTCAGTGGCAACAACCTGCAGGAAAACCAGTAAATGAAACTACAATAATCCCACCCACTCCACTGTCACCGAACGTGAAGCGGCCAAGGGAAGGCACCGGTGACACAACTTAGAACCTCTCCGTAAGCACATGTCCCTCAAGGCGAAGTTTTTAAGCCTAAACGTGCCCTTGTAACAAACTAATACACGATTTAAAAAAAAAAAACAAAACATAACAAAAAAAAACTTGCACGCAGCTCCTCATTCGTACTTGTCAGCCGAGCTGGCTGAAATAGCTGATANCGGCAGCGGGCCGAACCACCGCGCTGCGGCGGGGGAGGCGAGCCGAACCATTCGGGTGACGGAGGGAGGAGAGGCCGCGGGGCTGAACCATTGCGGAAGGGGGCGCGCCGGGCTGTACCACCGCGGGGCCGCGGGGGGACGCGGCCGCACCGCTCGGTTCCCGTGGGCAGCGCCGGTCCCGATCCGGCCGCTCCCGGTTGCTTCCATAGAAACAGGGTTGGCAGGGGTGACCGGCGTCCCTCCGCCGGTGTCTGCAAGCTTTGGAGGGGAAAGCGGGACGCAACGGCCGCCGTGCTGCGAGGCCAGCGCGGGGCTGCGCTCGCGGGATGCTTCGTTCCGCTCCGTCGGGCGCCGTCTCTCGGGGCCGGGAGCATCCTGGCGCAGCCCGGTCCGGCCCGTGCGCTCCGTGAGGACACGGATCAGTGCTAAATACCTCTCGCAGACCACCGCTGGTTTTTTCCCTTCTAACTACGCGCGGCTGGGCCCGACCCAAATGTTCCCGTGGCGCTGGGTGAGCGCACGCACGTAGAGGAGGAAGGGCTGGTTTCGCGCTGTTCCATCAGCCGTGGGGCTGTGCCCGGGCTGTCCTCGGCTGTCCGCCGGCAAGGGGAGCGCAGCCCAGGCTCTGCTTGCAGGCGGACGTGACCCAGCGCTAACGTGCGTGTCCTCGCAGACACTCGGGGCATTGTCAGGAATCAGACGGGGGCCGGGGGAGAAAACAAGGTCCTTTTCCAGAGAACACAGAGCGGAGCAAAACCTGCGCCAGCCTTGCTGCTGCCTGCCCGCTCGAGGCCTGCAAGAGGGGCAAAGCGGGAGGGGTCAGGGTGAAACCCCTGGTGATGCCCCAGCCGGTGAACACGCACTGCCTCGTGTTGGAAAAGGCAAGATCTGCGCTGCAAAGAGGCTACTTTCCATCTGCACCGTAGTTCGTGCGGTGTTTGCCAGCCTCTAGAGATAAGATGGGGGCATGTTCCTCATTTGGATTCCTCCCTGAGTCCATGGGCACCGATGGCTCTGCACCGAGGCGGGCACGAAGGACGCCGGCCGAGGGCAGCCCGTGACGCTCTCCCGCCATCCGCGAATGCACTTCCCTGTCACTGCACACATCGTGGCTCTGGCACCGCCGCGGGGACTGAAAGCCAGCTGGGAACAAAGGGGAGAGCTGCAGGGCTGGGATAAGCGGGAGCTCTCCCCGGGACAGCACCGGCCGTGTCAGCAGGACATTTCATCCCAGAGATTAAGGGCTGAGCCACAAACTTGTTTGGAGCTGGAGGGGGAGCGGGGGCTGAGGGCAAACCCACCAGCACTGTGGCAAAGCCCCTGGGCCCAGGGCCTTGCCAGGTCAATAGTAACCATCCTCTGGGCCGGGCGATCTCGCCGTTCCTTTAAAGACTCGGACGATGGCACCTCCGGAGCGAGGGCCCGCTACGCCCTTCGCTCGGACTGCAGGAGAGCGCTGCGCCCGCCGCAGCACCGCATCCTCTGCCCGCCGTGCTCAGCTGGCTCCACGCCGGCCCTGCTCCATGCTGGCTGGTTTAACACAGCGGTCAGGGAGGTCCGAGCAGCATCCAGAGCTTGGCTGTGCCGGCAGGCAGCTGTGCAAGCACCGCTTCAAAACACACTCCTTCCCTGTGTGCTTACAGTCGGGAGAAGGATTTTTTTTTTTTTTTAATAAAACCTGAAATGTATGGTACTGCCTGGAAGAAGAGGGACTTGGTGGAGCACAGCAGCCAACAGCACGTGTGTCCTGTACCCTGTGGAGCAGCTGGCAGAAGCAGCAGTGCTGGCAGGGAAGTGTCGGGGCAGTACCCAGCCGTGTTACTCCCCAGAAAAATACCTATTTTTTAAAAAATAGTATTTTCCATGGCTGTGCCTTCTTTTATGTTGGCTCACTCCCGGAGGGTTGAGGGGTCGGTGTGCTCCGCGGACGATTTCCCTCCAACCCAGGCACCAGCCGTGTGCTGGTGAAGATGTAAAATACGTGACTTTTCCCCTACGGCTGCTGGGTGAAAACAAAANAGCTCACGCACTTTTATATTCTGTGCACAGTCCTACGGAGGGAGACCCATCGACATACAAGAAAGGAAATAACACAACAGACACCCCTGAAACACACCAGCAACACACTCAGTGGCAACAACCTGCAGGAAAACCAGTAAATGAAACTACAATAATCCCACCCACTCCACTGTCACCGAACGTGAAGCGGCCAAGGGAAGGCACCGGTGACACAACTTAGAACCTCTCCGTAAGCACATGTCCCTCAAGGCGAAGTTTTTAAGCCTAAACGTGCCCTTGTAACAAACTAATACACGATTTAAAAAAAAAAAACAAAACATAACAAAAAAAAACTTGCACGCAGCTCCTCATTCGTACTTGTCAGCCGAGCTGGCTGAAATAGCTGATAACTTCTCCAACACCCGTGTGTGCACCACAAACAGTGGGAATGGCTGGGAAGAGGGAGGGAGGGAGGGGGGAAAGGGGAGAGGCGCGGACGCAACACGCTGGAAACATTGGGGTTTTGTTTAGTACCCTTACTATATTTATGCGTGCACTTAGTGTATTTATTTAGGGCTTTGCCGCAGCAAAAGCAGCTGGGTCGCTCCCAAGCCGAGGCGCTCCCGAGCCCGCTCGGCCCTTTCGCATCCCGCGGGACGTTCTCACGGGAATCCCAGGAGCACCCGGGGATAGCTCGACCCGGGGCTGCCCTCCCGCGGAGGCGTCTCCCGTCGGAAAACAACTCAATAAACATGCTGTCGTTGTTGCTGTTTATAGGAACGACACTAAAGGAGCGAGCGGGGCAGTTCCCCGCCGGGGCGGGGGGGCGGCCGCTCCGCCAACTCTCGCAGCCCGGCCCCCACCCGGCCGCGTAGACCCCGTCCGCCGCCCGCCCGCCCGCCGCGGGCACTCACCGAGAGGCAGCCCCGGC
>VZRS01012136.1:55696-127305 GCA_013398055.1 Ifrita kowaldi
AAAAAGGGGGTAAAAAAAAAAAAAGGAAGAAAAGAGCACTGTGTGCATAAGATTCAGTCGGTTATAAAATACTCACAGCTCTAATTCGGCAAATAGAAAGAGATGGCTTGGAAATGGAAGAGGCAGCTGTGGGGTGTGCAAACCGCTCGGACGTGTCCGTCAGGCACCGAAGCAGGCGCAAGCAGGGATGGCTCACCCTGGCCACAACAGCACGCTCACACTTGCTTTGCTCAAATCCTTTCCCAAAGATTTATTGAAAATTGGATCTGCGGCACACAGGATTTACATTCGCACGGGGGAAGCGGGGTTTTACAGTGAACGCTGAGCCCAAGTCACATTTTTCGCATACGATACGTTGAAAACAAGCTCGGGGATCTCCCAGGTGAACTCATCCCCTCCCCAAACCGCTTTGGTTTTGCAATTAAAATACAAGGCAACCCACTGGGACAGATGAACAAAATGGTAGCTACTGGCCATCAAGTAAAAAAAAAAAAAAAAAAAAAAAAAAAAAAAAAAAAAAAATCAGGTAAATGTCACCAAGAGTATTTTGGTCCTGTTCCCCACTCACACCACCACAGGGGAAGGGCTCATTCTGCAATTTTTTATTTTAAAAAGAAGTTGAAAGATTAAATGGATTTAAGAAAAACAAGCTCCTGCTGTGTGCTTCCTTGAATTGTGGTCCATGGCACCATGGAAAATGAGTTTCTCCTACAGGTTTCTTATAATATACATAAAAAAAGAGGGGCCAGAAATTTGTCTTAAAGCTGCTTTTGTGCCTCCCCTGCAGCCAGTGAAGAGGCTGTTTGTCATGGCCCCGCTTGCTGTGACGAGTTGCTGTAAAATCTGTTAACTTGCTCCATCCAGGTGAGCCTCCACGCAGGTCTCCACTGCAGCTTCGCTCCCCTAGTCAAAGGAACAAGGACTTTTCCAAATGTACGATGGATCTTTTGAGGAGGCTACGCAGAATGGGTGCACTGCTGCTTTCTGTTGAATATAGAAACTGCTTAAAAAAAAATAGAAGGGAGTCGCTTTCATCTTCAGGGGAAGAAGGTTGTTTTGTGTCCTCAGTCTCTAGTTTTACTTTACAGTCTGTAAAAATATTCTGTCTGGCCATCCACATCCATTCACAATATAAAGCAGTAAAAAAAAATATAAAATATATATATATAATATGGTTTATTTATACAGTTACACTTTGAAGGCAATTGATCCTCCACTGCCTGCTGGGCCCTTCTACCTCCAGATGCTCTGCCTGGTTGATACAACTGCAAGACAAGAGGAAAAAAACACCTGAGCAATCCCACCATGATTTGCAAGTGGGTGAACACTTGCAAAAAGGGGAGTGGAAAACAGGATGTCTGCGAGCACAAAGCCTGGACTGGGAGATGGAAATGCAGTTGCCGCAGTGTCCTGAAGGATGGGGGTGGATGGATTGGGCTGTGAGGAGGATGGCAGCAGGGTTTTGCTGAGGCAAAGGTGGCGTGGGTGGGAGTAGGGCACCAAGGTGGAGGCAGCATCACCACGGCAGGTAGGTGTCCCTACCACAGCTCGCTTTTGCTGCACCCAAAAAACAGGTGCAAGGTGACAAAAGAGTCACAGGAAGTAGAAAGGGTTTTGGGGAGAACTGGTCACTAAGATGGAGCAAAAGTAGCTCCTGTAAAAGACAGGAGACAAGTTCTCCCCATCCTAACTGAGCGAGGTCTTAACCCTGGGGGATACAGAGTGGCAGAAGAGGGGATGAGAACCATCCTCCACAGCTCCTGGCAGGGCAGAGAGCTGGGCTGCCAGGGTGAGAGCCCCTGGCAGCAGAGCAGAGACTGCCGGAGTGTGAGCTTTGCGCTTCCTAATGGCATCTATAAATAGCTCTGGCCTCCCACCACCAGCACACGCTTGCTCTCTGCAGCCCATTTTGGGCAGCAAAAGCCTCTCCCCTCTTCCCACCCATCCTCTGCAGACCGGCTCAGGCTCCCAGGGCCCCACCGGGACATACGCACCCTCGGGGTTCAGGCTGGACACCAGGGGCTCCGGCAGGGTCCTGGGATGGCCGAGGAGCTGCTTGGTGCTGACCTGGGGAGGCGAGTCGGTGCCAGCGGTGGGAGAAAAACCTACAGGATGGGGAAAAACATCCGGCTCAGGCAGGACTCGAGCCTCCCACGCTCGCTGGGCACAGCCGCCGCAGTGCCGCAGGGCAGTCACGTCACCCGCTCCGGGTGCTCTGCAGGAGAAATGACCGGGTCCCCCTTTCCATGAGAACCCCCCGCCGCCGCCTCTCATGCCTGTGAGGATGCAGACAAGGCCCTGGGCACCACCCTTCCCTCGCCAAACACAGAAAGGTCATTGGCGGCCAGAGCATGTCCCCACCAGCCCACAGCCCCCGGGGACTGACGCTGGCCTTCAGCCACCTGCCTTCTGCTGCAGCCGCTGTGGTGACATGAGCGAGGCTGCCAAGGAAAGCTCCCTGCAGCCACCTCGGCCCCAAAAGCAGCAATGCAGGATCCGACTCCTGTGCATGTCTACGAGCAGCCACCAGGCTTCAATGGGGAGGAGGAGGGAGCCCCAGGGCTGGCAAATCTCTGAAACCCCCTGGAGTGGTGAGCGACTGCCATGCCAGCACACAAACCCCCACCTGCCTAACCTGATTGCCCAGGGGAGAACTGGTCAGCTTTGGGGCTGACCCCTTGGAGAAGGAGGCAGGGAGCGGGCAGGGGTCCCGCGGAGCAGCCCCCGCGGCCGAGCCAGCGGCAGCGTGCTGACCTCCGTTTCTCCGGTAGGCTGGCAGCTCGCACGGGCTCGGCTCCGGCTGGGCGTCCTCCTCGGACCTGGCCTGCAGGACGGTCACCGTGGCCCCCGTCTGCTGAATAAACTGCTGCAAATTACACTGCCTCAGCTCCTTATTTAACTCCTCCAGCTCTTGGGTCTGGGCCTGCAAAACACACACCGAGGGGGGGACAGGGTGAGCCGCATGTTCCCCCCGTGCCCCAAGCCAGCTGGCATTCATCCCCTGGGGCCACTCCCCCGCTGGGGTTCACCCTGCCGGCGCCAGCAGAGGGGACCTCAGGGGTACTGTGGCTCGGCCGCCCCTCTCCGAGAGCCTGCAGGAAGGGGGTGCCCAGGCAGTAGGGATGAGAAGGCGTCGGTTTGGGAACAGCCCTGCTTTGCTGCATCTCCACAAGAGGGTGCGAGCAGCCATCAAACGGCGGCCGCCGCCGTGCCGGGAAATGACAAACGCAAATGAGATGCTCAAGAAGCTGAAAGCATGGACAACCTGGAGAAGGCCCGGCTGGAAAAAAGCTTCCCCGTTTTGCTCCGCCAAAAGGGACCTGGTAGGTGGAAGGCGGCAGTCACGCAGCCTCTTAACCCCCCGATGCTGGGAGGCTGCAACAGGCGAGCTGAGGGGGCATCACAGCTCAACCCCAGAGCTGCCATCTCCACACTGCACAGCCCCCCACCATGAGCTGGGGGGGCATCACAGCTCAGCCCCAGAGCTGCTATCTCCACACTGTGCAGCCTCCCACCATGAGCCCAAGCCCTGCATGGTCAGAAGGCTTCGTGCACAGGCACCATGGGGACCTGTGCTATCCCCTCTGTGACTCGTTCATCCAAAATGACATTGACCCTTGTGCCAATGCCACCTAACCCACACACGGACCACTTGCTCCAGCACCGTTGTCTGTGCTGGTGCAGGGTGATGCTGTACTCCTGGTGCAGCAGTCAGCAGGAGCATTAGCCCAGACGCAGCTTGCACAGAGAGCGATGGGCGTGGGACCCTGTGTCAGTGGGGCAAGAGTGGTGGTGTTCCTCTGACAGCGATCACTGCTGCTGAGAGCTGTGCACCCAGCCCCAAGTTCACTGGGCAGGTGTGGTAACCAACCCCACTCAACCCATTGGCCTAATGCAACTGGAAAGTTGGTCCCACCCCCTCCTGAAGGTCCTACCACCCCATCGGGTGGCTCAACCCAGTCCTATCTACCTGCAGGTTCTTTTCAGCTTCCTCCAGGGCCTTCTCCACGCTGGCCAGGTTGCTCTCCAGCTGGGTGCCTTGCTTGACCTTGGCCTCCAGGTCCCTTTTCATTTTAGTGGCCATGTCCTCCAGCTCTATGGGACTGGGCACAGAGATCTCCTTCCCCCTCTTGGCCCTCTCAGCCATCTCCCATTGGATCTCCTCCTGCAGGGCTTCAGTCCGGATACTCAGCTCATAGATCCTCTGGGTGTACTCCTCCAGGCTGGCCCGCAGGTTCCTAACCCGCTCCTGCCGCTCCCGCTCACACTCTTTTTCCAGCCGGAGCTCACTCTGCCAAAACTCCTCCTCACCCAGCTCCGTCTCATTCCTCCGCACCAGTTGCTCCAGATAGAGGATTTCATTCTCCTGGCCGGCAAGCCGGCTGCGCTCCCAGAGCTGTAGGTCCATTTCTAGGGTGTCCCCATGGGCCTCCAAGGAATGCAGCTGCTCCTGTTGCTGCAGCACTCTCCTAAAAAGCTCCTCCTTGGAGGGCTGGACAATCCCACCACCCTCCAAGTCTATCCCATCCCGTGTTTGGTGCCTCCATCGGCCCACGGTGAACAGGTCGCTGGAGCCTGTAGGACCCAGGCTGAAGGTCATGGATTTTTTTGGCTCCCTGGAACGGGGTCCATCTATGCTGGTGAGCCTGGGCTTGATGGGCAAGCTGGCCCGGATGAACGTCCTCTCGGGAGCTTGGGGAGCGCCCTCCGAGGAGGGCCGCTCGGCCATGCTGGGGCCCGTCCGCCGCAGGATGAACTGCACGTCGTTGGCATACTGCCCGCACTTGGCCAGCGACTCCAAGGGACACTCCAGCGGCAGCAGCTGCCGCTCCTTCTCCCGCAGCTTCTGCACCAGCACATAGCGGCCCGTCTGACCTGCCGGGAGGAGGCGAGCACATCAGGTCGGGAAAGCAGAGGCCAGCAGCGGTGTGCTGAAGCTGCTGCCCCACAGGCATCCCCACCACCACAGAGCAAGACCTCCACCCACCCAAGGACTCCTCTTCCCAGGAGGAACCTGCAGATGGGGCGTCCCCCCAGCAGATGGAGATGGCTCACCAATGGCCCGCGCCAGGGCGATGACCACTTCTTGGCAGGTGGTTTGCTCTGAGACTCCACACACGACCCTCTGGATTCCATCCACCCAGACCTTCAGCTCCATCCCCACGGCTGCCGGGCCTCAGGTGCTCTGGGTCATTGCAGGACAGGCTGCCTGTGGGGAGAAAAGAAACAAGGTTTCCATCCCAAGCCACTAACAAGGAATGCAAGACGCTTTAAAAGCGGTGTCATTAAATCATCATTTCATGGGGTGAATCCTAGACCAAGAAGTTGTTCGCTGCCACCCTGTGCACAGATTGCATTTTGCTGATGTGATTAAACACTGATATTCATCTGCAAAGAAAATATTTTTTTTCCCCTCATGTCTGGACAGTGGGTCCAAATTTTCCCATGGTGGGAAACGATGGGGTTTGCGTGCCTGTGTGGTGCCCAAAAGATGACCAGGTTATTTCTGCTGTGAGCACAGACTTTTAATGGGTTTGCTGGATTTTCACTGCAATTTCTCTGACAATTTGACAGTGGCAGTGAGGGATTTTCTAAACAGCATTGGAAAAGGCAGAGGAACTCCTGGCTGCCTGCTTTCGCAATGATATAGAGGGAAGATAGTGCAGATAGTGCACATTTTAATCTTTTCATATTTACATCCATCTCAATTTATCAGAGAGGGATTAAGAAATTAAAATAAAGCCTCTTTCTGAACAAAAGCATGACCAAAGGTAGGGTTTGGGAGGGGGAGCCAGGCATAAACACCCATGACAAAGCCCAGGCTCTGACCAACACCAGGGCACAGCTCAACTGCCGTCCAGTAGCTACTGCTACCTTAAAACAACACCTGTTAGCCTGGGTACACCCACACACCCAACTCCTGCACTTCCAGCAGCTCCAGGTTTTGACAGTATCAATCTCCTCTGAAAGCTCTGGATGCAGCAACATACACAAAATTTCCAGGCCCTCCATCCAGGGGGTCACAAACTGCTTTCCCAGCCTCACTTGGCTGATTGCAGCCCCACCATCCCCCTGCTCCAGCTGTCCCAAGTTTGCAGCCAGGCTGTGAGAAAGCTTGACCTTAGATTAAACTCCACTTCTTCATTATTTTTTTGTTGCCTACTTGAGTAATCAAAGGGAGGGCTTGAAGGGTCCTGTCTCCGGCGATGAGGAATTTTAATCATAGTGTGAGAAAGGCAAGGAGAAACCAGGGAAGACACAGCTTGGTGAGGATGTTCTGCGCAGGTGCCAGGTCCTGTTGGTGCCACCTCCCTGCCCACCTCCAAAACACGGGCACAGAGCAGCCGTCGCAAATACCTCAGCGCTGAGCTCATGTTTGCCTTGGCTGAGCGACCGGGGAAAGCTGTGGGGCTGAAGGACACCTTGGGTTCGGCCCACCTCCCTGTAAGCCCCAAACCACTAAAATTTGCTAGATTTAAATTTAAAGCCGCGTTTTGGCACCACTCCCCAATCCTGTGTATTCAAGGCTGCAAGTGTCCCCCGGCATGGAGCAAAGTCCAGGTGCCACTGCGGCACCACCCAACTCACCCTGAAGCCAGTGCTGTTCACCAACCCCCCGACCTCCCCCTCAGCAGCACCCTAACACCAAAACTGGAGTGCAACACACCCCAGAGAGCACTCCCTATCTCCCCCCTTCCCTGGCCAGGAACCGAACTAGTCTCAAATCTGCCTTCTTGTGCCGTGACCCAGTAAGGGGGCCAGGAGCTTAAGAGCAAATAAGAAAAATACCCCAGCTTGTTGAGACACACCAAACAGTCTCACCTTGCCTGCAAAATCCAGTGGCTGCCGAGTGCTGTGGGCTGTGGGAGCGGGGTGGCTGCCGGCACACGGGTCCCGGGAACCTGTCCGGGTTCAAACCAAGCACCAACCTCCGGCCCCGCCTCGGCCGGCGCTCCAGGCAATCATTTACCAGCATGCGGCACACCGCTGCCAAAAAGCTGCGAGAGAGGCAGCCAGCTTTGCTCCTCGTGTAAGAGAAACCCCCCAAAAAGCAGCCAGGGCATATCTGCCACCACATTCTCCAGCACCCCAAAATCCAATGGATTTTATTGTTTCCGTAGATCCTTGCAAGTCCTTGCTGTAACCTCTGGGGGTTTTGGGAGTCGTCTCTAGCTCTCTGCCAGATACAGGATGTTATCTGTCCCCTTGGAGGGCATTGTTAAATAGGGCTGGGGGATGCTCCTTTCTCTGCCTGCCCTCCCCCTGCCTTCTGGAGAGGATCAGCTCCCACCCAAAACCAGCCTGGCTGCCCCTCTTCCCCCAAATCCCTGGCCTCACGAGGGAGCTAACAGGATGAAGGCTCATTCTTATCTGAGGGGACCTGCAATGCTCCTCGAACCCCTCAGTTTCTGCTTGGGAGGGACATCACAGGCTGCACTCAGCACCACCCTAGTTCAAAAAAACCCACCCTAAAACCCACCAGGCAATAAACCTAAAAACATTCACCTTGGCCCCAGTATCACCTTTGCTGTAACCCACTCAGTTCTTTACCATCACTCAAAACCACAGCAGCTGGGGGAGAGTCTCATTGCTCCACTTGCAAATAGACCCCCCTCTTCATGAGTTTCTCCCTGCATTAATAGTGGGTGCCTTCGTTACACCACCAGCTAGGAGAAATAATGGGCTTTTTTTGGGGCAAGAATTACTTTTCTTGGGGAAGAGCAGCTTCTCAGCAGAAGGCGGGTTTCCAGCTGCCTCTGTTTGTATTTGCCCTAGGAAGTCACTTTGATCATGAACCAGAAGTGCAGGCAGCTGCCAGGCCCTGCCCCTGCCCCAAAACAGCACCAGGGAAGCCAGCAGGTGGCTGTGGGTGCCAGGACACATGACAGCTGCTCCCAAAGGCCGCTCATTTTATTCTTATCCCTTCCTCACTATAGATTTCTAAATAATTTTTATTGGAAGCAGATTAACAAAATGACTAATTTTCAGTTCCCTTCCCCCATGTGATGGGTCCTAAAATTGAGGGTAGGGATGATTCATACCATGACTTCAACAGATTTCCTAACTGAAAGTCAGAATTTCAAATGCTGACATTAAAAAAATATTTTTTTAAAATTAAAAATCTCAGCTCTTGCAGCTTTATTTTGATTCCTGGCGCCACTGTCTCCCAGCCTCCCTGAAACTGTCAGGCTAAAGAAAGAGGAGACGAAGGAGTATTTCTGCACGTGCAGGAGGATACACATTTTGTTCCTGCAAACTGCCCTCCTGATGGTTGCTGGGACTCACAAGGGTTTGGTGACCTCCCCTGGCCCTGAAACGATACACATCCAGCCAAGAAAACTGGCCAGTCACCCTTCTCGCAGAAGTGAGGACCACCTCTGGTTTGTAGGGCTGCCTGCTGTGTGCCCTATGGGGTCTCTCAGAAGCTCAGACAGCACCTTCCAGCCAAGGACTGAAAGCACTTTGCAAGAGCCTTTCTACTACATTTTGCCACACATAAGAATAAAAACAAAACAAAACAAAACAATCATTATCTGCTTCGGAAAAAACCCACCCATTTTGCACCCAACAGTAAAGGCCCACTGCAACCCAAATCCCAAAGCACCCCAAACACCTCTACCACAGCTCCTGAAAAGGACCATCTCGGACCAGAATAGAGGTTTTGAGATGGGAAACCCACCAGCACTAAGGTTTCACCCATTTTTGCAGGTTCACTCACCTCCCTCACTATGTCCACCCCCTGGCAGCGAGCTGGGTACAGGGCCAGGTGGCAGGAGAGCAGCACCACAGGGAAGGCTTCCAAGAAAGCCTAATTAAAAGTGAAAGGAATCCAGAAGACCAGCCTCTCGTGTCAGGGTTTGGGCTGAGGGTAGGGTCATAAAGACTCACAGTTAATAAACTGAATTTGTACTTGAGAGCAGGCTGTGATGAGCCCGCCATCCACGAAGCACCAAGGTGTCCATGGGGACCAGCAGCTTTGCATCCCTTTGGATGCAGTCCAGGAAAATGCTGGGGTACTCTCAGTTGTTTTATTTCTACTTCGAACCTGACCCTCTGGTTCCTGTCCCTCCCAATGCCAAGGGGATACTCATCCCGGCCGTGTGCAGACACACCAATAAAAAAACCCCAACCCGCCGCATGAGTAAGCAGCAAGAGGGGACGGGAGGGCTGGCCTGTGCTGCCATCCTCCATGCCGGAGCGCTGGCAGGCTGCCTGTGACTCACTGCCCTGCGTCGACTGCTGCGGTGACACATCCAGCAGCTATTTAACATTCCCTCATGTCTCTCCCTGCTCGAAGTACCGGGCCCAGCTCCTGGGCACCAAAGGGGAGAGACGGTACTTGCCCACCTGCTGAAACTTCTGGTGGGGCAGAAGTCTCCCTGTTACTCAGGTGACCAACACAGAGAAGATCCATAAATAGCTGAAGCCTCCTGACAGCACCTCCAGCAGGCTGGAGGGGATGGGGCACGGTCCAGGTTTCCCTCCAGACCATGAACTGTGTCCTCCTGCCTCGGGACCCTCTTTTGGAGTGGCATCGCTTGTCCTGGCTGAGCTGTTGCAGGGACCAAGCAGCTGTGCTGGGCTTTCCATGCCATGTCCATCCCAGGACAGAAGGTGATGCCGCGGTCAGGGTTGACCAGCAGGGCCAGCACTGAGCACGGATCAGCTATGGCAAGGTTTGATGCTGTGGCACTTCCCAGGCTGGCAGTTCCCATGCTCGGCAGAGATGACCATCCACATCTCTGAACAAGCTGTCTGTGCAGCAGGGTCTGGCAACCACTGATGGTCCCAGCCACCGCAGCTGGGAGCACCAGGCAAAGCCCCTGCCTGCAGCCACTTGGTGCATGACCTTTCCACCATTCCAGCTTGTCCTGAGGATGCTGTCCCCAGGATTCTGAAGGAACACATCCCCTGGCCTGGTGCAAGGCAGCCCAGAGGGTCGCCTACCAAAGAGGGCAGTGTCCTGTCCTTCACCGTGGGGGCCATCAGGGTGTGGGCAGGACGCTCGCACAGAGCTCCAAACTGGAGCAGCAAATGGGTTACTTCATCCCCACACAAAGAGTTGACACGGGTTAAACAAGCTCAAGAGGTGACAAACGAGTCCTGCCAGAGTGGTCACAGCCCAGAGAGGCCACAGCCCAGAGAGGCAGCTCTTCACCCTTCCACCGTCACAGAGAGGGTGTGCAAGCACTTCTCACCCCCCAGGCCTAAGGAAGCCACCAGCTCTTACGCAAGGCAGCCACAAGCACCCAGGAGCAAGGAAGCAGCAGGCATGGGGCTCTAATTCACGCCCAAGCAGCTTATTTAGGGGTGGCCATAATAACCCCATATCCTCAGTTCACCCATCATCCCCCATCCAGCTCCCTACTCTGATATGTTGTGCCTGACAGAAAGCCCTAAAACTCAGCAAATTACCAAAATAAGTAAGTTAACCTGAAGGTGCACTTTTACCAGAGATGTGTGGATGGACCCAAGCCCAAACACCCCCCAGGGTCTGCTGCCTTTCAACAGCAAACAGCTTCTGCTGGGGGCATCCTACAACGCATAATGCACACTTGGCATCAGCAAAAGTTACATCCCTGTTTCAAGGGCTTTTTGCACTAAAGGAGACCAAAGGAAAACTATGTCTTGTGGCATTTGCATGCTTGAGAGCTAAAGCTTGACTTGAGCCAGAAGTCACAGACCACCGCCAAAATCCTCTGGCAGCCCAAGGGGGACATGTCCCACACAACGATCTTGCAATCTTGCAGGAACTGCCCTAAGAGACAGATTTCTGGAGAGCCATAAGCACCACACCAGCAACCCCCCATTAAGAGAAAAATAGAGGCTTAGAGATTTTCTGCTCCACTTCCGCCCAAAAATTACAGACCCATGCTAACACGCCTCAGGAGGCTGGCCAATGTTGAGCAGGGCAGGACGAGTCAGGGACAAATCCTGCCCAGGGCTGTGACGCAGGATGGGGACAGTCCTCAGGGTGATGGCCTTCGGCAGGGATTTAGGGGAGGGAGGCTCACATCATGACTGATGTCAAAGACACTCACTCCATCCCACCCCCACCTGTCAGTATTTCTAGTTTTTAACCCAAGCTTTTGGGTCTGCTACAGCACCAGACCAACACGGAAACTTCAGAAACAGCACTGTGAAACAGCTGGGAAACCTTTTCTCCCTCTTAGACAAGTTAAGATTAAGATTTGTGGCCATGGCAGGTCAGCACTGAGAGTCATGTGAAACATCAAGAATCACAGGCAGTGACATTTTAGGGATGATTACTAGTCAGTCCACCCCACAGATGAGCCACCAACCAAAAGCTCATTATAAATTAAAAGCAGCAAAAACACCCCTCCACCTACTGCACACACTCACATTACAGTGCTTCAGCCTGGAAGCGGAAGGATCATCTTTCGCACCTTCCCGCATCGTGTTTCTCCCCTGCAGCACTAATGGTTACTGTCCATGGGGGGAGAAGAGCTGGCAGGGCTGGCTAGGAAAGTCTGCCCTAAACACGAAGGTTTGCAAGGGAACCATTGGCAGCACCTGCTATTCCTGTAACCATTACCATCACCCCCAGTCCCACATGCGAAGAGTGACTTCATGAAAGCAGCTGGAAGTAAATCCATAGTTTCTTCCTGAGGGGGAGAAGCAAAATTAGCAACAGTGTGTAGATTAGAGAGGAAAGAGGAAAGGCTTTTGCACTGCCACGCAGTTGTGTGCACCCTGATGCCATGCCCAGGATGGACCTAGCTTTGCCCCCAGTACAGGGGCGAGACTAGGTCTAGGTACCTTGGGGCTCTAGGCTGATCTAGATTAGGGGCATCATCTTTAGGGGATGACTCACAATACAGCTCTTAAAAGGCAAGCTCTGAGGGGTGTTTGCCAAAGCATCCACACAAACACAACCATGGCACTCATATGCCAGCAGGCCCAGAATGTCTGCTGTGTTCATCTTCCACAGCATTCAGTCATCAGCGAAAGCACAATGCAAGTTGTGAACATTCCCCCGTTATTACACACAGTCCATTCCCCAAGTCAGAACACAGCTTATATTTGTCACCATGCAGAACACAGGAGGAATCTTGAGAGGGAAGAGCCTGCGCAAGCCTTGGAAATACTCCTCCCCAGCCAAAGAAGAGAAAGAGAACTTGCATTCCCCTGCACCTTCAAGGATGAGACCAAAAAGGGGAAAACCCAAGCAATGAGGTCTCTCTCCCAATGCCTTCAGAAGAGCCAGAAACGACCCTCAAAGTGCAACTTCCTTGAGATGCTCACCCAGTCCAGCCCAGAGGATGAGATGAGCCTTGGCAACCTATAATGCAAGTGGAGACAGACACTCTCCCTGTCTCCTGTCAAATCAATCAAGAATTTAAGCTCCATAGGATTACAGGAAAATTCAAACTCTGTAGCTCTCCTGCAAGTAGGACCAGGGAAATAGAAAAGCCAAATGACCTATAAGTGTTGTCCCTCCAACCTGCCTTCTAGCCTCCTTTAGAAGTGCTGGTGTCAGCCACTAGCAATCCTCTTTCCACTCCAGTTCTCCTCCTACGGGAGAGGGTGATTAACAATTAGCAAATGCACAACCAGGGATAAACCTTCCAGACTTTATTCTCCATTTCCAGAATAACTTGCAGTTTCCTACCCTGCTTCAGAAAGCAGCCACACGTCAAGGGCACACTGCTGGGTGTCCAGACGAGAGGATGCACTGATGAATATGCAGGTGCATGCTGTCATGGAAATTTATTTATAACTTTGTAGGATTAAAAAGGATTTTAATGACCCTTTGCAGAGAGCTGAATAGGCTCCTTTCTCTCACATACACAGACACAAAGACAAATAAACAAGAGACTCAGAATTAATCCTGGCTGAAACCTTTGATAAGACCCTTGGGTAATTTAGAAGCCTCTGCTTTCATACTACCTGGCACATGACTAATTAGGTGAAGGTGCTATCAATCCCTGCCTGAACCCACCCGGAGATAATAAGCTCTTTAAAGCAGTAAAATCACAGCATATCTCCGGAGAGGCAAGTGCACCTGGGACATCCATCCAGGGGTACAAATCAGAGTCCTACAACAAGTGATGGAAATCCTGGCTGTATGACCAACTCTAATCCCCCAAACTGCCTTGCTGGACCTTTGGCTGAAGGGGTTTTAGTGCCAACAAAGGGCTCCACCTCCTGCTCCATACATAGGTCCAGCACTTAGCGATACCTGAAGGACCAAAATGGGATAGGAACACATGCTGGGCACTGTGCCAGCACTCCTGCCTGCACAGAGCGAGAGACTCAATAAAAATATATTGTTTCTTGTGAAGCATTTAGGTGCTTAATCCTCATGCAACTAATGCTCACATGGGATTGCTTTGGGGAAATACGTACTTTAGAACTTCCTAGCCCAACTTCCTTATACTCCCAGCAGGTCATTAAAAAGCCAAATGAATTCAAAGAGAACAAGACCAAATCCAATGTCTCAGCCTAGGCAATCCTCAAACTGCATTAAGGCACTTCGAAAATTGCTTGAGGAGAAGTAGCTTTGAGGGACAGCTAGTCCTCAGCACGCAGCAGCTCAAAGATTCAAAGCCATGTTTCTAGTACCTCCACTCCTGGGTCCCAATGATAGTTCCCTTCCAGAGTGGGAGAGCAAATGTCTTTTTCCAACATATGATGCTGAGTTTGCAAGATTTTTAAAAGATTAGAAAGAGCAATAGAGAAGGTCTTTTAAAAAGCCAGCAAAAATCCTCAAACAACTACAGGAATCCTTCATGCACAAACACCTATGCAGACACAGCTTTTTTTCCCCACTGATGGTGGGCAGGTGGGAATACTTTGGATCACATGTGATGTGGTACAACCTTGTTCCCAGGCTGGGTTAGCCCTGCGAAAGCCTCACAGAGCCACTCCTTCGGGATGGGACCCCAAGGACTTGACAAGCTGCCCTGAGAAAGTCCCATCCCAGAGGAATCAGGGCAGGGAGAAGGGGAAGGAGAGATGACCTCAGAGCAAGCCTGGGAAACACCTAACTTTCTACAGGCACAAACCATCAAGCAAAGACCTGGGCATACTGGTCAAGACCCAGGGAGACCACCAGCTGCTTTCTGACAATTAAGCTCAGAGAAGAGTGTGTGTGTTTGTGTTGCAGGAACCAGCTGGCACCGAACACAACATGCCAAGAGGTCCACCCAGCATTCCCAGTGCAAGTATGTTTGGCTCTTAGCAGAAAGCAGTGCTGATACCTCCAAACATTGCCAGAACTTGGAAAGGAAAATAAAAATTGGCAAGTGAAAACAGCAACTACAAAGCCTCCAAGAAAACCAACACAACCCATCTTTATTCTTATCTAGAGATGCCTATGGTGTTTATCCAACCTGCTGCACACCACCAGCTACCTCAGGCAAGCATCCAGAGCTCCCTGGATGCACACTCACATTTCCTGGGGAAAGTAATGCTCACAGCAGGAATCATTAAACCAGCATGAACCCTACAAGTGCTCTCCCAGTCAGCTTCACAACACCATCTGGGTGCCAATGGTTTCTCTGGGCTGGCAGGAAAAGCAGGGAGCAAAGGGGAAGCTGCTACTCACTGGGCTTCTCTGCCAACACAGCTACTCTCCTGCAGGATGCTCCAGGTGCCTCCAGAGTTCCTGCTGTGCTCAGGAGCACAATGCTAGGTCTAACACCATGGAGGACATCCATGGAGGGCTCTGGATGTCAAAAGGCTGTTGAGACCACTGTGACATTCCACTGTCAGTCCTCCCAGATATGCAGGAGGCACCTGGGAGGACACAGGAAGGTTGAGCATGTGGCACCAAAGATGAAGAGTTTCAACAGGTCCTGTACTGCAGCATGGCTAGGAAGCAGTAGAAAAAACCTTCTCAAATTCAGATGGTGCTCAACTGCCCCAAAGTTTCCAGCTTAGGGCTGATCCATCCATGTGTTTGGTTAAGAAGTGTTTCAGGTTATTCCCCCACTTTTTTTTTTTTTTTTTAAGCAACAAGTTATTCTTGATGACTAGCCTGGGGCAGCTGCAAGCACCCCAACCCTCAAGAAATGCTGACTCCAGCCCACAAAAAGCCAGATAATCAGCCGCTTTTAGGAGCTCCTGAACTTGGCATCTGAAAAATGGAAGGACATAAAAATGTTAGCAATCCTTTACAACAATAGGATTCTGTTAAAAACTTTCAGTGGAGCCACGCTTATGCTTTAATTTGAATACACAGGTTTACAAGGGCTTAGACAAGTTGGGACAGATGGAAGAACATCCTTTAAAAAAAGATGCTCTTGAAAACAATGCATACACACAGAGTTGACACTTAAAGTGTCCCTCACACCTTTATTTAAACTTGGGCACAGAGCAACCCATTGTCAAGCAGCACCTGGATTTCTACCTAGCTCACCACAGCACTCAACTTCACATGACTCCAGAAAATACTCTGCTCTGAAGCCTTGGCACACACACCACTGCCAGAGGATTAACGCTTTGTCTGGATTGGTCCCAAACCATTCCCTCCCCAGCACACGGAGAAACAACAGAACATGGACTTAGGTCAATTCTGAGCCACCACTGGAGGCTTTTCCTATAGAAGACAACATGAACGAGACAGGACAGAGAGATGCTGAAAAACGTGGAAGGGATGAACCAGTGTGGACCGTGCAGATGCACTCAAGCAATATTTCCCTGCAGCACGTGGCAACAGTGAAGGCAACCGCAGGACACATCTCCACTATGGAGGTGGACAACGCACCCATGTTGCCAGATTATTGCTCAGGTCTGCCTCTTTAAGACCTGGGAAAAACTAATTCCCATGTCCCTCTCACACTCATTTGCAAAGAGTTTTATTTTAGAGCAACTGGCATCTCCGCACTTGGAAACAGCGCAGGACCCCCAGCACCACAGTGCCCAGTGCTGTGAGTGCTGGGCATCCGCAGGTGCTGCAAGCAGCACTCCCTGGCCTCACAACTTTGAACAACATGGTGGAAGAAAGGCTTCAGGAAAATGTATGCACTTGTGGGAGCTTCTGGATTTCCAAGCCATTTCTTTCAAGAGGGCACGGGGAAGCCAGTGGAGCCATGCTGAGAGGGAGTCCAGGCGCCGTGCTCAGGCTCCCCCAGCAGATAACTGGGATGTGGGAGGATTCCTGGCATTCCAACGGTACCAGCAGAAGGTAAGAACATCCCCCCTTCCCCACAGCCCCTTCCTGAGAAGACACCACCGGCACTGCCTGATAAGGAAAACCAGCAGCGTTCGGAAAACGCTTCCCACTCCTACCCGCTGCAGATACAGCATGTGCACACGGTTTGCTCTCTTCTCCCTAAGAAGAGCTGCAATTCCTGCCTCATGAGGAGTGCAGCCCCCCACTGAGCTGCCCCTCGAGGTGAGCTGACAGGTGTGTGCAGCACCGCTGCCCCATTCCGGCAGGCGCCAGGGCTCCGCCATTTGACAGCGGAGCTCCGGCATTCGTGCTCGCACACGCTGCCGGGGCCCGGTGCCTGCCTGGCAAGTCCCGGCAGAGCACGGGGCCCGGGCCCGCGCCGCTAGCACCGGCACCCCGGGGAGCGGGTCCCGGCTCACGGCGAGCAGCAGCCAAAGCTCCCGGCGCGCCTCTGTCGACCACTTGTCACCCGTTTCCGCCTAATTTCTCCTGAAATCAGCCATGCCAAGGGGAGTGCCATGGGCTGCGCCTGAGGCAGCCACTCTGAGTCAGAGGTGCACGCCTGTGACCCTTTCTTCTGTACAATACCCTTGAACCCACGTTTGGGTTTCTAACCTGCAATTACAAATGCTGTTGCAGGGCAGGGAAAAAAAAACCCAGGAGAGGAGTTTGGTGTCCCGTCCCCCACCCCTTCTCCCCGCAGCAGGCCACAAGTGGAGTTACGAAACAACCTGCCAACCTGCCGGCAGAGTTCACAGAAGGCATCAGAAGTATGCGGCTGGAGCCTGGCTCTTATCGAGGAATTTAACCCCTCTCCTCGGGGAGACGAAGACGTCTCTGAAGGGAGAAAGGACGGGCGGTGTTGCCCCACGGATGCGAGAGGGAGGAGGCTCCTGGCACGGGCAGCCGAGACCCCCACGCCGCCTCAGCTCCTCCGCTGGGGGCTCTGGACAGCGTTTGCCGCGCCGGTGGGGCCGCGATGCTGCTCCTGCCGGCAGCGCCTGGGTGCACCGAGCTGGTGGGCCGGAGCTGCTGGGGATGCCTCGGGCAGGTGGGAGGCAAAGCCACCCGGTGCTCGACCGACCGGGACACGACCGGCGCGGCACCGGGCAGGTGGCAGCGCGGCTCGGGTTCTCGCCAGTGCCGCTCCTGGTCACCCCAGCCCGGGCTCTCCTTACGGGATCCGGGGTTACTGCGGCTCCCTGCCCCAAGCCAGCTGTTCGCCGCCCCTGCCCCGCNCTCGGCTGTTAAAAAAAAAAAAGCCTGAAATTCTTCTAAAAAAACAAAAAGTCTTCTTCTTTTAAAATCTCCCTCACCAACCTTAAATTCTTCTATTTTAAAAAAGTCGTAAAACCCCTTCTAAAAAACCAATAAATTAAAATTCTCCTTTTAAAATAAAATCTTAAATTCTCCTGTTTGGTTGTTTTTTCAAAAACTCATAAATTCTACATTTCCCCCCTAAACTCTTAACTTTAAAACCTCCAATCAAAATAAAACTCTTATAAAAAACTTTTAAAAAGTATTGAATTCTCCTTTTATTTAAAAAGGTTATTAAATTATCTTTTTAAAAATTCTGAAAACGTTATCATGTTTTTTAAAAGAAGACTTAAAATCTCCTTTCCTGAAGGAGATTGGTTGTTAACCAAGCAAAGCCACACTGTACTTCCCTATCCCTGACTCCTGGCTCTGTGGGGCCATATGGGCAGGCTCGTTCCCAGCTGGAAGTGCTCAGCCTGTCCAACAGCAGGGTCCAGACCTCCACCTGCCCCAGCAGGTCCCTGAGTAGAACAGAGAAAACAACTCCTTTTTGGAGAGGAAGAGCTTGGCTTGGCGCAGGAGGAGGGTGCAGCCCTCAAGCCTCATGCCCTTCAGCTGGCCGGGGGCTTAAAACACCCTAAAACCGCAGAGAGATGATGGCAGGGAGACAGGTTCAGCCGGTTTTGGAAGAAGCAGGTGTCTGTTGCCGTGCTGGAGGCTTTGGAAACTTCTCACCTCCTCCCTCTGTCAGCTTTTTCCATCCTACCTCTCAAAAAACCCACCTGAAAGCTCCCCCCACCCTGCATATCAATGCCCGTCCTCCGTGGCTCCCCAAGCAATGGGGATGGCTGTGATGGCATCAGCATCCCATCCTCGAGGTCTCTGCTGTTGAAGGGGCTCCAGCAAGGCCTGTGCTGGTGCAACCCCAGTGCCAGAAACACAGTTACCTTTGTATTTCTTCATCCAGAATGTCTTGTGAAGTGTCCTACTACTCATGACAAAGGATAACCCACCCATCAGCCCCTGGATCCCGAGGTGACTGCTCCAAAACAGATCTCAGGTTTGCTGCTCCACCACAAAATGTGTGTCAATTTTAACTTAGAGTCAGAAAAATCCCCATCTCATATGGGCCTTATGATATCCATATCTAAGGTTTATGATATCCTTAACTACTCCCTTCTCCACATGGAAGCTGCTGGGATTAGGAGGTGATGTAACACACAAGTACGTAGCTGTCACTCGGCAGCTTTAATTGGGTTTTTAAATGAAGTTTTCTGTTGTTCTGACATATTTCTCATAATTATGATCCCTTAAAATCAGATAGTACATCTGGCACTCCGTAACACAGGCCATGCCCTGGAGACCTTACAGCACAGGAGGAACAAAGATCTATAAAAGAAAACAACAAAGGCTGTTCTCAGGAGATGAATATCTTATTTAATAGGTTGGATACTCTTCTGAGATCCCAATCGGACACAAGCTGAGCAGAGGTTCATTTGCCACTAGCAAGGATGGTTGTCTTTCTTTTAAGAAAAAGATTTTGAGTTTTAAATCTTTCTACCTTTAGCAGGTTGTAAAAAGATTGGAAATCTCATTTCACTTGTGAGGTTATTACTGTGAAAAATAAATAAACTAACTCTGACTCGCATGTCTGCTTGATCCCTTGATTCCTCACCCTACAAAGAGTTCTCCACATCTTCTGTCAACTGAGATGGATAAAAATGTCCCAGGTATAATTTCACACTGGGGAGCTTTTCCAGACTGGCTCATGGACCATCTTGTCCAGCCATAGCTCTGTCTCAGCACACCTTCAAATTTATTCTTACAGCTCCTGTGATGCTGAGGCCATGTTCAGGGACTGATCAGGAATAGTGAATGAGCTGATTTCTGGGTTTGTGCTCACTGGTTCCTCGCTGGGTTTTCTACAGGTGTATCTTAGAGTTTTGAAAAGTCATGTGCTCATTGTACACTGAGCAGCCAGGCTGCTTTAGGGAGGAGAGCAATGCTGTCTCAGCATCCTGAGCAGCTGAATCATAACCAAGCAGGTCCTTTGGTCTCTCCAGCAGCAGATGAGATAGTAATCCTATCTGGGTTTCCCCAAAGAAGATGATGCTGTCTCGCTGCTGTGCTCAGGAGTACAAGAAGAAGTGTCCTTGTGCTGAGGCTTCTTAAGATACAGAATACGTTTGCACAAAAACCCCCTCCTGAGTACAAACGTACTGTGGGTGAGCAGCAGGTCACCAGCTGTAGCCTCTCTTAGCAGAGCACATCTTCCCTGGGACAGCCACCCAAGCCCAGCAGTGTTAGTCTGTGCTACAGTCCATGGTCAGTGTGGGGGATGAGAGGAAAATGGGTATTTGAGGCACCAGAATCTTTGGCTTTTGGCACAAACCCAAAACACTCCGAGCTGTGGTTGGGAGGGGAAAGTAGAGGGAAGTCTCTTTTTCAGACCTATTTCTAAAAGGAAAGAGTGGGAAGCCAGATTTTTAGAGGTGCCCCACATCCCCTGCTCCCCACAGGAGCTGGATGTGGTCAGCACCATGCCTGTCAAACCTTCCTGCCTGCTTTCCTCTCCTTCTCCCCTTGCCAAGGACTCCTTGAGGCCTTGGGAATGTGCCTCCAGATCCTGCAAGCCTCAGGAAATTTTTCAGTCACTATCCTTTCCTGACACAGCTACAAAATTTCATGTACCTCAGAGAAATTACCCAGTGCATCCCTTGCCTGGCTGAGCACACAGAAGGGCACGTTTTCCCCAGAAGATGAGTTTCCCTCTCAAATAAAGACAATCTCCCCCAAAATCCCAGTATTTCCAGGAAAGGTCTGGCACCAGGAGTGAAAAGTGGTCAGTACCATATGGCATGTTGACTTTCTCTTCCAGCGGACACCCTCCACCTCAAAAACTGTAATCCAAAGCTAGAAGTGAGGACCTCTCTCTCTCTCTCCCTCTCAACAATATGTATAAATAATGCATATAATTGCATCTATTAAAGTATTTATATATACATACACAAGAGTACTGCCTTCTGTTGCTCAACATACATTTGTAGCAGTGTTACAAAGTGCCCACTGACCCTTGCAGTACACTTAGGGCTTTGGGAAAATTGGGAGGGTGTTAAGTTTTTCCAGGTTTCTTTGGAAGGCTTTGAACTTGCCAAATATTTTCTGGCAAGGGTTTTATTTTGTGACCATACACTGTTTTGGTGAGAGGCATCAGTCGCTGCCTCAAGTGTAACAAAAGGGCTTCTCTGGAAAAATTTTTTCTTCTGTTTCTAGGACAACAAGAGACATGAGAAAGAAAAGATGCTGCAGCGTCACGGGAAAGCCAAATTGGGGCTTGGCACCGCAGAGCCCGGCAGCTGACTGCCAGGGTACTACAGATTCTACCCCCTCATTTCCACCTGCAGCCCTGCTTGGACTAGGGCTTGCAGGAAGGAGAGACCTTGGACTGGTGGGTAGATGAGCTGTTCTCCTTCAAGGGCAGGCCTTCTGACCTCTGAAATGTGATGTATTTCCTGCCTTCCTGCTTTATTCAAGGCAGTATTCCTTCCGCTTCTGCAGCAAGCCTGGAAAAGTTGCTGAGTTCTTGTCTCCTGCGGCTGCAACAGGAATGGGAATGCTCAACAGCAGCCTGCAGGATTGCAGTCCGAATCAGTCAACTTTTTGGCTACGCTTGTCTTATGTCTTTGGATTGCCCTGTGTAGGCATACAGCCCTTTCCCAAAAGCACTGACAGCCACTGCAAGGTCTGCACGTGTCTCTCTGCTTTTCACATCTCTGGTGGTGAGTACTGTGAAGGGAGACCTGCAAAAGGTCACGTGAAAAGCGCTGCCCAGCCCACTCACAGTACAAGAGGAATATGAAACCCATGATAGAGTCAGAGCCAAAAATTCCAGGTCTCTACATCCTCCAGAAGTTTGCATTGCCTGGTCTTTGCTAGAATGGCTCTTGTGAAAGGTCCAAACAAGCAAAATCTACTTTCAAAGTGAAAGTGAGTGACTCAAAATGCGAAGCAGGGCTCTTACATATCCCTTTTGCAATAAAAAAGTAGGGAAAAAAAGTGATTTAGGTAGGTTGGATCTCCTGCATTCCCATTCAGCAACCCCGAGGGAGAGCATGGCTGGATCATTACAACTTCATTGCCATTCCCCACTTCAAACAGCGAGCTGAGCTGTGTGACACTGGGAGCAGGGGAGGAAAAAACAGCTGAAACAATGGTGGATGGAAGTGAGAGAGAGAAAATGGATGGGAGAAACAGAAAGGGGAAAAGGCAACAGTATCAGGAGAAGAAAAGGTGCCCAGGGCACATCCCGCAAGGTTTTGTTTCCTGTCCAGGTGCTGGGCAGAAGACCTGCTCTTCGCCTAGGAAATAGCCTCATTAATTATGGCTGTTGAGTATGGGAATGCAACAGCTCTTTGCCATTCTGCTGCTCGGGTAGCCTGTGACCCGAGCCGCTCGGGTTTCCCAAGCATTTAGCAGTGTGGTCATGCTAATTTAGTTCGGTTTTTCAAAGGCTTGTGGGGAAAAGTCCTCTTCTTCCCAGAGGCATTGAAAGTTTTGACCTCCTGACCCTCCCTTTTACTAGGAGGTTCAAAAGCAGCATTGCAGCTGTTAAAGTTTTTCTTCATGCCTCAGTGATTCTCTGATGGGGGACCAAGCTGGTGTTTATCTAGGCTTGACCTCTCTTCTTTGAGCCCGGAGATGTCTCTTTCGTTCAGTGCTACAGGCAGGGCAATGCTGGAAACCTCCCTGCCTTGCCATTCACTCCCTCCCTGCGTGCAAATGCACCAGTACCCATTACTAATCCATCCCCCACCAGGAGCTGGGGTTCCCGGCACTGATCCCATTTGTCCATCACGCTCCAGATTCATTTACATTTAATCCACCATGACTTGTCTATGAAACACAACCCTCCTCCTGCTCTGATGTTAGAACCCATTTGGCTTCCAAAAGTCAACCACTGGTTTCAGGGGAAAAAAATTCCCCTTCCCAACAGGCTGACCTCGCATGGACCTTCGGTGTCTCATCCTCCCCTCCACTGCCAAGGCTCATTATTTGCAGGGGACATTCTCCCCTTAATTTACATCTTCGTCACACACCACATCCAGGGTGACAGGCTCCCTCTTCCTCAAGGGCCGAGATCCATCAAAGAACTTGAGCACAGGTTTAACGTCAAGCATCTTGTTTCAGGATGTCGCTCACTTGTCACATCCCTTTGCTGAGACATTGGAGAGAGATTGCCTGATTTGTTATTGTTGCATCCTGGATATTTACTCACAGCAGCCCGATTTTCAAGCCAGAACAGGGGTGGTGCCTTCTGCTTTGCACAGGTCTCACCAGCTCATGTCAGTGCTGAAGCATTAGGTTAGGATTCAAAGTGAGGTGTGAGAAGGCAGGAGAGGAATCGTCTCTGAACTACTCGTCCCCAGATCTGTGGGATTAACCACACTCACACCGACAGATTAGGGTCATTAACGTAGTCATTAAAAAAAGGGAGAGTCCTACTGTGAATAATGGCAGGTGCTTCACACACCGGCAGGTGCCTGGTCCCTGTGGTGGAGGCTTGAAGGTGATGAGATAGTGATGAGTGTGAGACATCTCCAAGGCAGGAGCAACACTCACCCTTTTTACACCTCTCCTGCCATCTGAAAATGGAGGCAAGCACAGGAACGTGCAGGGATGAAGGACTGAATTACCCTGGACCACTCCCCCAGCACCCACAGTGCACCCTGCAGAAAGGTGCTTGTGGTCAAAGCTGGGATAGGGGCCTGCTCTCTGGGCTCCTGCACCCCTGCTCAGTTATTATCTCTTTAGGTGAGCTCAGCTTCTTGAGCTGCAAAATTGGGATAATGTTTACTTTGCTTCCAGGGGTGTGGAGGAATAATTAATTAATGTTTATGAAATGCTTTCAGATCCCTGAACAAGAGGGGTGAGATAAGCAGCGAGGGTTCATGAGGTAGGTGGAAAGTGTTATGATGAATTATTGCGATTCAAAGGTAAATTACTGTTATTGCTGCCTACTAAGCAGACACAGCCATTAGCCTCTGACAATCTGATTTCTAACTCTGTTAGTTCCTTTTCCCCTCCTGCTTCCCAACAAAAAAGTGGTCTCATCTTTGCTACTCACACCCAGTTGAAGTTGACTACAATAACCTGATAAATCATGTGATGCTGACCCTGGTGTTTGCAGATGGGACCTGCAGCAGGACACCTTTCACCACTGCCGTGAGTTTCTCACCTGTGATGGCACCTGGGGGAGGCAGACCACTCTTCCTTTGCAATGGGGAGCATCCCTAGAAGCAGTCTCCCGTCCAGCTTCAAGCAGCAAACTTGCTGTGTGAGTGCCAAAGCCTGTGGCAGGTCAGGAAGTGAGAGTGCTTCGGTGTGATCCCACCATTCATGGTTACCACCCCTCAGGTGGGCTGGGAAATGTGTTCTTGTGCCTGCCTCTAGCCCAGCCTTTGCTTGGAAAGGCTTAAATCCCAGGAAAGACCTTGCACTGGTGATGGGTAGGAGTGCACAGCGGCAGTGACACAGTGAGCAGGCACACGGAGCTTGGAATTGCTCTAAGCTGGGCTGGAAACAGTCCTTAGGCAGTTTGGCCATCTTTGCCTGGAAACCAAAGCAAACCTGACCTGTTTTAAAGCAGTGTGAGTAATGTGAATCCTGGGCTGGTGTGAGCAGGTTTTTCCAGTTCTTGCTCCAGCTATTCCCCCTCCTTCCCTGCCTGGGCTCCCAGTTTCAAGCTGGGAGGGCACCTGAGCCTGGCACAGCTTCCACCCTTCAGGACACCTTTTCCTGCTCTCTACCTGTGCCATTCCCATTGGCCCTTAGTCACTTTTCCGACAGGTCCACCTGCCAGGCTGTGCTCTCAGAATGCCCCCCATTACACAGCCAGCCCTGCATCTCCAGCCTCACAGCCCTCTCCCACCACCAGCACTGGAGGTTCTCTCCCACGTCTCACTCTGCTGGGGTTGCTGGTGCCAGGTGTCAGAGCACAGCACAACCTTGCACCAGCTCTGTGCCTTGATGGTCTCCAAGCAGGGACCTTGGGCAGAAATAAGGAGGGTCCCAAGCCTGGATTGCTTTAGCTACTGACTTGGACATCCAAGACCACCTCTACACACAAGCTCATAAAGTACAAGCAAGCTTTCTAGTTTCTAGTTGTCCTTTTTATACTCAAAACCTTTCTTTTTAATTTTTTTTTCCCCCTGCTAGGAGGACCAGCATTATATATGAACACCCCTGTTCAGTAAGATGCATGAAGCCCAGTTCACCTGGGCTGGAACCCAGCACTGAAGACTTAAACCCCTGCAAGATTTAAGCCTGAGTTTCAGTCCTGTTGAGTTGAAGGTCTTTGGAGAACAGGACTGAAAGCCTAAAATCATTCCAGTTCCTCTGTGCCTCCCTGGAAATCCTGGTCTGGCGGGAAAGCAGCCATCTCTTAAAAGTACAATGAAGATAACAAGAGTTATCCTTAATTGATCAAGTCCTAACTGGGTCCTATATGCACCTGTAACACACAAATAATACCTAAACAAAGAGGAGCAGAGATTTTTTGTTTTCCTCTTTGACAAAATTTTGCAGTATTTATTTTAATTTTAAAGATAAATTGCTATCATCTTCAGGGGACGGATTTCTTCTTAGGTATCGATTTTACATGAAGATGTTATTTGTCAGGATACTTTATCTGCTCTCCATGTCCAGAGTACTCAAGTAGGATAGGTAATGTCAACTGGAATTCACTTGGGGAGCCAAATGGAAAATAGATTTTATAACCTCCTCTGCTAAGAATAAATAGTACGCAATACACTACAAAGCACCATCTTCTTAACCCAGGTTTTTCTAGTAACTACATAAATCATGCAAAGTCGCTTTTCCATTTGTATGTTAGCAGCATGCCTGAAACAGAAATATCATCCAACAGATGCACATTCAGCATGTATCTTCCTTTCTATTGGGAAGTCAGTAAATTGGCTTTTGCTTCCATAATGCTGAGCTCTTGGCAATTTTTGAGCACAGCCGTACTCAGCACACAGCAGGCAGCTCTAATAACAGGCCACCTAAGCAAAAAGGAGGATTTAGACTGCCCTTGCTCACTGAGATTTTCCACCTCTTAATAGTCAATATTTGCCTCCAGGCTGTGGGTTAGTTAAAGAAGCCAGGCCAGCTCTGTACCAGTGAGGCTTTGCAAAGTGCTGCTCATCTCCTGCAGCATGTGTGAGCCAGCACAGCCCAAAACACACACAGCAGCCCCGAGGGGGACATGTCACTGCACATGTAGTCCCCTCCAAACAGTGCTCTGTCGAGTCCTGTTTTCCTACCAAGCATCGCCCTTTTTCCCCCCGGGCATGGGAAATACGCCTGGCTGCCATTCAGAGTGGGAAACAACTGAAAAGCCAGAAACTTTAGACGGGATGAAGCCTGGACTGTGTCGCCCTCAACAAGTGGGAGTTTTAGAAAACACCACCTTTGTGAAACCAGAGAGAGAAAACAATACAGAGCCTGGCATGGGCAATGAAATATGTATGTACGTAGGACCTCATCCAGCCCTCTCCCGCCACTGTACCTCTTGCCTTTGCATTCAAGGGGCACTGGATCTCATCCAAAAACGATGCAGGGGAACAAATGTAGCCCTGGCAACCCCACCGAGGGCAGGGAGGAACAAAGAGGACCCCCGGGCTGAATTTGTTTCTATTTTTAATCCTTATCTTTACCCATCACCCCCATGCATGGAAAGAGGCTTCTCAGCTGTATAGATTTGCATTGCTATGGGAGTTTGAAGTGATAAAACATTTGGCCTGCCTATTCAGAAGCAATTAGTGATTCAAAGCAGCCTGAGACATCTTAAAGGGGCCTGGTTTTCCAAGAGACAGGTGCTCTGAGCTGACTTCAGAGGAAAACAAAGTTTTTTCAGAAGAAAGAAGTCACTGGCTGCTTGAAAATACAGTTCCTTCAAGACTTAGTGATGAAAAATAAATATTGCACAGAAAATTCCAGATTAGGCTGGTAAAATCTGGGAGGAGGTGGGGAGAACAGGCCTGGTTTACGGTGCTGGTAGAAGTAATGTTTATCTATCTATTGAACACATATAGTTTATATTTTTGTCTTACGGGTTTCCCCTCCACCACCATGACTAATGTGGGCAGAGCCATCTCCCACTAAGGCTGCCATCCCAGCATCCCTGTCCCAAGAGCATCAGCACCAAGACAGAATTTCTCACCCACATCTCCTACCAAGAGAGGAGGTATCTTTTTGAGCATTGCTGCTCTTAGACCTTTAAATCTACCTCGGCAAAAGGGCAGCTTACCAGCCTTTAATCTGACTGCAGTGGCCAGCACATCCTTGCTGCCACTGTTGCAGGGCAAACTGAGGAAAGGAGTGAGACCCGCACCACAGCCCATGCTGTTACAGGCTCTGGCAGGATGAGAAGCCCTGGGAAGGCAGCATGGGAATGACTAACTCTCAAGGTCCACGGGAAAAGCCAGGAAAACCCATGCTAAGGGCAAGATTCCCCATGCAGAGACATCAGGGCAGGACAAGCTGGTTTACAAATGTCCAATGCAGAGGAGTAAGCATCCACTCTCCCGCTGAAGGAGTCGTCCTGTGGTGTCCTTCTCATGCAGCTCCTTTTCTCCCTTTATCACCAGGAGACAAAGAGGTTCCTGCAACAGGCAACTGAGAGCAAATTGAGGCTTTTGCTTTGTGCTGTGGAGGCTCCAGCTTCTCTCTATCCCCGTGCTATCGAGTTATGCTGACACAACCACTGAATTGCTGGGTTCAGGGGAAAAAAGGGAGGAGGAAGAGATCTCTAACTTCCATCCGGAGGCGTCTTCTCCTCCCCACTGTACTGTGTACAGCACCTGGACTCCCTGCAAAAGCATCCCAGTCAGCCAAAGTCGTTTCCACTACACGTGCCACGCTGCCCGGGGGCTGCTGCTGGGGCTTTGCCAGGCAGAGAACAGCACAAGAAGACTGCAGGAAAGGGTAGGGCTGATTTAAAAAAAAAAAAGAAAAAAAAAAGGATTTCTTCCAGAGAGCACTTGAAAACTAACAGGGCAGAGGGCCACAGCTGGCAGGGGATGTGTTTTAAACTGCTTTTTAATCTGAGAGCAGATATATCCATCACCGTCTCTAACATCTGTCTGGCAAGCTGGATGGGTGGGGGCAATAATCTCCCAGGCTGTTACATGCAGACTAACTAAGAGAGAAGCCAGGCAGCAGATACATCCAGCAGCCCTCAGGGGCTTCCAAGGCAAAGCACAGGTTGTGAGCAGGTGCTGCTCGGCCCCAGCAAGCAATGGAGGAACACTCGGGTGGTGCAGATATGTCCCTTTTCCCATAGTGCTGTGGGAATCAGGGTTCATTGGGGAAAAAAATACCCTCCACTACATGCAGCTCGGCAGGGCTTAAAGAGCATCTCGGCCACTCAGCTCCAGGGCTGGTTTAGCATGATTCAATCCAAGTCTCCAGCTGAGAACGGGGCCTGCAGCATGCACTTGCACACCTGTGGGGACATCTCCTACCCCAGCAGCTTTCAGGCTGGAGAATAGTAATAAAAGGAGAGTCAAGAAATACTTCTTCCTATTTCTCAAATATGAAAGAAAACTCCCAGATCCAGCTTAAAAGCAAAATAAACAGCATGAAGGTATCAACCTGCATCTTCAGGCACTTATATGTCCTCATGCAACTGATCCCAACCGGAATGATTTTCACCCAAGCTACGAAGCATCAAAGGCAGAAGTGTGAATTGCAATCGCTTTCCCTGGTCCCAGGCTGCTAAATCTGCACTTCCCTGCCCATGCAGAAATCACTTGGCCAAAACAAGGAGCCAGACCTGCAAACCTATTCCAGGTGCTCTTCGGAGTGTGCTACACCTGCAAGAATAACCTCGATTTAGGGCAAGGTCATAAGCACAAGTGAAATGCAAAAAATGGCAGTAAAGAGAGAACCACAGGTGTAGTGGAAGAGGCCAAGACACCTGTCTGGGGCTAAGCTTGGAAGATCCATTAGCCCTCATGGCATCTGCCGTGTTTCTTGTCTCCTCAACAGTAGCTGTTTGTGTGGATATCTCACTTTCCTTAGCACATACACATGCACCATCAGGTTTTAACTCCCACTGTTGCAAAGACAAGTTAGAGATGTGACCCTGAAACGCTGGAAAGGTTCAGAAAGCAAAGCACACTCGCAATTTACTTATTCAATCTTCAGCTTTGGGACTGTGCTGCTTTTCGAGTTGGCAAACTGGTGTGGGACAAAGAGAATACTAAACTTGCAGAAGTTATCCCCCCCGAATCATGTGTCAGAGAGGATAAACAGGGTCTGAGGGCAGGAAGGCAGCTACAGGAAGGATTCTCGTAGATCTCATAGGACCCTCAAGACCATATAGCAACCACCTGGAAAAAGGCACCAGACAAGAAGAAAGAGGAGGTACAGCAGGACCAGTAGGTCTGGAGGTGGTCCAGAAGACCATCTCCAACCCACTGCTGGTACCACCACTTACCCCCTTCCTCCCAAAGAAAATTTCCACCTATCCTGGTTTGCTTGTGTGACAAGTTTTTCCTCCCCTACCTCTGCTCAGGTGTGACTATATCAGCTGTTTTTCAGCCAAGAGGATGCTTCACACCGAAGGGATCCAGAGACAAGCCTTGTAATTAGGACATGGGTGCCACCCATCAGTTAACCCCTCCTCCTTCCTCATTTAGCCTGGGAAACATATAGCCAGGTTTGTTTATATTGCCCATACAACTTATCATTTGGGCATTCTCCTTTCAGTCTTCAAAGCACTTCCGCAGGTGTTTTGCAAGCTTCTTCCCAACCCTCATGTGACAAAGGATTTGGACAGGGGATGGAAGGAGATCAGGGAAAAGGAAAGCTGAATAATTTGCCCCAGAGCAAAAAGAGTTGGCAGACCAGGCAGATCCAGGATCAACACTCAGCAGTTCCTGACTCTGAATCTCATGCTCTGATCTTTGCCTGTACCTCACTACCTTCAGGTTCAAAACTGGTATTGTGAAGCCTGGTGCTCCTCTTGGTACCAGAGAGCAGGTTTGAAGGGATTTCCTTCAGATCATGCCCACTGGACTGAGTGGTCCTGGACCAACGATTAAACTACATATTTTCAAACATCTGGCAGTGGTTTGTAAACCCATGATCAGCACATGTTTCCCTCAAGAGCACCACAGGTAAGAGAAGGGAAAGGATTCATCCATTCACCCAAGCTCTATTTTGGAATGGTTAAATCTGGCAGGCATGGGCTGACAGCCAGCACTCCCCTCTTCATCGTACCTGCACTACTCTTGGTGCAGAGAACTGGCTCAAGGACTTGTCCAGCTGTAGAAAATCCCCAGGTGAGAAAATGGTTATTTTCTTTTCTGCCAGACCAATGCCCCTGCATCAAGCAGTTAGAGAAACGCTCATGCCAACAAAGAAGAAGATGAAGCAGCGAGTGCTTGGATCAGGCTGCAGAATGAGAACAACTTAAACTCCTTTTCCCACCACTGGTCATAACAGTAGAGCAGCTCCAGGAGTGTCCATGGAGCTTTGGCAGTCTGGACCAGCATTATGATCTCTATCAGCCTGTACCTGGAAATTTCCGTTCCAATTGCCCAAAATTCTTAATATATTGACAACCCTGCCACAGCTTTACTGTCGGCATTTCTGACTTGCTAAGCCCCTTAAATCATTGCTGGACCAAGAGCAGCCCCTCTCCTGGGAGGTTCTGGGCCCACAAACTACTGATTTTCTCCCCATCACTGGAACAATCTTGTACTGGAGTTTGTTTTGCTGGTTTTGTTGCAATCTTCCTCTCTTGCTATAGAGGGAGAGGAAACCTCATTAATATGGAGAGAAGAGACACACTCCCCATCTTTGTCTTTTAATCACGAGGCAAAATGAAAAGGTTCTAGCAGATAAAGAGCCACCTAACCAGAGCATTCTTGGTACCAGACCCACCAAGGATCACCACTGTCAGCCCCTTTGCTCTATCAGTCCCTTTGCCCCTACCTAAACCTGCCATTTGCTCCATTCCTGTCATTGTGTGTCAAGGCTCTGCCCTTTGCTTTGCTTCAACCCTCCCAGATCTAAAATAGATGTAAGGCATACGGCATCTTTCCCAAAGCCCTCCAGGACCTGCTGATGAAGACTCAAGGGGCATTAGAGGACTCTAGTGTCACCATTGCTTTGGGGATTTCTCCTTTCTGGGGTAGGAGAGGCTGGCAATTACAGGGATCAAGTCTCCAGCCCTCTCCTTCATGAGCAGGGAGGGCAAAGCAATTTTGGCTTCTCCACTGCTGGGTATGCAGGGCAAACAAACACAAAGCGCCAAGGCTGGAAACCGCAGGCATTGGGGTGATGCAGGACCAGAGACAGCCTCAAACACTAGGGCCAGGTGAGGACTACCAAATCCACATACATGCAGGCTGAGTAATATCCTGAGGAGCCCAAACATAGATGGAAATGGCTGGGATTTGAGAAATCTTGCCCAAGGGCCAGCAGGGCTCTAGCGAGTGACCGCACCAACTTATGTAGATCCCACATTCATTAAAAGTAAAATTACTGTCTCCCTTTAATAACATCATTAATGATGTCTGCTGTCCTAGGAACCAGGATTGCTTGGACCTCACATCTGTGGAGGAAATCTGAGCTTATGCTGAAGCCTTCTGGTGAGTGAGCTTTGTTGGGGTCCCTCTGCTACCAGGCCTCTCTGGTGTCTAATGAGGTCTGGTCTATACCAAACCTTCCCAGGGTCAGTGCGGAGTATGTCTGTCTTTCCTTCCCTCAGGACTCATTTTCACAGCACTTGTAGTTGTCCTGAAGTGGAGCATCTCTACTTCTCAACAGTGTTTAAAGGGTATGAAGAGAAGGAAGGGGCACAGACTGACAGGCACACGAGTCCCACCACAACTGTCTTTTCTTTAAGAAGAGGAAGGAAAGAAAACAGACCAAGCATTATTTTTCTTGGTGAGGAGAAGGGATAATTTCCTGTTCATGATTCAGCGCTGTCATGTGGAGACAATGACTGTCCTTTATCCTCCTCACAGCTTTGTCTTTAAAACACCGCTCATGCCAGCACACCTCTCCAGGTAAGGTGCAATTACCTGGGAGTTCACTGGCTCATCACTAGCAATTACCCAACTGCCCTGTGTCCCATCAACCCACCCTAATCACTACAGCCCTAAAACTGGCAGCTCCCACAGTAAATATCATCATTAAACCTCTGGGAGTGAATTTATTACCAGCCACGGCGTGATTGCTTGCTGGGGTCACTGCAAACATGCAAACTGAACAGAAGGATTGTTATAAAATACAATCCCACTCAAATAAAAGCAGATGCTATTAGCAAGCAACAGGCACTGTTTATTCCATAAAATACCAGGAAGGATAAGTTATTTAATGACTATCTGGGAAAGTCCTGCCTCGCTTCACTGGGGTTAATGTTCCCAGTTCATAAACTGCCTCAGCTAAATTGTTGGGGCAATACAGAGCGAGCTGGATTTGTTCCTGTTTATGGCCTGCAAGGTGTGGGTATGTTTTCCCCTCTCTTGGGTTTCAGACTGACATTACTGTTCATGGGTTTAATAAAGCCTGAAGAATGTACTCACCTTAACCCTTCAGAGAAATAAGTCTTATTTGAACTAATTGGAGCAGGGAGAGCTGTTGGTCCAAGCAGGAACATCATCTAGTGCCAAGCTGCTCAATTTTAAAACATGATTGTTGAAAAAATAATAAAAAACCCAGTTTGTTTAATTCATCTTTAGTGAATTTGCATGTTTATTTATTTTCAGGTTCATCTAGGTCAAACCTCCTCTTAATACATGTGACAGACATTTTTTCTTAACTTTCATTTAGATACAAAAAGCATCACTGATTCTCACAGATCTAGTGACTGGGTTTTCTAGGCAAAGCCTCTGCTGTAAGCCCGCTGCTCCAAAATTGTAAACTTTGGCAACACTTCAGTATGCAGGATATATTTTTTTTAAACTGACAACTTGTGCTACATATTCCCATTTAAACAGTGAAAAATGATGTGTGTAACAGGCATGACCCTTTCCCTCTCTCTAATCTCCCGCAGCCCCGGGACAAGCTGACTGTGCTAATCTTACCCCTCCGGGTCATCAGTGCCAATCCAGGTCAGCAACAACACGCTGCCAGCAAAACCCTCTCTGCTCATTTTGTGGTGTCCCTCTGCCTTTCCCTGCCACTGGCACGCTGAGGAACTGCTCTTCTACTATGAGCATGATACTAGACTAGGAGGGATCTCCAAGTCTCATCATGCCTTTGGGTCTGTGAGAAAGGATTGTTCAGGCACGTCTCAGCCCTGTGCCCTAACAAATAACACAAGCTATGATCCAAAAGGTCTTGGCATTGTTATCCCTCTTCATCCCCCACTTGCAGTAGCAAGACCTGAATCGTGGCACTGCTTTTCAATGTGTGCCACCGAATCCGTGCAGGACACCAGCCCTTCCACAAGCTCACCACCTGCCACTGAGCCAGGAAGCTCCTCCGGAATGGCTGTTACCCTGTGGAGGTGGTTTCTTATCTTGGACAGCTTGGACGTGCCCTGTCATTAATGGCCGGCACATCTTTTCACAGACACAGGTATACCTCTGCTAGTTTTGACAGGTGCAAAATGGGCTGTGCTGAGTGCTGCCTCCCCATGCCGGCAAACTTCCCCCAGCCAGCTCCTCGCATCTCTGCTCGCATCTTCCAGGGGAAGGAAAAACCCTTTTCTTTACAGCACGCCCCCGCAATGCCCTTTGCTTTCCTGCGCATAGCTGAGCCCTGGGGCGCCCTTCCCTCCGCACCCCCCAGCTCCAGAGGGACGGACATGCGGGTGTGTTGCGCTGAGGCAAAAGCAGAGCAGCTCTCTGTCAGCAGGAAAAACAGTTTCATTTCAAGGTAAGCCATCTTCCTCCAGCACATCTCAGAGCCCCGGGTGCCCTGCAGGGCTTTTGTGAGTTTGATTAATCAGGCGAACCCAAAACTAGCCAAAATCACTTGCTCCGTCCTCTTGGGGCAAGAGAGCTGACCACACAACTGTTGGGAGGCCCCTTGACTCCCCCCTCCCTGCACAGCTTCTCCCGAGGCATCCCTCCCACAAACACCACTGGACGGGCACTTTCAAGACCCCCCAAACACCAGCGATTTCCCCATCCCCACTCGCAGCTGAAACCAGCTCCTGCACTGCCTGTCTGTGCCGGAGCACAGGTGCCGCCTGAGGCCCCGTGCGGACTCGCTACCGGCGGCCACCTGACACCCGCACCGGGTGAAACTCATCCCAGCTCCCGGGCTGGGGCACGGCCCGGCACCGCGCTGAGGGTACCTGGAGGAGAGCCAGCGGCCCTGCGCGCTGCTCCTCGCCCGCGATGCCTCTCCCTTCCCAGCACCCGCCGTGCTCCCGGAGCCGAGTGGGGACGGGAAAGTCTGGCTCCTCTGCTTCTCGTTGCCAGGACACCTTGGCGTTCAAACCTGAGCTGGGACCAATCAGCCCCGGGGCTGGGGAGCACCAGCCCCACGTCATCCACTGCTGGCGTTGATTTGAGCGAAAAAGCGTGACAGCGGTCACAGAGCCCGTGGGGAGCTGCCTTTGTGCGGGTGGGCTCTGCCCCCACCCCTGCCGCTTACTGGAAGCCTCTTCTGTCGGGCTGCGGAAAACAAAAGAGCCGTGGAGAAGGGAAGGGAAAAGAGCACTTCTCCCCAGCTGCCAGAACTGCGCTCGCAAGCCTGAGTTCTGCATGTCCTCTTTCTCCACCCCCCGGTGGTCACCTCACCAGGGAGAGCCTGCGCCCAGGTCACCTCTGCCCGGGAGCGATGGAGCTTCCCCAGCACCGGCAGTGTGCTCCTTGTGCCCCAGTGCGGCCGCCTCCACCTGCCTGGCTCTGCCCCAGACGGCGCAGCCTGGACGCGGGCCCGCAGACCCACGGCTCCAGGGATGCTTTCTGGCTTGGCTGCAGTCGCAGGGGCATTTTTTCTCCCAGCCAGCCCCTGCAAGATGTTTTTTACGGAGCCCAGAACTGGAGCCTTAAGCCCCTCATGAGCACAGGGCACTCAGGTGCACAATGCAAACAGTCCATGCTTTGCTAGGGAAACTTTCCTGTCTGACCATTCAGGAAGCACTCTGGCCATCACACTCCCGAACGGCCAGACAGGAAAGTTTCCTCAACACCTTGGTGCTGGCTTCTCTACTCAAACACGTGCAGCTGCTGCCAAGGTGCACTCCTGAGTGAAAGATGCACCCATCATCTTGTTTCCTGAGGTGCTGGAGGTGGGAACTGGTGCACTTTGACTCCCCACAGACAGAGAGGGTTCTTCCCAACCCACCAGGCTCCTTCCCACGGTGGGGTAGGTACAGGAGCCTGGGTAGATTCTGAAGAGAGATATCCACATGACCTTGGTGGTGGTGGTAGAGGGTAGACAACAGCAACCCAGGTATCCTGGTAGAGCTTCTCCCCTCAAGCCCCCTAAACCCTCCAGCCCAGGCATTTGTGTTCATCTCCTTCCTACTCATGGGACAAAGTTGTAGGACAACAGCCTCCACACCCAGACCACATGCTGAGCCTCTGGGACAAGTGTACCTGGCTTCTGCTAACCCTGCTCCCTGTCATTTATTCTCCCCAGAAGAAGACCGCTGAGGTTTTGCCAGCTCACAAGAGAAGATGACCTGAAGAGGGGTCTGAGCATGCTGGAGGGTGGAACCTTAGCATCAGCCACATGTAGTGCTGTGCCTGACTCACTTCTCCATTATACCACAACCCAAACACTCATTTCACTCCATGAATTAGCTATGTTGCCAAGGTGCTATCCACCCCCATTGGCCAGCACTCGGGCTAGTTTCCTTGCCACCCCACGCCAGCAATTAACAAAGCCAGGCTGGCTCCTCACCCCACTCTGCCCTGCAGGCGGATGTGGATGAGCTGTAGCAGCCTCTTCCCAGTGGACCCACATCTTGCCTGTACAGCACCAGGCAGCCTGACTGCCTTCCTTGCCTTTGGGCTCAGTACAGCTCCTTGTGAATGAGGTATGATTTAATTAAGGACACTGCTCCTGCAGAAGATGGCCCACGTGAGGCTGTAAAGGTCTTGAACTCATTAATTTTCAGGACATACCTGCAGTTAATTTGTGGTGACTTTATAGAGCAGACAAGCGCAAAGGGAGGTGTCCATGTGGCTCTGAGGTTGCTCTGCTCATCCTCAGGACCAAGCCTCCAGCAGTGCTGGTTAGACCATGGTTACAGATGTCCCTTGTTTGGCTTAGATACCAGATTTCCCCATTGACTCAGTGCAGGAGGAGAAGGTGAATGACAATCACAGAAAGCGATGGGATGGATTGCACCTCCTCATTAGCTCCATCTCCCCAGATACAAAGCTTGGGGAGGCTGTCAGCTGTCAGGCAGGGCTGCAGCCCCACTGCCACATACAGAGCAGGAGGGTGAAAACATTGACATTTCTGGCAGCCCTCCCAAAGGGAACAGACAACGTGGCAGGAGATCAGGTGTGTGTCAGTGTGGAGCCAGGTGGGTATGGAAGGACTTCCCTATCAGTGCTGTCAGTGCTTTAAACAGCAGGTTACAAGGGCTGAACAAGGCAGTGAGACCTGGCTGCCTGGGCACTGCCATGGTGCAGCAACACCCATGAGAAAGGCAAATAGCAGCCCTGGCCAGCAGTGGGACTTGGGGACAAGGCTGTCAGAAATACTGAGCTGGGGTTGTTACCAGCATTTCTCTCGTGGAGAAAGAGCCATTTCTGCACTTCTTGCACATGATTTAGAAGCGTTCCCCTTTATCCCCAACCCATTCGGTCCTCACCTGAGACAGGAGTGAACTTCCAGCCCCCAGTTTGCCATCTCTTATCTAAGGCTTTAATGCAGTCAGATAATCTTGGGCCCCACTAATCTGGGGAGATTTCAGTCAATGGAAAACTCCCACTTGAGAGTGATTTCTCTCTCAGGCGACTGACTCACCTAGAGGTGCCATCTCCCTCCTCTGCTTAGGCAGGAGCCAGGTATAGCCACACATAGTCAAGTGCCTCGGGTTAGATGGGAGAGGAGTCCTACCTCCAGGCAGAATCAAAGAATGTGAGATATCAAAATACTCCAGAGGGCCTGGGCCTCACTTCTTGGCTAGGAGCCACCCCCGACCAGCCCCACACATTTTGGCCAGGCATGGGCAGCACTGTTGGATTGCATAAGTGAGCTCAGCTCCCTCCTCCAGGACTCAGCAGCTCCTTCAAGAGCTGAAGATACGGCAACTGCCAGCACAGGGAGGGAGCACAAGGTCCCCTTTTGCACGGCTCTCCTGCAGCTGAGCTGTCAGCAGAGCTGTTGTGTCTCTGGACAGTGGACATCCCTCCAGACAGCTGGGACATCTGACCATGGAACCTTTGAAAGAGTTACAGTGGAAGGAAGGCCCAGCTGAGGCCTCCTCCACCACGTCACTGTAAGTGTCATCAGGCAGCAAGGCCACAAGATAGCAATGGAATGTGATAAACTAACCCAGTGGTGGGGCAGAGTGGATGAAACCAGTCAACCATCCAGGGTAGAAAGGGTCCAGTGGCTCAGTTTTTCCCCTTCTTGCTTCTCCAAGCAAGATCTGCTCTGCCTGTATTCGGTGCAGGTGTCCCATCCACAGCCACCCAGGATCACACGCGCTGACCCAGCGACACCTGGAATAAGACGATGTCCGGATGCAGCAGCACAGAGTGATTTCCCTTAAAGCAGTTACTCCTTTGGGAATTCCCCAAAATCCCCAGCTAGCCACCATCAGAGCTGGTGGGCTGGTGGAAGGAGGGAAATAAATCCGTTGTTTCTGGAGGGGCTGGAAGAGGGCCCAGCAGCTATTGATTCAATTCTTCATTCACTGCAGGTTTGAGTGAAGCAATTCAGAACCGTTCCATCAATTCAAACTTGTATAATAACATTAGTCAAAAAACTCAGGAACTTGGTCCATCTTTCTTAGCAGATCAATTATTCTGAATAATTCCCTGAGGAACAACAATAAAATATGGTGGCCTGATACACTAAAGCCAAAAATCCTAAAAGTCTAAAAGCCAAAGGTTTTGTTATCGTTTTTCTCTGGATAAGAATACCTATGGGAATGTGCCAATGATTCAGTTCCCCACCTTCCCCGTACTTCGAGTAAATAATATTATAAAAGAAAAATAAAAATAAAGTAAAATTTAGAAAATACGTATTTGATAAGCACATTCAAAAAATAATTTTTAAAAAATAACACTTGCAACCCCCTTTTTAGCACTTGGAGCAACCAAAGCCAAGGAAAATGACAGGGCTAAGGAGGAATGTTGCGTGGGCACTGCCAGTGTGGGAACAGTGTGCAGGGTGGAAACTGTGATCCCCACATTTCTACATGTACACTGCACCCTTACAATAGACTTGACTTGAAGCTGTGTGTTTTCTCAGCCCAGTAACACCTCCAACAAACCTCTGTCCATCTCTGCCCACCCCAGCTCTCAGGTGATCATCTCTTCTATCCCATACTTTCGGCTTAGACTATGTATTCCTTGGAGAAACTCCTCCGAGGTGGTATTCTCCCTCTCTCCCCATTCCCCCCGAAGGCTTCTCCTTCCCCATCAGATTTGTTTTTCTGCGTGGCCAGTGGGAACCGAAATGAGGGTAAACACCCATATTCATTCATGTCTCCATCTCCATATCTGTCTGTCTCACAGGTAAGATGCAAACCCTGCTGAGAATAACAGCTTTAACCATGGCAACGCGCTCCAGCAACATCAACACAAAGGCACTGAGGTGGTAAAAAGGCTGGGAAAAAGAATGAAAGGAGGAGAGGGACTGGGTCCATTGAGGCCTGTTAAGAGCCAGGCAGATGGATCTGGGTTGAGCAGCCAGTTAGGAGGGTTGGTACCTCTTCTTCCCATTTTTCCTCCCTTTGTATTTACGTCTTACGTCTTTTGTACTTAACATCTTGCTAAGTGCAGGTCTTATTTCACCTCCTCTGCCCACACTGGGCTTGACTGACCTGCAGGGGAGCTTCCTTCTTTGTGCCCCAAGTTGTTATAAAGGAATGTTACAAGTGGAGATCTTGGCAGCTTGAAAAATCACAGCGCTGCATCACTGTGTGGGCCTGACGGGAAAACCAGACCAGTGGTGAGATGCCACCGTGTCAGCTCCACCCTCGTCCTGTGAGAGGAGCTGCATGGCTCAGGCCATGAAACCAGCAGCCCTTTCTTCGGATATGGGGTACTCAAGCCCCCTCCATGCCAGATTCCATTGCCATCTTGCTGTGCTCATAGGATAGCTTGGAGCGTACCTGCTGGCTGGAGAAACCAAAGCACTGATTTACTCATGGAGAGGACAGAGATCATTGCTGATATGGAGGACAGAGGTCATTTCAGCTGTACAGAAAGCACTTGAAATGCAATCAGGTCACTCCTGGCATGCTCAAAGCCTCCAGTGAAGACTCTGGCACTGTTACAAGAGGCTTGAAGGCCAAAGGAGCAAGATTGATGTGAGGCGTGAACTGCACTTTCCAAAGACAATGAAGAGGAGTGGAAGGGTTAAGTGACCCACAGTGCCAGAAGTGGTTACTGCTGTTTCACCTCTCTTGTAGCTGCTAATACTGTTTAAGACAGCCAGAAACACAGGACTGGCACCTGGTCTGGGTGGGAGGTGAATCTGGGCAAAGCAGCAGACTTTTCCTAGCCACAGCTGAAATGTCGTAATTTCTAGATGATTTTGGCTCTATGGTGACCTCAGACCTCCTTTTAAAGGGTGATGTGAGTTGTTTTGGTTATTCTTGGTGAAAACCCAGTGAGCCTTTGCAGCCTGCAGAGTGAAGTAGGTGGTGATGACACTGTGTACAGACAGTGACACTGGAGGGGACATCCATGGCTTAGGAAAGCTGTCCCTTTGCAAATCAGGGAGAGGGGGTGAATTGCAGCAGTGTGGGGAGAGGAGCACCTTCAAGGGAAACTGGTTAGTGAAACAGGTTAGTGAAGGGTTAAAAGGTTTTCGTGAAAGCACAGGAGGGACTAAATGGATCAGAGAGTAAAAATCCAATTAGGAGATCTAACAGGAAGAAGCCAAGCCTTGAAACAATAAAGATAATAGTTTTAGCTGCCAAAGAAAAGATTAGAGTGAGAGCAAATTTGTGGTGGGGCCAGGAGGAAGGAAAAACTGTAGCAAAAAAACCCCCAAACAATTACAAAAAAAAAAGGAGTTATTAGTCCACAAGACAGATTCACATGACAAATTCATGTTACAGCATCACCTACAGCGAAGTTCATCTCGGGACCCAAACCGTGCAGCTGGTTCTCACCTTTGTAATTGGCTGAATGCCTTCAAAGAAGTTTGCAGTTCCAGTTTGAGTCCACCATGGTCTTACCCACATGAAATAGGCTGGGAGTAAATTGACTGCAGTGAGGTTTGGTTGCTTATTTTGCTTTGCTGTGTTATCATGTAAATACATTTCACCTGGGAGAAAAGCAAAGGAAAGGAGCTGGAACAGCTCTGAAAGTGTTCCCTTCAGGTCTCAGACAGTGCCAGGCTCTCACCTACAGTCCCTCAAACACCATGGGGTCTCTGCAGGAAAACCAAGCAGATTTCACACTGGGAGGATGGACTTGCAGTCAGGAAAGAGACCCAACACTCATAAAAACACCCAGACGACATCACTCCCCTTCCAGAGGAGAAAGAGCCCTGGATCAAAACCACCCAACACAAACTCCGAGCTGGTTATGCATGGTATGCACTGCCAATTACTTAAGCAAACGGGTTCACAGGAGCTGGCACAGCCTGTGGCCAAGAAACAGCAGCATCTGGAGGGAGCAAGAGCTGTGGGGCAGGCATGCTTGCCAAGCCACTGCACTGACCTGTGCCCCAAAAGGCACCTCTTTGAAGCCTCAAATCCAAAATGTAATGGGGCAACACGGAGAAGGGGATGAAGGAGGATCAAAGGTCTGGAGGAGCCTTCCTGCAAGCAAGGACTTGTGCACACCAGGACTTCTCAGTCTGGAAAAGACATGGCTGAAGAGGTTATGGTAGAGGGCTACAAAGTCAGGCATGGCCCAAAGAAGGCTGACAGGGATTGGCCTTGCTGCCTCTTCCCAGGGCAAAAACTGGGGCAAATTTCAGATCAGGTAGGTCCTTGTGTGGTGGGGGTCAAACCTGGGGAACTCCTTGCCCAAGGATGCCGTCAGTATTTGCCTGAGTTCAAGACAAGACTAGACCAGCTGATGGAGAAAAAATAATCTGGATTAATAAATGCAGACAAATGCTGTTTAGGAAGCCTGTGGGACTGCGCTCTTGACCTGTGTTAGTGGCACATGGTAAGGGGACATATGGGCCACACTCTGCCCATGCAGACCTCACTCCTGGAGGCAATGACAAGGGATGAGAATCAAGGGAGTGCTAATCAACGTGCCTTGGGAGCACCTACTGCTCCCTGAAGCCTCAGGATGCTCAGCAATTCAGACCTGTCTTAGTGTAGGAGTTTCTACTTCCTCATGGCTAAACAGCCCCATGGATCCCAGCCTCGTCCCAGGATCAGAGCTGTGCTACAGTTTTTCAACAGGAAAGCAGAACACTGAGTGATTTTTCCCTGTAGTGTGTGTCCTCAGCCTACATCAAAGAAACTCAGCCACAGCCTCAACCAACTTATTTCTAAAGTGTGATTTACTATACTTAGACACAGAGGTCCTCCCACTGAAGAATCCCACCATGCCTTCAGAGGATCATCCATCTCTCACACGGTTCAAGCTCCATCTCCAAGCTCATGTGATCCCACTCAGCCCATGGCCACGGCCGTGTTCCTCCACCATCAAAAACACACTGCTCACATCAGGTGGCACAAAGCCACCCACCTTCCTCCTCCCACCTGCTTGTCAGATGGGAACACACTCTTGCCAGCTCCCAGATGGGAAGAGGAAACCTTTGCCAGCCCCATGCCAACCCCAGGGCAGCAGGTATCCCTGCCAGCTTCAGGTGTACAGAATCATATTTGCCAGCTCAGGCAACCACAGAGCTTTCCTGTTCAATCAAGTGAAGGCTGCAAGGGCCCAGGGGCAGTAGACGGCTGGCTGTAGGTCAAGATACCCATGTGCTCCGCATCCCTCCCACATGATTTCTTCCTCAGCCATCCCTGTGACCTTCCTCTGAGTACACATGATGTGGAAGTGAGATGTGATGTCAAACCAGAAACTGCAGTCTGGCTTTTATGGCCTTGTGGGATCACCAACCCCAATAAGAGCTGCCAGGCATCACCCAAACCCGTGTTGGGTCTGTGTCTTGTGCCTGTTGGGCATCACCTCATCCTGGCACACAGAGGACCTTGCAACCTCACAGAGAGGTCTTTGCAAGTTCTCATGAAGCCAAAAAATGCCAGTGTCTCTGCCTGAGTTGTATTTTGCCAGCGCAAGGACCCCAACCCCAAAGCACAGCACTGCAGAAGCTGTGGCAAACCCCTGTCCCTGGGCATCCTGGGAAGGCCACAGCAGAGGAAAGCTGTTTGAACTGGAGCCGCTGCACTCCCTGTGCAGGACAGAAATCTTGCCTAAGCCAAATGTTAATGAGATGGCACAAGCTCTGGGCAGGCTTTGTGCTTTTTTTCCTCCTGGATTAAGCAGCGGCATGTGAGGATCATGGAGCTGAATGGCTGACAGCTGAAGGTTAACATCAGGTCAACAAGCCCTTTTTTCCTGCCTTTCAGTTCTGAGACCCCGAGGTGGGAGGGTTACCTAAAGTAAACATTTTTAAAAAGGCAGTTCTCATTTCTTCCCTGTCTCTTTCCCTTTCTTGCAGAGGAGCTACCCTGGGTTTGAAAGCCAGATTGGATGCTGCTTTTCCATGAGCATCAGGATTTGGGAACAATGGCAAGCCATGGCTGTTCTCCCATCTGAAGTCCACTGGTCTCCCTTTCCCAGGACAAGCTCACTCCTACGCACCTGCAAGTGTCTGCAGGCACCTGAGCTGTGTGCAGAAAAGCAGGCTTCAGCTCCTGACTCTGCAGCTGATCTCCTGGGAGATGCCAGGCGTGTTGTTCACAGCCTGACTCAGCCACCCTTGGATTTCCTTGTATTGCAGAAGTGTAACCGAGGTCTGTGCTCTGGCGTCTCTTCTCCAAAGCAAAGCTCTTTGCCCTCCCCTCTATCTCTGTGTGTGCCGAGATAGAGACATTCCCAAAGGAGCAGTGGTTTCTGTTTGATCACCCGGGTGGTACCACAGCTCAAACACCACAAGTGGCTTATTCCCCCCATCCTGCTGTGCAGAGGGCTGGAGGCTGCCCTGGCCTGCTCCCAAAACCACCCATTCTCATCAACGGCTTTAAGGACAGCAGAGCAAAACATGGGACCTTAAGGATCTTTTTGCAAGGCAGAGTTTGATGACTCAATTACCACGCACCTTTTGAAGCAGTGTTCCAACAGCTGCACTGGATGGGGGGCTCCAGGGCAGTTTCTCCTGCAAAGAGAAGTGACCTGGGGGGGTTTTCCTGAAGGGATCCAGCTGGGCAGTGAGGAAACTTCAGAACAATGGCTGACCAAGCTAAACCCAGTCAAGTGTGCTATGGGGATGAGAAGAGGTTTCCCAAGGCTTCCCACTGCCTCTGCTGTGGACACATCAATCCTGAGCAGGCAGAGAGTACTGAGCTGCTGGGAGAGGAGGAAGAGGGGAAGGAACAGGAGGAAAAACACATCATAAACCACCATAGATGCTTCTGTCATCACCTTCTGGCCACTGCTTCAAGCCTTGCTACCACTCAGATGTTACATTGATTTAAAGCTGTTGGAGTAATCAAAGTGGAACAAATTTCCCAGTCATTGTTTCTTCACATAGACACAGACACAGACACACACACACATATATATATACATACATATATTTGTAGGCACATACCTGTAAAATGGAAGCATGATCCTTTACATTGCCATAGCTTTTTCTTGCCTGGGAAGGAGGTACCAGTACAGATTCTCAAAAGATATGATACCAAGAGTTGCACCCCTTAAAAGGCAAAACTATTTCACTTTCCAAACATCTGCTACATTTCTGATTGGTTTTTATACTAATAAAAATGTCACATGTCCTCTTGGAAAATTAATCCAAAATAATTTAGACTGCAAATCTAAATTAGTGGAACCACATTAAGTCTTGCTGTGTACACTCTCATCTTAATTCAGGTTAATTTGTAATTCTTTGAAAAAATCCTTAATTAAATTGAAGGGACCATTAGTCCATTATGTTCCAAATAAGACTGTCAAATACAGCTCTTGGCTGATTTTAAATTGCCTGTCATAACTACACCAGAACAGAAGCACCTGAGAGTTTTCCTCTTCTTTGGGCAGCCAAGAAGCCCTCAGGGTCTGTGAGGGGACTTCGGGATGGTGATAACACATCCTGGCCGTTTCTTTAAACCTGGTGCTGCGGACCTTGACCTTTAAACCTGGACAGAAGCATGAGCACTTGAGCAGAAAAACGGACCTTTTGGGCTCTCTATCCTCCAGTCTTAGCCTCTTCCCACCTCCCCACCACCTGCTGACCTCTGATGGAGCTTTGGAATCGCTCACTTCCTAAGGGTTTGTGGGGAGGGAAAAAAAACCCAATGCAAAACAAAATTGAACAGGAGTGCGGGTGACATGACATGGGATAATCATTTGGACAAATGGAGGACAGAGAGAGTAATTTTTGCTGGAATAGTCAGTTGGACAAGAAGAAGAGTTTCTATAGAAAAGATGCTTTTGATCATAATCTGTGATACGGGTTAATAATGCTGTGTTGGACAGTTTAAAACAGGTCCCTTACACGCTCTGGGCTGGTAGGGCTTTTCAATAAAAGTAAGCAGCGCTCAAAGAGAACAGATAGGGAGTGAAGTGGTGAGGTGTGCTGGTAAAGGAATTTGGATCTTTTGGCCAAGGAAAGGGAGGGCTTTCAAAACAGAAGCCTTGGTGATGGACACCGGGGTCGGTGCAGGCAGAATTAAAGCAATGTTCTGCACTGGGGACAAGGGTGCTCTGGGCTAGAAGGGGGAAAACACCTCTATGTAGCTGTCAGGATAGCAAAAACCAGTGCCGGTGCTGCACTGGTGGGAACTGGCAAGGAAAAACTGTCAGGAGAGCCAGAACAGGGCTGGGCAGCATGATGTCACCTCCCCATGCCCTTTCCCCTTGCTCCCTTCCTCCCAGCCCAACAAAACCTCATGTTTCGTTTGACTCAGGCAAGGAAACAACACAGAGGATTAGCTGCCTGGTATCATGACAAGGCAGGTGAGAGCAAACAACAGCAAGGAGCTTATCATGAACTTATCTTTGTGTTTGCAGCTCATTGTTGCCAGCTGGATTTCACTCACTGACCATGTGGTTTGTATCATGGAGATGCTGCACCCTGGAAAAATGAGGGAACAAGGAACAGTGATGGTACCCAGCTCTGAATATTTCCATTTAGAACAGTGTCCTTAGCCTTGAATAGTGTTGCTAGCTGATGAAGGGAAGGAGACTTTTCCTAGAGCTACCAGCATGGAGATGAGACTACAAAATTATTCCGTTCCCGCATGCCAAAGGCACAGACGATTACAATTTTTCTTCTGACTCCTACTCATCCCGCCTCGTAGAGATCAGATTAATCGTGGCACATGATCAAAGAGATTGAAATGAAGAAACCAAAAACCAAATGGCTGCAGTTACACTGCTGCAAAACTTGGGTGCAGATAAGGACTGTAATTTTGCTGCGCAATAGCCTGGCCTCGGAGAAGTGAGGAACAGAGTGCTAACCCCCTGTGTTTTCATCCTAACAAATACCCTGGCTGCCCTGTTTCAATGAGAACTCTCTTATCACATTGCTAGCTTCAAGAAAAAAATCACTCCCTTTCGGGAGAGTAAGAGCAGGGTGCGAGACCCGTGAAAATGAGCAGAGCTGCAAAGAGAATTTGCCACGCAGCAAATGCACGTGGTGGCTTCGAGCACTTGTGGGCTGAAGCTCTTGCACACAAAGCCCAACATGTCCCCAGGTCACTGTGGGGTCACTGTACCGTAGCATCTCCTGGCACCTGAGCACCAGCATCACACCACACACAAGCCCCTAAACCCACCACCCTTCTCCTGGGACACAGCAGCTGCTCTAACAAAGGATTACCACCCTGCAAGGGAAACTTGGCAGTGCAGGGCACGTGTATCCCACCCACTCCTCCTCCTTCTCATTCTCCTCCTCCTCTCCTGCTCCTGGCACACCACCCACAGGCCCCGCTCTGGCCACCCTCAGCAGCTCCTGGGAGAGCTCCTGTGAAGCAGAGCCAGATGGAGCTGCCAGCTCTCCTGTACGAGATGGCACAGGCTTTCCAAGCCGCCTCTTCCTGGGGCTGCCTACTCCTGTGTGGGAGGTGCAAGCGAGGCACGTGTTGCTTCCCCTGGTGAGCTTTCCTCCAGTGTGTCCCAGTGCCACCAGTGCCAGCACCGAAGCCTGTGCTTGGTGGTCCTGCACAGCTGCCAAGCATCAAAACCAGCTCAGATAAGCACCATGACACCTCTTCCAAAGGCCATCTGGGTGGAGCACAATTCAAGGCTAAGAATTGTAGCTGGTGACCCAAAAGCCAAGGGATACAATTTTCATGGTCACCCTGCTGTGTGAAAAGTGTCTGCATGCACAAAAACCCTATCCATGGACCCTGGCCCACCATTGCTTTGAAGTGGTGCCAGCAGCAGAATTCCCAACCTGGGATGTGAAATTCCTAGGAAGGCCCACCTTCTTGCACACTCCCAATTTGCATGCCCACTTACAACTTTGGGAGCACCACAGGGAAGATTATCCACCACTGCCCCTTAGAAAGACCTGCCCTAGGCATCCTGTGGGCTCTGCTGCCTAAAAGGACAGCTGGCAGGGGAAGATGTTACCTGCTGTGATAAGTATCAGATGTGCAGATGACATGTTTGTGCAGGGTGAGAAGAGCCAAGACCACTGCGGGCTGATGGCTCGGGCAAATCCCATCCTTAGGTGAAATCCTGTCTTTAATTCCCAGCATTTTACTATGTCAGTAAAGCCTAGCACACATGAGGAAGGAAGCACAGGCACCCTGCCTGCACTGCAGCTTGCCAAAAATGAATTCAGGTGCTGGCCATGCCACAGACACTTGCCTCAGGTTGCCGTGGGGCTTTACTACAGTTTCGAGCCTGCTGCCACCGGAGGTGCTGGGACTGCTGCCTTTGGAATATGGGAAGTGACCAGTATGGGACTGCACGGGAGCAAGCAGGCAGGTGTCAGGTTTCCAGTGCTTGGGAAGCAGAATGCAGCCTTTTGTAGGCTGGATGAGACCACCCGACACAGACTCGCGTGTCTCTTGCTACCATTGACAGGGATCAGGCTGTCTTGACAGATTTCTCGGAATCTTCACCTGTGCTGGAGAGGCACTTTTGGCCTCTGTAGCCTTGCTGACCAGGGAAGGACTGGAATGCTCAGGAATGCAGCATTTCCTTTGCGGGTAGCAGGCAGAAACATCTCACCCTGACGTATTTTCACACTGAGCTTTCAGCAACTGGATAAACTGGAGGCAAAAATCTCTTGTAAAAGCAGAAAAAACCCTTTCACACCCAAAATGGGAAGCCTGGTGCTGCCCTGGGCCGCAGGGCTGCTCTTGGGGGTCTATCATCTCCTTGGGAGCCACCACCACTCTTGCACAGGAGGAAGGATGGCAAATGCTTCATTTCAGCAATGTGGACTTGGTGCACCGTATGTGATGGTGGCATCTGCCACACCAGGTCCAAGGCCACCACCTTCTCCAGCAAGAGGGCTTAGGGAGATCCTAAGGTTCATTGTGACCAAGGATGGTGGTTGTCACCTGCAGCAGACCCCATGAGTGACAACAGACACACGATAATAAAACAAATACACAAGAAAATCCCTTTCACCCCCTCTCTGCTGGCCTTCACCCAGGATGCAGGGTGCGTCCCTTTGCTGGCTCAGCTTTCTCCATGGCAACAGATGGATGTCGCAGTCCCATCCCCCTTCGTGATACTGGGGCAGGCGGGTGGGAGACAGATGGCAATGGAGGGGAAAAGAGTCCAGATCCTCCTGAGTGGCAAAAATTGCAGGAATCCCTGATTGCTGGAGCCAAGCCGTTGACCCAGAGCTGTGGGAGGCAGGGAAGGCGGAGGCGCGTGGCTCTGCTGAGCCCGGAATAGCAGAGCAGCTGTTAAGTTATCACTTGTAATTATTACAGCATATGGGAGGGAAAGAATAGCTCTCAAAGGGAGAAAAACAAATAAGGAAAAGGCGGGCTGCCGCAGGGCTCAGCCACGGGAAGAGTGACACTCGGCACTGCGGCGGGTCCCCACCAGGTGGGCAAGGGCATTGGGGGACAGCTCTTCCTCTCCACAGGCCCGGCAGGAATTTGGGTGCAAATATTTGCACCTGCAGCACCAGGGGCTCACCCATCTCCCAGGGTGCCCACTGCCCACTCAGGAGCATGGATGTGCTGGGGACAGGATGACAGTGGCCGGGGTGCCACAGAGGGATGGAGCCTGGCACGCTCCCCCCGTCCCTTCTCCATGCACAGTCCTACTGCTCGCTCTGTAGTTTGAAGGATGCAGGGCCATGGGCAGCAAGTGATAATGCTGGAGCACAAAGTGCCCCGTAAACCAAAGGGAAAAGCCTCAGGGACAAGCCCTGCCTGGGAGAGCCTGCTCCTGGAAAAACATGGGACAGGGAAGGGGTGACATGCAGCAGCACGAGGGAGAGTAGGGAAATTCGGATAACAGTCTGTGAATGAGTAGCAATGACAGTCTCTCTTAAATTCTACTCCACTTGGAAAACAAACACTGTATCCCCTCATAGCAGTTGTTATTCTGGGCTTTCAGTATTAGAAAGAAAAATGGCAATAAGTCCTTGGAAATGTGGAGCCATTGGCAGTTGCACCAGCTGCATCCCAGCGTGGAGACAAGGAGTGTCAAGGAGATGCTACCCCTGCCCACACCCCTGGAAAAATCCTGGGAGCCTTAATGGAGAAAAATCTAAACACATCTGCTGTGTATTAAATGCAAAGATTTAAGTTCACTGATGAAATTCACAGCCACTGGGCTACAGATTTTTCTGAGGGCCAGAGAGCATTTTGGGCCCATTTTGATGTTCACTTGTCCTATGCAACAGCCACAGAGGTGAGGCAAGATGAGGAACAGATGTTACTTGTTACCTGGGCATTTGCTACTGCCTACAATTGGAGATGATGCAGGACCAGGGACAAAGGGTTAAGGGGTTAGAATATACTCTAACAGAGAGATTTCTATACTCTCCTATACTCACCTCTCTCCTGCTTTTCAGGTATATTTATTAGTCTACTGCTGCCTTCTCCCCAGCAGCATCATGAATTCCCTCAGAGCAGGTGAATTGGCACCTATCTGCTCACCTAAGTGAACTCCAGCTCATCCCTGGGTGTCTCATCCCAAGCCAACCTGATCCCATTGTGAAAAGCTTGTGGCTCCAGTGAGAAGCACCAATTCTGAGCAGGAGATGGGGGACCCTGGGCACACTGGGCTGATGTGTCAGGACCAAAGCACATCACTCCCAAACTTAAGCTGCGAGCTTGGAGCAGTGCCACCCAGAGGTCATCAGGACACAGACATAGATGGGTGCCGAGCACCGGCTGGTCTCATGGGAGCCTGGGAGATGCCCTTAAGCTCTGGTAGCCCACCTGGACATGCAGCACAGGCAGCCACTGAATGGCAATGCTATTGCAAGCAAAGCTGTGACAGAAGCATTGGAAACAGAAGATGGTTCAAACTCTGTGATCCAGAACAGGAATGAATCGTATGTGGCAGACAACAGCCCCAGCACCCGTTAAATAAACCAGCCAAACCCTGCCAGCCCCCCAGGATCCTTGCCAAGGCAGGCACTGTGCTTGGAGACTGAAGGACCAGCTCTGCAGCTAGCAAGTATAAGCTAGTCTGGGTGAAAATCAGGGAGGCAACACCAGTTTGAACCAGATGGAAATCTGGCCTGATGCTTTACAAACCACCGGCCCTGCCAGGAGGGCTGACCCCGCCCCACACACCCGTGCTGCGGCTCAAGGGCTCGCCTGGGTGACACCTCCATGGGCGGCGGAAAAGACTTCAGCTGCCTTCCTCATGAGGCTGAAATGCTGCTTGGCTGCTGATGTGTGGGGTGACCCCACGACACAACTGAAGCTGGAGGTGCTCCCCACTGCACCGACACCTCAGAAGAGAGGGAAGCAGCAGTGCTGAGACTTGCAGAGCTGCCTGGGCCTCGTGTCCTCTGTCTGCAGTGACCCGAAGCAGGGAAGGGCTGTGACAGGGCACAGGGGGAATGTGCCTTGGGGTAGGACACAGCTTGGGGCATCCCTGCCCACGGCATGGGGTTGGAACTAGGTGATCCTTAAAGTCCCTTCCAACACAAACCATTCTATGATCTAGAATGAAAGGATTCTCAGTCTTCGAGCCAGAGACTCCCTGGGAGACTGTGCTGGCTCAAGCATCCAGGAGGAGACAAAAAGCCTGCCAAGAGCTGCAAATGGAGGAGGAGTGTGTTTGCAGTACTTTACTATCTCCGCACTGGCCCTGGATTGGCAGTTGCTGAGCTAGAGACCCCCTCAGGATCTTGGGGGCTAAGCCCTCCTTGTAGCAGGATGCTCTGCCTAGGTGGGGGTAAAACAGCTCAGACTTTACCCTATTTGCAGAAGTTACCAAGTTATCAGTGGCAAATGGAGTAGGAGGGGTCAGGCTGCTTTTGGTGCTGAAGAATGCTGAGCTGAGGCTGACTCATCAAGCCCAAAGTTAAACATTCTGAGGATGTGAAGAACAATGTTTCCTGACAGAAACTGGCACTGGTGAGGAGGTGGCAGACAAAGCTCCTGATAAAGAAACCAACAAGTGCTAGTGCTGATGACTTATCTAATGGTGCTGAGCTAAAGGATGCAGAGCTGACACAGGTGGCCTACAAACATATGGCTGGCAGTCAATCACTTCATACTATAAAAACCCAGTCTCACTTTTCAATGGCAGGGTCCTCTAACATCCCCCTTCTGGGGTCTGTGTGGAGATTCCTCTCTTGAGTGGGGGCGCCCCTCAAGGCTGAGCAAAAGAGATTTGCCCATGGTCATTGATATNGGAAAAGACTTCAGCTGCCTTCCTCATGAGGCTGAAATGCTGCTTGGCTGCTGATGTGTGGGGTGACCCCACGACACAACTGAAGCTGGAGGTGCTCCCCACTGCACCAACACCTCAGAAGAGAGGGAAGCAGCAATGCTGAGATTTGCAGAGCTGCCTGGGCCTCTTGTCCTCTGTCTGCAGTGACCCGAAGCAGGGAAGGGCTGTGACAGGGCACATGGGGAATGTGCCTTGGGGTAGGACACAGCTTGGGGCATCCCTGCCCACGGCATGGGGTTGGAACTAGGTGATCCTTAAAGTCCCTTCCAACACAAACCATTCTATGATCTAGAATGAAAGGATTCTCAGTCTTCGAGCCAGAGACTCCCTGGGAGACTGTGCTGGCTCAAGCATCCAGGAGGAGACAAAAAGCCTGCCAAGAGCTGCAAATGGAGGAGGAGTGTGTTTGCAGTACTTTACTATCTCCGCACTGGCCCTGGATTGGCAGTTGCTGAGCTAGAGACCCCCTCAGGATCTTGGGGGCTAAGCCCTCCTTGTAGCAGGATGCTCTGCCTAGGTGGGGGTAAAACAGCTCAGACTTTACCCTATTTGCAGAAGTTACCAAGTTATCAGTGGCAAATGGAGTAGGAGGGGTCAGGCTGCTTTTGGTGCTGAAGAATGCTGAGCTGAGGCTGACTCATCAAGCCCAAAGTTAAACATTCTGAGGATGTGAAGAACAATGTTTCCTGACAGAAACTGGCACTGGTGAGGAGGTGGCAGACAAAGCTCCTGATAAAGAAACCAACAAGTGCTAGTGCTGATGACTTATCTAATGGTGCTGAGCTAAAGGATGCAGAGCTGACACAGGTGGCCTACAAACATATGGCTGGCAGTCAATCACTTCATACTATAAAAACCCAGTCTCACTTTTCAATGGCAGGGTCCTCTAACATCCCCCTTCTGGGGTCTGTGTGGAGATTCCTCTCTTGAGTGGGGGCGCCCCTCAAGGCTGAGCAAAAGAGATTTGCCCATGGTCATTGATATGGGTGAGTAACATCAACCTTTACTTAATAATTATTTTGCCAAATTTAATATAATTGCTTCAGTATTTATAAAAAATGGTGCAATATACTATATCTGTATTATGTAGTAAACAATTCTGATTAAAGTTTTTTTAGGCTAATCATTATCATCATCAATGGAAATAAATAATTTATTTCATTCACATAAATATATTTGGTTAGCCATCCTTAATTCTGTAGCACAAAGTTGTATAAAGGCTCAATTACACCTATGTAATTCTTTAGACATAAACCATTGATCAAATCTGGGACTAGGATTGGATCTAGATTCCTCTCTGAGAAGAAGTTTAGAAACCAAAGGGGTCCTTTCTGACCCTTGTGACTCAATGGGAGGGTCCCCATGACAGACCTTGTCTGAAACTTCCATTCTGCCTGCAACACTCCTGCATCCCAAACCAACCCTGCAGCTCTCGTTCGACCTCCCATGCCCTCTGCTCTTGTCTCAGGGCAGGGTGACAGTGATGCCACAGCCATCCCTGCCAGGGCTTAGCACCTGGCAGGGAGCAGACACACACACACACACACAGACAGACACAGACACACACACACACAATCTCCCTCTTGCATTTTTGGCCACCTTCCTAAATGCCAGCATGACATGGCAGCCCCTTCCATCTCTGTCCCTTCTTGTGTACATCACTTGCAAAATTGCTTGATCTTAAGGTAATTGCTTTTCCCACAGCAGCAAGGGCCTTCTCATTTGTTTTTACATGCCACTAATCTTATCCACAGGTTTGTGTTTGGACTCCAGCTTCCCCTGGACTGTTCAAAACAATTAAAAAAATAACACTAGATAAAAGGGACAGGAGAAATCAGGGAAAATAGAGGGATTGAGGGTTTTTTTCCCCTATTTAAAAATTAATTTTGTTAGTGATCATCCAGGGGAAAGAAGTATTTGTTGCTTTGACCCTACAAGACCTCTAAATATTTTTAATTCCTTGCTATCCTTGTGAAGCCCCACCTGGGGAGGTAGCAGGAGACATTCCTTGGAGGATCCTAGCAGCTTTTGGGACTGAGCTTCTGAAAAGAGAAGATTTGGTGACTAATCCCAAGAAATCCCCTTGTCTTGAACAAGATGACCTGTCCTGATCCTGGCTGTTGTTCCTGGTGTGCAGCATTTTTCTGGTAAGGGCTAACAGGTCCATACCCAGACCCTGGAAGGTGCTTGCCTTGGCAAGACATAGCAGTCGTTCAGGTGTTCTGGGCACAGCACTATCTGCTCTAACCCCTCCACTCCCGAGGGGCCAGAGGAGGATCTATCGCTCCTGCCTGGTTACTACCTCCACCTCTGATCCAGCAGAACCAGCTTGTCCTCCTGTGACAGGACTGCTGGTGCTCCCAACCTGACCCTTGCTGCTGGTGTGTCCATCTCCCCTGTGCTACCCACTGGAGCTTCCTCCTCTGCTTGCTGAGTGCCTTCCTCCTGGGACAGACCTCCCAAGAGCTTCTACAGCTACCTCCCACGGCAGTTTCACCTCTTCTTTCTCCCCTGAACCTGACATCTCCGTGTCTCCTTTACGTGGCAGACGCTGCACCCACGCTTGCCTGCACCCTCGGTCAGCACATGCTCAGCACAGCCCCGGTCCGGGGAGCCTTGATCGGCCCAGGGCACGAGCAGGAGACAGCACATGCTGTCCCTACAGGCACAACACTGTCCCTACAGGCAGCATGGTCAGGGCTGATGTGTTTTGGCTGGAGAGGAGAGAGCAGATGCTGTGGTACTCACCTTCAGGTCCCTGTCATGGCTCTAGGTGTCCCCAGGGGTGTGGATGATGCAGGTGACGGGAGCCTGCAGCAGCAAAGTGGCCCAGGGACGGAGAAGGGACCGGGCTGGTGCTCTCTGTTGGGGAAGAAGGGTCTGATCCTGCCCACAGAGCAGCAGAAAGAATGTGGGCGTTGATTTTTGCCAACTTCCACACAAGGAAAGGGCTGGGACAGAAATTACATGGGCTGGGTGGTGGCAGATGTCGAGGCCTTGGGACTGGCCCTTGTGACCTGCCAGGGTCTCCTACTGCTGTCCCAACATCAGGAAGAGGGCCAAGGTCCCTGCAGATGGAGCCACAGAAGAGAGAATAAAAGTAACAAATGCAAACCGTGCCTACCTCACACCACCTCTCCAGAGAGGTCCTGCCAGGGAGGCACCAGGGTGCCAGCAATTGCTTGCAGGTGGTGGCTGAGCTGGGTGAGAACCAGGAGCAGGGCAGGGGAAGGACAGAAGAGACAAGGGTGGGGATAAAGGGGAGAGAAGGGGCAGAGAGCTTTCACACAGCCGGGCTGGGAGAGGGCTGGTTTCAGACTGGAAGGCCTGGCACAGGGGCTTGCCCAATGGCACTGGGGAGCACAGTCCCCGAGGGAGCTCTGCTGCTCTGCTGGGTTCCACAGATGAAAGGTCCCTGGTCACCAAGGGAGGAGAAGCTGGAACACAAGCCACACATGGTTTTGAGCCTGTTTGCAGCTTGTAGCTATAGGCTGTGACAAAGATCCTGTCTTTGAGACATGCTGGGGCTGCACACAGCATTATCATATGGACATGCCCTGTAACACCCCAAAAGCACCTCAGCTTTCCCGTGCCAAGGTGGGTCTGGGACGTTCTCCATTACACTTCGTGGGCATTGCAGGTTTCCTAAGAAAGTATTTCCAAATACCTCAAAGTGGTGCGTGATACAGCAAGCCACTACCAGCTCGGTGCAGTTGGGGCACCATACGAGGCCAGCACACTGGATGCTGGACAGGTAAAAAGAAAATGTTGAGCCCGCTGAGTGCCAAACTCTTCCTGAACGCCCTGGAGCCGCTTCAGTTTGGTTTCCGAGTCTTTCAGCTTTTGAAAGTTGCACTTGTGACACTCTCTTCTTCCCTCTAGCGTCCATTCAGAGTCATTCCTCTTGCTCGTCAAACCCAGCTGAAGCGGCGCTTGCCTGGTTGCGTTTGCACTCGCTCCGTTCCTCAGGCACAGGTTTTAAACCTATAAACGATACTGCAACTCTCCACCCAGTAATCCGACGTTTTCTTTCTCTGGTTTACGCTGTGCCATGCAGGAGGATCCTGTTGCAAGGCCGTCGTCTCCTGGCATCTTAAAAAATTATCTCAATTGCTACCTTAATTTTGGCACGATCACACTGAACTCCAGCCGGAGATGCGCTGCCACGAGGTTTCTGATGGCAGTGTGGAGAGGACGCCTCGTTTGAGGGATGGGTCAGAGCGAACCCCTGCACTTGTTGCCTCTGTAAGACCATGATACACCTCCTCTCAGATCACATGATTTGTCCTTGGGCTGTAGGAAACCAGGGCAGAGATTAGAAATTACTGCACTGCCCCTAAGGCTGGATCAAGGCTGTCACTGAAAGGTTGTTTTATCTCTGGTGACAGCAAGAGACCTCCAGGGTAGGATCTCCATCACCTGGGTCACCTCCCAGCTGGCTGAACTGGTTTCCAAAAGCCCAGCTATAATCCTCCTCTTTGAGGAGAGATATCCCCCTCTTCTGGGGACAGGGCAGCAGATCTGCCCTCCCAGATGCACCTGCACCAGGCCAGCTCTCCACCAGCTCAGGGTCTGCTCTGGCACCTTGAATTCACTCCAGGACAGGCCCTCCTCGCAGTCCTGCAGCCGTTCTGCCCTACCTGCCTGTGCCTCTCTGGAAGGTCCAGAAGCTTCCAAGACCGGCTCAAAGAGCCATGTGCACTGAGGAGTGCTGCCCCAGTGCTCACACACTGTCTCCACTCTCCAAGGCTGATCCTTTGTCTCAGCCAGGACATTTCCAGTATCTCCTGGGGTAATTTTAGACGAGCAAGACACAATAAAACCATAGCCAGCATTCTCTGGCATAATGAGAAAGCCATTGCAGGGCAGGATCTCACCTGGCATCGGATGGTACCAGGCAGACATCTAAGTCATCAAAACCCTGTCTTATCAGTGGAGAGACTGGCACTACTGGAGCATGAGCCATCTGACTCATCATACCCCAGAAGTACCTGTGTTCTACTATGGGTGCAGATAGTGCCCATGGCAAGGAGCCCAAGCCTGTCAGGCTCTGAACAAGCCAAGGAACCATGTAGGGAATGATCGTGAGTTGACCTGTCATTTGTGTGTATTTGAAGAGGGGACACGTATGAGATTTTCCTTCCTGAACATCTCCTGGGCTTACTCCTCCTTGACAGCCAAAGAAAACATCTTCTCTTCATCTTCTAATGAAGATAAATTTGTTCCAAGTGCAAAGCAATCCCAGGCCTTCAATGAGAGTAATGGCCTTGGCAATGAGCACGACAGCCACGAGCCCTGTGCAGGTGGGCTGTGCACACAGCTGCCACAGGGACTGGACAGGGAGAGCATCCCCTTTGGCCTGTTCCCAAATGGGATGCTAAGGTGTCCACAATGGGCTGGGCTCTGCAGAGCTGGGAGGTGCAGAACGCAATCCAAGTCTGAGCAGGAGCCACCTCTGCTTGCCAGGGCCCATTTGTCTGGGTGGGACGCTGTCGCAGACACGCTCCACTGCAGGGGGAGAGATGATTCTTGGTCACTGAAATAACTGGCTGGCACACAGCTCCCTACTTCTTTCTCCCATGTTTTTTTTTAATGTTCCAGCTGAGTGGAGCCTTTCAGTGCACAGGGCACTGCCAGCCACTCCAGCAGGGCTGTTTGTGGGACACCAGCTGAGTGATGCTGAGAGGCCTCCTGGACGGATCATGCCTCTGCTAATGCTGCAGCATTGTCACTTTGGGCCAAACCCCTTTGTTCTGAGCCCAGCTCCCTGCAGGGCAGCTGTTCCCAGCTAACCACCCCCTCTCTTAGCAGCATGTACTGGTGAGACTTGGCTCCCGGCAGAAAACTCTTCCCTGCAGTGCTGATTTATTAATAGGTGAGAGGAGCAGTTCTCGCCCCTCTCTCCAGCTTACACACTAGATATCAATTTGGCAGCCAGCAGCAAATCCCATTAAGGCAGTGAGATACTTAAAGGCATCAACAGCTCCTGGCCCATTACAAGAACGAGGGGATGGACTCCAGTAATGTACATCTGGAACTGGTCACATCCAACTGGAAGAAAGGATCCTACTGAGACAAAATATTAAGAGTCTGCAAAGACAGGGATGGGAATAAGCTTATTCATTCATTAAAGGACTTTGTCTATACTCCAGGGACCAATGCATGATTTTAACAGAGGAAACAGTGACAAAAAACCCCACACAATGAAACTCCCCATATATTTCCCTTTTGGGCCAAGAGAACTGAATTCACAAACAGCCCACCATGCCTTACATTTCCTAATTAGCCTATTAAAGACCTGGCTGGCTTTTCCATTTTCTAGATGAAAAAGGTGGAAGATGGATAAACAGAGGCTAAGTCAGGGCAATGATTTTCCCTATGGAAAATAGGGAATATTGTTATATTGTTAATATCCGTTATAGCTGTGCAGACAGCAATGGCCCTATTTATTTTCCTTGTCCTGGAAACCGCAACAGACAACAGCGTGGCAGCCCTGGGAAACCCTGAGGTGCACCTGCTATTGGCAGAGAGGAGAAGAGAGGAGGCTACCAGCCCTTTTTCCCCATCAAGCTGGGCTGTGATCACAAACTTGCTCTCTTAACAAGCCTCCCTGCTGCTCCATGCACAACACCCTGGCTGCTCAGTTCTGGACACTAAATCCCCACAAACACAGGAGCAGATGGCATCCAGCCTGTCTTACACATCCATCCCTACCAATACACACCTGAGGAGGTGAGGGGCCACCAGCTGATGTGGTGATCAAAAGGTAGACTGGACATCTCCTCCTGGCCCTGTAAACACACCACACCACTATGCAGCATTTGACCTTGGTTGGGCCACCAGTGGGGCAGAGGTGACTAGTGAGGGGCAGCGTGGCTGTTCTGACAGTCACACATGGCCTGCACCCCTGAGAGTTATCACTGGGGTGCCTGATGGGAAGGTATAACAGGAAACCCTGAGTTAAATGGTTTTGATGAAGCCCTCAGGCACTGATTTCCCACACACGGGGGCAGAGATGTTTTTTCTGACCATTTCTCCACATCCTCTCTGCCAGCTCAGAGAAGCTTCTTGCTCTGTGCACATACAGAGCCAAGTGGAGTTTGCTGCAAGATGAGACCACAGATGCTTTTGAGAGACTTTCCAGATCTGTACCCAGAGTTTCTCTCTGCAGATGCTCATGTCCAAACCCAGTTTACACACCCATTGATCCTTTTTTTCCCCTCCACCCCTTTGAAATGAAAGATGTCAATTGAGAAGGAGGCTCTGAATAGCTGGAGAAGACAGTCCTACCCATCATCCCCTGGTACAACCCCGGATATAGAGAAGAGTCACTGCTGTCAGTGTCTTCTTTCTTTTACAAGGCCAGCTTTTTTTGGTGGGTTTTTTTTGGTTTTTTTGGGTTTTTTTGGGTTTTTTTGTGATGGTATGGTCAGTGACACTGTCAAAAAGTCAAATTTAGGAGCCTATTTAAGGACACAGGCACTGTTGCTGGGTGAAATCCTGCCTGCATCCATGGTATCGCATAGAATCACATACCACGTAGTTTTAAATGATTTTTGATGGATGGTTTCTTCTAGGACACAGCAAAACTGGGCAAACTTGCTTCAAGCTCCAGACTATTTTGTAAGATAAAGTGGTGCAAGGAGCATTGTGACAAAAGGAAGTTTTAGGGCTTTGTCTATTATTCTGCTTCTCTAAGTTAAGATGGCCAGCAGAAAGGAAACATAAACAAATTCATTAACTCATCATGTAATTACTGTTTTATAAACGGATCTAAAAATATAATCTAACATAGTAATATAAACTGGAAAAATGTGATGATGCTTGGTTTCAGACTGCAACATTAATGAAGTTGTAAGGCACAGTCATTTGGAACAGCCTCTCACAAACTGCAGTCACTAAAACAGATGTTGTGAATCTCACCCGAACATAAAGCAAATTCCCTATTGAAAAAACAAGAGATTATTCCCTTACTTCCCTGCTTTGCTGCATCATCACTTAAAATTATCCAATTACGAAAGTTGGAAAGTCTATTTGATCTGAAAAAGCTAGAAGTGGGATGGAGGTGGAAGGCACATGCAGAGGATGCTCTGACACCTGGTGACAGAGGTCAGCTCTGCTAGAGAAATTCTGGAATGCAACGTCTACTCAGAGGAAGGGAGACAAATCCTTCCAGGTAGCTATGGAGCAAACAAACATGTTAACATTGGGATAAGCCACTTGTTCAGCATTCGCCCCCACAGCAATGCATCCTACAAGAACCTCCAGTGCCTGTGAATGGGGTGAGCTCCTGTGGGGGCATAGACTCTGAAACCATCCAGCCTTCCTGGGCTCTTCCTCAGGCAACACACACTCCCTTAGAATGTGCTCTGGTCAACACTTCCTCTCAAGCCCTTGGTTTTGGCCCTCACATGTTAAACATCCAGGACTGCAAAAGACACATTGCATGCCTGCTGGTAGGTCACCTCCAGCCCACTCCACAAACAGCAGGCTCCATGCTCTGCTTTGTTCAGTGTCCCTGCCTGACTCACAGAGATGGGCATGGTGTGGATGAGAGGAAGTATGATAGGATTTATTCTGTTTTAGTGTGGGAAGGCTGCAAAAATAACCACATTTTTTCTGTAATAAGAAGTTAATTAGCTCATTGGTTGATCAGTGGTTGCTCTTAAAATATTTCTGGACCAGCTGTATCCTGAATTGAGGCAAGTCACGTCATTTGTTTGAACTGCTCTACTTGCACAGCTCTGTGTTTAGCTTGCAGAAGAAGCTGCAAGATAGCATTGATCCTTCATGGCTGCACTGTGTACATGGCTCCAACACATGCTGGCAACTGGATATCTTCTAGGACTGAGGACTTCTGTTCTGAGATGTTTTTGTGGCAGTGGATTTTTTGGGCAATGACTGCAGGACGGATCTGGCAGTCAGGGGCCAAGCAGAATTCGTTGGCCTAAACCTCTGGGAGGCTTTTGTGGATGAGCAGGCAGCTGGATGCTGGTGGGTGATCTCTTTAGAAGGGCTCTCATCCATGAAGGGCCTGAGGAAAAGAGAAAAACTCTGTGGTGAAGCTGCACTCTGAATTTGGGTATCTGCATTCTCCTCACCCTCTCAGAAAACTGAACCAAAAGCTGCCAGGCCTGGGAGAAGCCCAGGCACACGAGCTTCCCACATAAGGCACGTGGTCTCTGCCTATGCTGACTCCAAAGTGACTACATCAACTTCAAACCCAAGCTGTCATGTCACAAGCCCTCAGTTGTGTTTCTTCAAAGAAGCAACAACATGATGCTAAATTACAGCAAACAGGTTCAGAAATAAACATGTTTTGGTGCATGTGACACTTCTCTAATGCCTACTTTATTTTCCAGAGCTCATTCTAACATGAATTCGTGTCAGGGAAAAAACCCAAGTGGGATGTCAGGAACTTGTGCTGGGGTTTACTGGAGGAGAATCCTGAATAAGTGCCACAAAATCTTTGCAACAGACACAGCATTGGCTCTGGGTGGGGAACATGAGAATGGAGCAATAAGAACACAGCAAAATTCTGGGCTATTATTCAAGAAAATACAAAATTTACAGCACTCAAGTTATAAGAAACATGGGAAAATGTTTCATTTAGCTTTAGACAGTCAAAGGTAAATATCAGTACAAATAAAAGGAATTCTTTTTACAGAACAAGCAGGAGACCCCAGAGACAACAGAGAAATCTGCTTTTTCCTGCCATGAAGTCCCTCCCATTTTCCCCAGATACACTGCAGTGCACACACCTGATCCTTGATGACCCAACAGCTGCTGGTCCTGGAACAGACCTTTTCTGGCTGGTGCAGCCAACAGGCTGGTGCTGCCTTTGGGATCCAGAGGCAGCAGGCATGCTGTGCAGGCCCAGGAGAGCAGGTTCTTTGTCCAGAGGCTGGGCTGAATTATCTTGATGAGCCTTTGACTGGCATTGCTGTGTACACTGCCTGTCCTCCTCTTGGCTGGGTATTTTTAGGCCTCTGTGGTTCCTTGTTTTCCAGGGTCTTGCTGCAACATTCATTGCAGAGGCAGGTGAAGGGTTTTTTGGAGGGGATGGAATTAGATAACGTTTAGTGTTGGAGAACACTGCACCCTTCTGAGCCTGTGATGAACCTGAAACAGAGTGGAAAGTACAGTGATTTACCACTTCATCTGACTGCTAAATGACTAACCCAAGGAGTGAAAGGTTTTGGAGATGCTGTGTGATGGAGCTGGGTGGGCAGACGTGTCCTGGTGTTGGGCAGGGTGATTTGCTTCCTCTGATAGTTGGTTTGGGTTCACTGGCAGCCTCCCTGCCAGCACTGCTGGTGATGTGCCAAGCATGAAACAGTTCACAGGCAGAGCTCAAGGGGGACACATGAGCTCACCCACCCTCCTGTTCTCAGGCAGGATCACACCTGCATCACTGCCTGCCTGTCTTTGCACCGACTTGTTCTAAATACCTTACAACTCCTTCCAGTGATCTGAAGTGCAAGGCACAGGAATAAGCACAGATGAGTGGATCCACTTTTTAAATCAGAGGCAGAGATCACAGAATCTCCTAATAAGTGCCTGACTGCTGGGGAAAATACTGGACTGCATGCAGGGCTACTTTCTGGCTGTGTTTCAGCCATGTAATTCTCTCCATGTAACATGTGCAGCACACAGAGAAGAAAAAACTTGTTGCTGACTTATAACAAGCAGGCACACATGCTTAGAACCATTCTATAAACAGCAGAGATCTGATTGCTCTTGTCTATTGAAAGAACCAAGCATTCTATAAATAGCAGGGATCCAATTGCTCTTGTCTATTAAAAGAACCAACTGTACGTAAGAGCCTGATGTGCAGGGTCCAGGGCAGGAACATAATCTAAAGAATGTGCCACCAAAACTCAGGCCCAGAAAGTTCATCTTCGTGGCTCCCGATTGATGGGCATGTATTTTACTGCCTAGGTAAAGCTGATAAAAAGTTCCCATGGAACAGTTTGTATCATTCTATATGCTTTTAAAATGTCTAAACTTCATGTTTGTTTTTAAGTATAGCCACTCTGAGAGACTGGTATGTCTGACTCAAGAGCCCGAAATAACATTCAACGCCTTCCAAAAAATGCAGTTTATATGGATCTGATGCTGCAAACATTTTTATGTTAGAGTGGCTTTGCTCAGATGACTTGTCCTTTTCTGGTCAGAAGGACTGCCTCCAGCAACAAGTTCTTCTGTGAGAAACTTACGTTGGATTGGACACACTTCTGTGTGTGATTTAGGAGCTGGGTCTGTCCCCCCTGCCACCTTAGACAATTCTAGATTTCAAACCACTCCATCATCTCCCAGCAGATTTAGTTAGAGGATGGACAGATCCGTGTCCAACCATTGACTTTCACAGTGCCAAAGGGAATGACACTGGTACACTGTGAGATGTTTGTGACACTGTCTTCTTAATCTACAAAGATGATGGGACCATCATACTCAATATAAAAAAATCATAAAAAATCTGAAAAAGATCAGATTACATCTAGAGAGACCATGAGATCATAATCTAAGACTTCTGCAGTCACTGGACAACAGGCTGTTCCTGTAGATTTTTCCAAACAGCTTTCATTCTTGTTAGGGAGATATTGTTTATAGGACTGTTAATGCACACAGAGACTTCAAAAAGTTTAATTATATTTCCATTATTTTTTCCAAAAATACACTATATTTTTACAAATTTTAGTAGATCCATTTTTGCCCTTGAAAGAAATGTAAAATGAAAACATATGCTTTTATTTATTGAGAAAAAAGAGTTGTTATTATTAACAATAGAAAAAAGATTGAAGATGTAATTAAGTAATGTCCTCTATTTGATATGTATTTGGAATAACCATTATTAATGTTTTTAATATTCTTAAAGACAATATTCAACAAGTAGTGAAGAGTGGGAATTCTGCTTTCATTCATGTAAATGCAATTTCAGACAAGCCTTTGGCTTTATTCCTGAGTAGATCATGTTCCATTTTTAAACCCTTTATTGAATGCATCCTTTTTGTTGCTTATCTTTCCAGAATTCCCAGTTGCTCAGTTAAACCTGAATCATTAGCTCAGTCATTATGTACATCAGTGCCAACTGGGTTCAAATACAGCTCAGTAGGAATGACAGCATTTTAGGCTCACCTGGCACTGTCATAAATTAGTGACACAAGGTAAAAGATAGAGACATGTCCTTCTACCAGACTTGATGTTAAGCTAGTGTGAGATCACCTTTGCTCCTCTTAATTCTGTATATTCATGCTGAAATATATCAATTGATGGTCAACACAGCTGGCCACAATGTCCTACTTAAAAACTGGAATGGATTGCTTAGGGTCTGGCTCTGCAATGGCATTTTCCAATTGCTGCTCTAGAGCACAGACGCCAGATCTCATGAAACACTGGGGTTACCAATGCACCTATTACAAACAGCACATTTTAGTGCCCAGTGCCAACCCTTCCCCAGGGGTTTAGGTCCAGTACCTGAGGAAGAGTGGGAGAAACTGGAGTGGGAAGAAGGCTCAAGTGAAATCCTTTCAATGAGGTCCCCATCACAGGCCTCCCTCAACTCATCTTCCGAGTTGTCAGTCAGGCTCCAGTCTTCACCCTCAGTCACCTTCAATGCTTGGCTGGTTTGTTCTTGCAGACCTGTTTGCAGGCACCTGGACAACATTAAGGATCACACCTCTAATTAGCTTTTGAGTGTGTTTATGTAGCTGGTCAAGTGCAGGTTGGCATGGCCACTCAGGCAAACACCCAGGCAGTGGATTTAGTTACCCACTGTTATTTCACACCTTCCCGGAGATATTAAAAATCATTTTAATTGGATCAGCCATCTAAGATGCCTGTGTCTGATTATCTCAAGTGTCTTAAAGTTAATCAGGTGAAGTGGAGTGGATTTAAAATTCTACCCAGTGAAGTAAGCTCAGAGAAATAAAACCATTTTTACTTCCAAAATAACCATTACCTGTCTGTGAGATCTATGAGATCTCAGCAAGGTGGTATTTGTGTTTCAGCCTTTTGTTTGCTTAGGCCAATGTGCTGCTTGCAGAAAAGCTCATCCCCGTTCAGCTCTTTTACTATCTGAAGTAGACACGGTCAGGGCCAAGAACGGCTCACCAGTTATGAAAAGTAATTTCCTGTCTTGCTAAGGAAGTGAGCCCATCCTGCCTGTGCCCCAGAGAGAAGGTAGAGGATTCTTCTTCCTTGCCATCCCGCAGATGCTTCAGGCAGGAGCATCCAGGCTGCTGCCCAAAGCAGGGACAGGAAGGCAGGAGGCCGAGACTATCCCTCGAAACCGCCACCAGGTGGCCAAAGCGCTGATTTTATTTTTGCAGCAGAAAATGAATGCACAGTTTATTGAACAAGATATTGAGCAAGATTTCCCCGGCGGTCTCACCCCTTGTGCTGCTCCGTCCATGCTGTCAGGTCGGGGGACACCTTTTCCTGGTGCAGATCTCTTCCTCCTCTAGAGCCACAAATGTTTTCTGCCGTCAGACCAGACGGTTTCAAAGGGCTCACAGCAGGTGGCTGTGGAAATGGCAGAAGTTATCAAGATATCCCTGGGAACTCTTCCCAGCTCCCTTTCTAGATGTGGATTTTAGAATGCATCAAAGCCCACTGTTGTTTCTGAATTTTTAGATCACCCCTCACCATTTTCTAACTCCTCAGTTTTAAGAAGTCCCACTCTCCAGTCATGTGCTGTTACAGCCTGAGGAACCCAGGGTAGCAGTTACAAAATTGTTGATTTATATTTGACTGGATATAAGCCCATCACACCTATACCAATAAGCATAATAAGACCAGTACCACAGAAACTGCATCACTCAGTATATGACCACAGTCCCACTCCACATCCTAGTTTTCAGCACACAATAATTCACTAAAATGTTCAAATTTGTTTCAGAAAAGCTTCCTATGCTGAGGCAGTGGCAGCAGAAACACAAGGGTGGTACATATTTTTTTCCCTGCAGTTCTTTAACATCTGTTGTCAGCATTAAGTCAATGTCCCGTGCATCTCCCTGATTTACCACAACCTGTTTGAACTCACACATGTGCAGCTGTGCTGTGTTGAACCTCAGGGCCCACAAAAGCTGACCATGACAAGCCAGGCTGCTCCCCTTTACACACACAAGTATCCTCTTACTAAATTACTGCTGAAATGAGCAGGCTGACCTGCAGGGCGGGGGTACCACTCCACTGCCAAGAGGAACAAACTTCGGCTTTGTGTTTGTTTAGTCAATAGGAATGACCTTGCGGTATTAGCAAGCTGACTGTTTATGCCAACATCAAAGAAACACTGCTGAAAAAACTCTTTTTCTTAATAGCTGTTGTAGAAATACCATCAAATTTTGCAATCCTGCCTTGTACTTTGCTCATTGCAGGACGATAGGAAGCCTGCCCCCAGCAGCTGATATGTGATTATCACGTGTTCCCTTGCAGCTGATGGTCCACTGCTGCTAACACATGGGCACATGCAACATCATACCCGGAGACCCTCTGTCCTCCCAAAGGCAACTGCATGTTGGGGGTTCTTGGGCTACAGAAGAGAGTGAGCTGCCACAAGCCACAGTGGGAGTTCAGTTTATCCCTGGAGTTGTGGGGGTCACCATGCAGGAATATGAAGTAAACAAGAAAAACATACACCTAGCTTTTGCCTCCTTTCTCGAAGGGCCTTGGCGGGGTTCCCACATATAACTTGACATAGTCCTAAGAAAAACAGGAAAAAAGAATACATTTTACTCCAGCATTTAACAAACAGTGCTGTCTTTGAAGTCACTCAGTATGATTTCCTATAGACAGGAAGTTGTAGTATTTCATGGTGTAGGTTCACAGTATCAGCTGGCATGGCCTGCCACTGCTGCTAAGAGGCAGTTTCTCTCTTTCCACCAGAAACTGTTTTCTTCTGCTCCTGCCCTGTCTCCTTAGTTGTGCTGGTGCAAATATTTGTGTGGACACATGGTCAGTCAGATCAAGGAACAAATTCAGATTAAAGCAAAATATGATTTTTGGGGTTGTTTTTTATTTGTTCTGCTGGATCTAGATCAAAATCAGATTAACAAGAGGTAAAGCAGCTAAGGATCAGAAGAAGCAGTGAACATTGGGTGAAACTGTCTCTATCAGTAGTGTTAGCTGCCTAAAAGTGCATGTAAAATTACAGTCTCATTCCCTGACAAGCTGTACTTGGTTTCCATGTACATTTCCAAATGTGCACTCAGCTGTTGACTCTGCATTGCTTCATCTAATCCATCATCCTGAGTCCTACCTAAAGGCAGGGAACTGAGGAGAGACTGGCATCTGGGAAAAGCAGCCCACAATGCCTGGAAACAAATGCCATCTTCCTATCTAATCTGCACTCCGTGGGCTGGTGGAGTTACACCATCAAGATGTTTCCAGAAGTCAGGGAAGGATGGGTAGTATTTCCAAGTGACTAGGGTGAGAAGGGCAGTGGTAGACCTGTGTTTTGGGCTAGCCTGTAGATCGGGATGTGAAGTCAAGGAACTGACTCCTCTTGCTGAGGGACCAACCTCTGGAAACCCAAAACAAAGTGCTCATTGACAGCAGTGATGCTACTGCAGTATGACACTGCAGCACACACAGTCTGAGCACATCATCCAGGGGGGAGTGAAGGTGCATCACCACACCTCTCCAGGGGACTACCTTGGACCACATTCCCGTGGCTGAACAGGATGTGCCCAGATGTTACTCAAGCAGGACAGCTGCGATGAGGTCTGACAGGCAGCACCAGCAGGGGAGCACCATTGCAGCGTGGGGCTGGGAAAAGGGACAGCAGCACATGGTGCATGGGGGTGAGGGGCTGAGGAGTGGGCAGCCCAGGCGACTCACACCTTCTGCTGCAGCAGGAAATAAAGGAAAGCCTACGCTAGAGCAGGTGAGTCTCATGGAAGAAAACATATGCTGAACCTGATTAGCAGTGGCATGGGTGGGTGGTATTCAAAGCACCCTGGCTTTCATCAGTAATAACATTCAGAAGGAGGTGGAGGTGTGGGAAAGAACAGGATTAAAAAATATACATTACCATGTGTCAAATCACTGGAGTCATCCTCTGTGAACAGCTTATCAGGAAAAACAGCGGGATCTGGAAGAGGACAGCTACCGGACAAGAGGCTGGCATCACTACACGTCCCTACATTAGAACACTGTGCATTTCCAGGTCTGGAAGCTGTTGGGGGTTTTGGGACACATCCAGACTGCTTTGCTATTGCCCCAAGATACGAATCTAGAAGAGAGATTTCATTAGTGTGAGCACAGTTGTGCAAGGCTTCAAACCACACCACCGCTGTACCTTGCCAATATTGTGACTGCTGCTGCACACCTGGAGCTATAGGGGACAGAAGAATATGTAACTGCAGCTACAAGAAACTTGCTGGAATGGGTCCAGCCTAGAGACAGAGGTGTTCCTGTGCTGCACAGTCATGTCAGAATCTGGTGATCCCCAACTAAACTAATATCCCTTCCCACCCTTCTCCTGCTCCTGGGCACCAGAGACAGACAGCTGGGGTTATGGGTCAGGAACTGCTCTGTGCTCACCACCCACCTCTGATTGTCTCCCAGATGAGCCTGGATGCATCCAGGGCTCTGCTACTTTCCCTGCCTGCATGCCCAGGATAAGTGTGAGCTGCCTCTCATTTGCTGCCCACCTGACCCCAGGGGAGCCATTGCAGACTTGCCACAGGCACAGCCTAGGCCCCAGTCTTAAAATACATTGCTTAAATGCCCTGGCACAATGCAGATGGTGATGGACACCTTATCAGAGCTAGCAGTCAAACAGGGGAAGCTGTGTACCAGGAGCTACAGAACTCTGGGAATGGCAGTGATAGATTTTTCCAGTACTGCTCCAGGGACAGATACTTTTCTACCACAGAAAGAAAGGTGAAAACTGTTTTTGTAATGCTACAGGGCAGGAAGGATTATACAAAAACTAGCAAAGGCAGACAGAGCCTTGTCCTCTTACCTGCCCAACTGCTGGCTGTCCTGGGAGCACAGCACAGCTCTAACAGCAGCACATGCAGCCAACCACCCACAGGAGAGAGAATTTCATTTCAGTGCCCAGATGAATAACGTGCTTTGTAAACTGTTGTGCACCTACCAGCTCCAAAGTGAGGAATCAGCTCTGTAATAATATGGCCATTTCCTTAAGAGCTGAGTGTTAAGGACCTTTAATGTATCTTGGGCACAGCTGTTAATAGGAACCCATGAAACACACAGCACACAAAAAGTACCCAAATCAACGTTGCTGCTGGAAGGGAAAAAGTACTGGGATGTCTGAACCTGACTGTATGAACTTACTGGTTTAGAGCTGCAGGCAAGAATATAAGTCTAGTTACACTAGGAAATTACACGAATTCACAATTTCGTGCTCTGCCCCTACTGTTTCTGTCAGCAAACTTTGTTAACTGGTTTCTGAACCTCAGGTGATGTTGCCAAAGCAGGATCACTGAGGGATCAGACTTTAATGGATTTTTTCCCTACCATGACTACTATTACAACTAATGATTTGGACCCGTAGGGATTAAATAGATGACAAATGTATGTACTTATTCCAAAACAAACTAAATTTTTAATGGACTACACTTGGCAGGCAAACCACAACTTGGGGAGGGGGCTGGGAAGCCAACTGCATTGCTCACACTAATGGGAAGCAACGGGAGCAGTTATAGGAAATACTTTGCAATATTTAATAGTATGTGGTGAAGTGCATGTAGCATGACACTTAAAAGCATGGACATCTGAACTATTACCAAGGCTACAGGCAAGGGGACAACAGATTTACTTTCAAACCATTTATTCTCTACTAATTAATGTAATGAACTCAATCATAGTAACAAAGAAAGTGGAACAGATTTCTTATGAGACCATGCAATCTTCCTGAGATGTTGCTACCACTGAAGGGTGGTAATCAAATTGCCTTTCCTATTATTAAATTGGAATTGGAGATCTTACTAAATCCATGCTACACGGGATTGACTGTTACCATGGAAAGAGCTGTGAACAGCTGTTGTTGAAACATTCCTTTCCAAGCTTTGCTTTTTCCCATCAAGCAGAATGAGCCCTAAGTACAGACTCCCAGCTACTGCTGGATTTGCTTGATGCTCTAGAAGTTGTCTGCATTTTTTGATCTTGATGCCCAGCTTAGGACAAATTTCCATTTAATTCTGCGCTGTTATCTGCTGAATTCCAGCTTTCTTACTTCCCAAGTGAAGAAGACAACATCCTTTGTCCCTTCACTATAAGTAAAGATTGGCTTTAAAAAGGTTGGATTGCTCTTCATCTTTCTTTTTTTTACACATCATAACTTGAAAAATGAACCCCAACAGGAAACCTGTCATACCTAACCATGAAATGTCTCTGGCTAAACCACCATCCTTGATGGATTCCTTGATGATTAGAAAATCCTCATGCATCTTCTTGGAAGGAAGGAGATCAGTCTGGCTTGCTGGTATTCTGTCCAAATACTTCAAGTGGGGAATGAGTTTTTTTACTTCTGCTCTGTAATTATAGTCTGGGTCCTGGAGAAATTGAGAAAGTGGTCAGTTTATTTAACCGTCTGTGGACTCCCAGTAGCACAGTACTGTTCAATTTGTATGACTGCCATATAATTTGAAATGCTCCTCACATAATTTCTGCTTGAAATCATGCTTGATCATGAAAATGTCCTGAGCAGGGCAAAGACATGGCCTTCACCCAAAGGCTCCTTTGCTGTTTACCCACTGATGACTTTGCCATTTGTCTTTGTTATATTATGTATAACGTGCAAAAGCATAGAAGGCCACTGATGCCCATGGAAAGCCGGGGCACCCTCAGCATTCAGCCAGTCTCTCTCCCTGTTTTTGTGATTCTATGGAGGTTGCATCAACACTCAGGTGATAGAAAGATTTGAAAACATGTTATGAGTGTTGCTACACCAGCTGATGGCAAAAGAAAGAGCATTTCCATGGACTGTGGTTTTAGGCACACAGTAAAAAAATGTATAAAGCAAGAGTGCACTGCTAGTGGCAGAATACAAATGGACAGCTACCCACCAATCAACTGCTTCACCCAGGCAAGTCTTATGCTTTTCAGGACATTGTATGCAATATTAGAAACGCCCACAAAGCCAAGTCCTCATTCAATACAGAGTGGTCACAAATAGAAATCTTTCTCTGGGACCTGGCTGGCTGGCTGCTCCCTCCCTCTGCATGATGCAGCACTGATGCTGGCAGAGGGAACTCACCAAATAAAATGTGTTAGTTGTTGTTAAGAGGCAGACACTAATTTCTCAAACTAAGTCTTTAATCTTAATTTAGAAAATGAGTCAACCATTCTCAGCTACAGCCAATTCCCAGCCATGTCCTGTTGGAGAGAAGAATCATGTTACGCTCATGTTACATTACAGCAACAGAGGCTGCAGAATTTATCATCACGTTCTTGCTCTTGGTTTAGATAACAGGGGAAGATGAGCTCATCTGAAAATCAAATTACGGGGAGCAAACAGGCCATCTGAAGAAAGAGCAGTAAATTTAGCTGGACCATTCTGTAGATTAAACGTAAATAAATAGGAGAGCTTTTACAGACCTTTAGCAAGGGCCAGACTACAAGAAGGAGCTTGAAGAATTAGAGCTGGCCATCAAGGACACACCAAAGTAAGCCCACATCTACTCTTTTCTATATGGCTTTTCTATACACCAAAAAAAAAGCAAACATCCATTGAAATCAAGAAAGCAACAAAGTCCATGGAGAAGCTCTCAGCAGCCAAGGACAGGCTCCACTTTGTAACCCCCTGAGGGCAAAGCATCTTCCCAACACAGACACTGGGTGGGACTACAGTGAACTCAGTCTGCCTCTGCTACAAATCGGTGTAAAATACACCATTGTGCTGACTCCCCCAACAAATTCTGCCTGGCATTTGAATGCAGCTACTGTAAGGACTTAAAGAGCACAGTTGCCTGTCTCAAACACTGTTTAGGCCACAGAAGGACTTTGCCATGAGATAAGCACAGAATGGAGTGACAGGATGGCACTAAGTCCAGGGTGAGGTGAGATCTGGTTGGCACATCCTGGATAATGCACCTGGACAAAAATTCCCACTGTGGCAAACTGTGTAAAGAAGCAACTGCTCATACACATCACCAGTCAAACAAAGACCACCCCAAGTTATGGGACAGATGCCATCTGCAACCACCAACAACCACTGAAGTCCCCCCAGATATTCCTTTGTGGATACCTGGAACTTGGACTGTAGATAAGATAAAGGTGGTACTATTGTCTGGGTGTTATCTCAGACTTAGGGGGAGGTCAACAAAGCAGGGAAGAAGAATGTATCACTGATAATGGACACAAAAAATGCAGAATTTACAGGCCATAAGGAAAGACAAATCAGCAACTGAGATGAAATCAGCTCTTGCTGGGTAAAAGAACTCCAATGGGGGAGATTGTGATCATCCACTGGAAAGAAAGACTAAGCATGTGGACTACTTACCATTGGAGGCAAGAGGGAATCATTTAACCAATGGCATAAGAGAACTGTGTAGCTAATGAGCTTTAATTCCTTTGTTTGCTAAAACGTATAAAGTGAAAAGTTTTGAACAAACCTGGGACCCCGCAACCAAGAAGCCCAGGTTGAAGAAGGACCAGCAGGGATGCCACTGCATCCATGGGTGGTGACAATATTTTTCTCTCTTCTCTCTCCTCTCTTTTCTCTTTCTTTCTATTTCTCGACCTCACATTTACTGTTAAATAAAATCTGTATTACGGACTTTGGCAAAAGGTTTGCACTGTAATTGGGGCAGAGGCATCTCTCACTAATCAGATCTCAGCACCTACTTGCACAGGAGTAGAGACAGCCATTCTGCACGAGAAGAGCAGGAGGGCACACCACCACATACTATTGTCTTTGTACTTCCAGTACGTGGCAACACGGAGAGCATCCCAAGGACTGATTTCCTCACCTGAACAAGCCAAGGGAAATCCGACATTTCTCCATTACAAGTACACTTAAGGACTGAAGATGCCAAATCCTCCAAAAATCCCACTTTCATTGAGCAGGAACGACAAGGGAGTAGAATCAGACCTTCTGTGTTGTTAGGATACACTGCACCATTTCCATGGTAGGAAGC
>VZRS01012136.1:128303-278882 GCA_013398055.1 Ifrita kowaldi
TACTATTGTCTGGGTGTTATCTCAGACTTAGGGGGAGGTCAACAAAGCAGGGAAGAAGAATGTATCACTGATAATGGACACAAAAAATGCAGAATTTACAGGCCATAAGGAAAGACAAATCAGCAACTGAGATGAAATCAGCTCTTGCTGGGTAAAAGAACTCCAATGGGGGAGATTGTGATCATCCACTGGAAAGAAAGACTAAGCATGTGGACTACTTACCATTGGAGGCAAGAGGGAATCATTTAACCAATGGCATAAGAGAACTGTGTAGCTAATGAGCTTTAATTCCTTTGTTTGCTAAAACGTATAAAGTGAAAAGTTTTGAACAAACCTGGGACCCCGCAACCAAGAAGCCCAGGTTGAAGAAGGACCAGCAGGGATGCCACTGCATCCATGGGTGGTGACAATATTTTTCTCTCTTCTCTCTCCTCTCTTTTCTCTTTCTTTCTATTTCTCGACCTCACATTTACTGTTAAATAAAATCTGTATTACGGACTTTGGCAAAAGGTTTGCACTGTAATTGGGGCAGAGGCATCTCTCACTAATCAGATCTCAGCACCTACTTGCACAGGAGTAGAGACAGCCATTCTGCACGAGAAGAGCAGGAGGGCACACCACCACATACTATTGTCTTTGTACTTCCAGTACGTGACAACACGGAGAGCATCCCAAGGACTGATTTCCTCACCTGAACAAGCCAAGGGAAATCCGACATTTCTCCATTACAAGTACACTTAAGGACTGAAGATGCCAAATCCTCCAAAAATCCCACTTTCATTGAGCAGGAACGACAAGGGAGTAGAATCAGACCTTCTGTGTTGTTAGGATACACTGCACCATTTCCATGGTAGGAAGCAAAGCTAGGAAGTGTCAATAGCTGTATTTATCTCTGTGGGAGTAGAAACAGTAAGCAGGCATGCCTTGTCCATCACAAGCAGGCAGTGCTTCCTTACTGCAGGAATATGGTTTTTCCTCTCATGATTGCATCTTCCATAAGGGAGAAATGTTCCAAAACGGAGAAATAATTTTGGTTACAAGCAGTTATAAGTGTGGTCCCTTAAGTATAATTTTACCAGTTCAAACTAGAAAGGCAAGTATATAATATTTTCTTTTGAATTCCAGAGAGGAAAACTATGATAGATAAAGAGCTACCTTCCATGGCCCCTTTTACTGAGCAATAAGATCAAGCCAACAATTACATCTGAAAAACGCTATTAACTCATATATCTAAGAAGTGCCAAGATTTAAAATATTTGTCTATTGCATGATTGAGTTTTAGTGTTAGCACCTGTTTTCAAGTCTAAGTTCAGGAAAAATATCAAACCTAGCATTTTAGGCAAATTAACAGCATGAGCAAGACCACTTTAAAATACACAGGAAAGCTATGGAATATGTCACAGTGGGATAACAGCATCAGCTCTGATTTTTGAACCCCGCATTATCAGCTGTTTATGGTGTCATTGGGAATTGCACCATCCTTAGTGAGACCTGTGTTTTACCTAACTCTGTGTGTGTCCACAGACCTTCCAAAAGACCTGGATGGCAATATATTGGTATTTTAATATCCCAACAACGCTTTTTTATGAAGCAGAAGAAAGTGAAAGAGAGTAATACAGTTCTGAGGCTGTTCATGTAGAATTAGATCTCTCTTGCTTTGCTTACTGAGTGCCCTGAAACCCAAATCAGATCATGTATTACTGTGTTCTCACCTTTGTGACACAGAGGCTCTCTCATGCCTTCAACAAAATCCTCAGAAGAAATTATTCTATCATTTCAGTACGTAAGAGGTGAATCACTGTATTTTGTACCTTCAACTTTTTCTGAAGGACTTTTTGGTCATTTGATTTTAACCTTTCAGAGGAAAGGGTAACAAGCATTCCTACATTACAGCTTTTCCTAGTTACCTCAAGCACTGTGCTTCTGAGGGCTCAACTTCTGAATCTGGTGGTGTTGGAACACTTGCATTTGGACTGGAGAGCCTCCAAAATAAATGCAAAAAACTCAAAACCAGGTATCTAATCACAGAATCACGGAATAGTTGGGGTTGGAAGTGACTTCTTAAGATCACCTAGTGAGGTTCACCTGGAGCAGGTTGCACAGGATTGCATCCAGGTGGGTTTTGAGTATCTCCAGGGGAGGAGACTCCGCAGCCTCTCTGGGAAGCCTGTTCCAGTGCTCATACTCCAAGTAAAGACATTTTTCCTCATATTGCTGGGGAACAGGCCTGAGTCTTTACTAGCACTCTTGACTTATGGTCATCTTGGAGACTATACTGATGAGATCACAAAACCAACAGAAATTAAAGGTGGGAAATGCATCTCATGTCATCATTCAGAATGATGCAATAGGAAGATGCAGAAATGTTTCTCATTTCCAACTCCCAGTTAAAAAGCACTGACAAAAAATTAACACAACATGTGCAAACCAAGTCCTCACCTCTTCAGATTCTGCATTTGGCTTCAGGCAAATAAGGTTGCCCTCCATTGTCAGGTGGCTTAGCTTGCAACAAAGTCGCAGGTACTGCATCTGGTTGATGTCCTCAATATTGTTCCCTTCCAGGTCCAAAACCTCAAGGTGATCCAGCCAGGTCAGCTGGCTCAGGTCAGAGATATTGTTATAAGCAATGTAGAGTTCCTCAGCAGAAGTAAACAGAATAAACAGGTAAACCACGGGCTTGAACAAGTACCACCCAAGCTTTGCAAAATGTTTTCTAATATTTGAAATACTAAATGTCACAGGATAAAACTGGAGAGGAAGTGAACATTTTATAAAGTGTGGCTGCTGCAGCCTTAAATAACAAGTGCTAATTTAGGCATTTGCTGCTTTAGGCGTACTCAGGATCAGAGCTGAATGTTACACCTCATTTTAAAAAGCTATATTGTAGCATGTTTTAAACTAACACATGCAATTCAAGGCATCAGACCAAAGCCAGCCAGAAAAGCAAAAGGTGAGGAAAATGAAGACTAAAAGTAAAGAATATCAACTGAAGATAGTTCTGAGATAATCATTTGGCAGGACACATCTGTACTTACTTTTAGAGAGCTGCAGGAAGAGATCCCATCTAAATCTGAGAGCCCACACCGAGCCATCCACAGGACACGGAGATGGGACAATGAGGTTCCAAGATCCCTTATAAAAAACAAATCAAGCTCTTTTTGAATGATTGAAAAATCTCAAGACTTGCTATCTTTCTCCTAAGACTAGGCCACTGCTACGTCCTTCAAATCTCACATTGTTTACAAGAAATTTCATTTAAAAAGTTCTCCCTTGAAAATGGGGAATAAAATTATACCCCTCTTTACTTACCCCACTGTCATCTTTGTTCTTGTATGACAATATGCCACCCCAGCTCTGTTTGATTCAGATTATTCCAAGGGCTACATCATGGAAATTCTGCTGTAAATCACAGGCAATTGCTAAGAATTATGTGGAGTTTTCTCATGCTGGCATCACTGGCTGTACACATATAACTCAAATCAACATATCTGAGCTGACTGCACAGTCAGTCTCACTCTGTCCCTCTTACCTCTGTTCTGATTTTGCAGTTGAAAGGAGTAACACTTTTGCCAAATAACATTTTTCGAATCAGCAGAAGATTATAATCCTTTCCATCCTATTTTCCCACCCTTTGGGTGTAGCAAAATATAAATAAGGGATTATTTATGTGAACTTTAAACTTTTTGGTCATAACCCAGAAAATCACACATTGACCTGCTTGAGGCCATGCATGTGTAATGTCCCACTGACATTACAGTGGTGCACAATACAAAGATAATGCAAAAAGGGTGGCAAATCAAACTGGGGGCTTAATCACCTGCCATCTTTGGTAACATTAAGTTGCATAAAGCCACTAGTCTAACATAAACAAAACACAACACTTTATCAAATCCCAAACCAACCAAAAGCTCAGAATTCTCTACTGTAGCCATGACATCAGAGTATCTGAATAATAAAGAACTAAACAGTGAGTAACTAAATACAAAGACAATTTATCAGAGGAGGTAGAGACCAGCATGGAGTTCACAGAAACACAGTAATGGCTGAGTTGGAAGGAAGGTCACCTTGTCCAACATCTATACTCAAGCAGGGCCAGTTTCTCAGGACCACATAAAAAGCTAAAATAGTTCTTAAATAGAGATTATTGGACTTCAGAATTTTGGATTAGCTATCTCTTACAATATCCATCCTTATAATACAGAGAATAGTAAGTTTTCTACAGAAAATTGCAGAAGATAGAAGTCAGACTTGAACTAAAGGTAACAGTTCTTGTACTCATGTCTTCTCTTTGTGGATGACAGAACAAGACCAGCTCTGCATTGCCCTCTGAGCCTCATGCAGCTTTGCTACAGCTTTGCAGCAAAACCTTGTAGTCAAGCTGCCTGCTTCAGGGACACCAGGCATCCAGCCAGTCCAAGAGGTCAGGAAGGAATGCTTTTATGAGTGGGGATAGACATACTCTTAACTGTATTTTTTATTGTTTCTGTACCATCTGAATACTTGGGAAGGGTCTTGTCAGGACTGCGTAAGGTTAAGTAAAGCATGGGTGCAAGGAAAAATATCCCCAGGTGCCTCTCTTCTGTGATGGGCCACATACAGGGTCAAATGGGAGTTTCTAGGTGAAATTGGGGGTATTCATCCCTCTGCCTTCTCGGGACTGGTATGTCCATGGGCATCATTCAGACCTCTCTCACTTCATCCATCCTCTACCACTGCAGGGGCTGCAGGCATTGGGTGTCTCTAATTATCCCTTCCCTGGATGCTGCCCATTAAGTAAGCTCACAATGGATACACCATACAATGTGTTTATGTAACATTTTATAGCTTTTGAGGTACAAACAGTGCAGCTGTCTCAATGGTCAGAACCAAGCAAAAAAGAAAAATCTCAGTCTCACCGCACATCTCTTTCCATCTAAGGCTAGTCTTCCCTTGAGGAGAAAACCCTCAACTGATATGACCCAGAACACCTGCAGTGAATTTTGTACACCCAGGCAACTTGCCTCTAGTGACACAAGGATAAAGAAAGCCAAATCCACATCACCACATCCCTGCCCTTGCATAAGATCTTTCAGGGTCTATTTACATTGTGTATATTTTCTAAATAAAACAAAAACTGGTTCTAAGGCTTCCTTAAGGAACAGATGCCTCCCAAAGTAATATTTACAGAAAATTTATTATTAGATTTGCAAGCTGCATGCCTATAATAAGAAAGAAATTAAATTAAATTACAAAACCAGAACCTACCATCAAGCAAGGCCAGCACATCCATAAACACAAATATGGCATTAGGAATAATGTGAAGGGATTGCACTGCTCATTTCATGACCCTCTTCAAGCACTGATGAGATTTTCAAATTTTGGGCTGGTTTTGGTGCAGAATTTTCTCTTCTGTAAACCATTGAACACAGATAAAGGGAAGTAGTCGCTCTCATTTTTGTGTCATTGAAACAATGTTTCTGATAGATGCTCTGTTTATTAGGCCAGCAAAATTGAAGACAATCCTAACCTGATTACTGTACATATGGTAGAGTAAGATATGGTTAATGGACTTTATTTCCATTTTTAATTCATCTTGAGTTTTCTAACTGAAGTGTTTTTGCCACAGAAGGAGATTGCAGTACCATGCTTGTTCCTAATGTTTCTTTGTCAATATAAAGAATGCCAAAGCAAAGCAGAGGATTAATTTCCAAGCAATTCTTACACAGGGCCCCAAGAATAAACAGTTATTCCCTCTAGTCCTTGATCACTCCATGCATTTGTGGGAGCAGTTTCCTGCTCCTACTCAGAGGTCTAAGACTTCCAGAGTTAAATCCCATTTCTCTTTGTTTGTCAGAGTTTTCTGTTCCAGAGCTGATGGTGGTTAAACCCAGTGCGCACAGACGGGGTCAGTTCCTATGCACACCCTGTGCTAGTTCATGCATGGCACACACTCACTATGAATTATTGGCCAACAAATCCTTAAAGCGTTCTCCTGCTGTGCACACCATCAGAAGAAGAGCCTAACTGAAATGACTTCTAAAGCCTAATTACCCTACTCTTCACAATTTGTGCTCCCAAGTTTAGTCTCAAAACCATTCCAGTTTCATTCATGGGTTGCAGCTCTGACTCTCCTACAGCTAACTGGCGTGAGTCAGGAGTAGCACTTGCAAGGTTAATACTAATCAAGGTTGATGAGGATTTGTATTCCAGACAAAGGAATTAGGTTGTACATCCCATGTCTTGGGTACTTGCAAAAGACAGAACCACTGCATGTCTGCAATGTAACCCAGCGTTTGATAACAGGGTCTTGTTATTAAAAGAATGCTTAAACAGACACTTCAGAAAAGAGAAAAATATGGAAGCTAATGGGAAGTGGTTTCTTAAAAGGCTGAAGTTGGCTGTCCCAAAGCTCATCTTTAACTCAAGAAACAAAATACTAAGAAAGCATGAACTTTGTTGCACTGTTTGGCCCAGTTTTGCTCTCTGTTTCAGGGAAGAGAGTTAGCAGCCCAAGGTACCTTTTCTCCTGCCCCTCAAGAAGGGCACTCCAGCTCTTATGAAGAGGAAATGACTGTCATCTCCTTCCCAGCTAATGTAGAGGCAGTGAGGAGAAGTAGCAAAAGGACTTTTTCCCCTTTGGGCCCTACTGCAGAACCAAATTCCTCTTGCTGACACTAGGGTCATGCTAGCTGCTAGAGGAGCCTAAAATTCTGGATCATGCAGTCACATTTTGGCCCTGCAGATCTTTACTCCTGCATCTGTAATGAGTCATCCCCAGTCAGAGATGTTATCACAGCAAAGTACATCTGCAAACATTTTATTCAGTAACTAACAAACTAATCTTTTGGAAGCTGCATGACTCATGCTGCAGCATCAGAGAAAATTCCCTTGTTAATTACTATAGAGATAATTGCCCTTGAGAGCATGGCTGCTGTAAGGTGAAATAGCCATTAACTCAAAGCAAGCTGCTCCTGACAACTGCACACATCTGCATTTCTGAAAATTCTTCTGAAATATTTTGGCTGGTGAGAAGAGAACTTAAGAGCTTGCAAGAGATGGGAGTGTCTCCTCTGGGACCAGCTCTAGAGCATCTGGCACATCCACCTTGGAGGGAGTGAGAGCAAAGTGAGGAGTTGTTTGAGCACACATGACCACCATGGGCGTGCAAGTGTACACACAGGCATGTTTTCATTTATGTTAAGTGCAGAGGGTGAGATCAGCCCAAACTGGGGAGAGACATCTATTGACTTTATAACAAGAAATGGAATTAATGGGAATCTGATAATGATTTACTAGGGTACACTATTTAAATATAATAATAAACTTTTAATAATAATTTATCAGGGTAGTAAGAGAAAATCCACTATAATTATACATGTAGTGTAACAAAACACTCCCCCCAGAATAATCATTGTCCAAGGCTGAAATTAATGAAACACATGTCAGAGACCAGGACTCTCCTGTACTGGGCATGATATAAACATACAGAAAATTACAGTACCTATTCCAAAAATAGAAAGTAGGATTGAAAAGTTTGATAGCCGAAAGGAAAAACATGAGACATTGTACAAGGCTGGTGGCAACTGGTAATATGATGCAGCACAGGAGTGCTCCAGTGATGTGCAAACAACAAAGAGCTTATAGAAGGAAAGACTATAGAGGAAACATAGCTGCCATTAATATACACATTAATCCCATTCCAGTGGACAATTGTCCTGTCCCGAGCGATGTGGAAGCTGGGAACTTTACAGGAAAGGCAAAGAATTAATAACCAAAGCCATTATATATCCTGCTCACCCCTGTTATGCTTCATTCAAGACAGGTCTGAGGCACAGAGATGGAGCATGGGGTGGGAATGCGTGTATCATAACCTTGGGTTGTGATAAACAGAGGATTACAGTCCCTGAAGCTGCCAAACCAGAGTCCTCCTGAGTAATTACTCCACATATGCTCCTACACACACACTTGCCTGCAAAACACACACTGAATATCAGATCACGTTTTTAGTACCCCAAAGTGCCAAGAAATCAATATAGACTCCCCTAGTTTCACTTTTAACCCACAAATTTGCATTTAAAATTGATTTTGAGAAAATAATAAACCAAAGGATCTGAAGCCTGGGTTCCAACTATCTCCAAATAACTGCTGCAGGGATGGGAACTCACCAAACAGCTCTGTGTTTCTGTGAGGGTCTTGGCAACACCCTCTGCACTTGTGCACAACCATTTAGTATTTTTTCCCATGAAATCTGATGCTCCCATCTTGTCATCACTCTCCCAGGCTGGGGAGAGAGCAGGGGGGCAATGAACAGTTTGGCTTACAGCACCTAATAACAAGTTTGAGAAATAATGTGTTCTTCCATTAATCCAGCATCCTTGTTCTTCAGGGACTGATTTGATCCAGCCAAATTTTTACTGGATGAATATCAGACCTAGAGAGCCAAATCCTACTCCTGGTTTCACCACAATAAATCCTGAACAGCTCCACTGAGCTCAAGCTACCCAGTAAACACAACAGCCCAACCCTGAACACATTCATCTATTTGAACCCCATCGTTTCTTCTTGAAGTTGGTTTTGAATCATTTACCTAGAAATAAAGCACTAAATCCATGGAACTTGCAAGCAGTATCTCAAAGCACACTCACATCTGTTGAATAAATCTTCAGAAGCAATACATCTAAAACAGCCATTGACGTGGATTTTATTTATTTTAAAGATTGCTCTGAAAATGAATGCACTGGTAATTAGAGAAATTTAGATTGTAAGAGAGTGACCAAACGACAATCTTACAAAATAAAGGAATAAAAGAATCCCATCTCTGATTTCTACAGAAATCAAGTGGAATTTATCAAGCTGCACTGTGATAACATCGATATGGTCGATGTTGGCACAAAATGGTTTGGTTGTACAGATAATTCTGACATCTGAAACAAAAACTTTTGAAGCCTGAATGTTATTTAAATCAGTAACATATGTTCTAATAGGAAGCTTACATAATAGTTTCATTGTGTTCTCAAATAGCTGTATTCAAAATTGTAAAACTGATTGTATGCATGTGTTCCTTGTACTTGATCAAATCCACGACAGCCCCCAACTCTGCAAGCAGTGCTGAGGCCTTGTCCTCATTGTCCCTGCAGTGTCCTTTCACAGTTGAACAAATGTCATGTGAATGTGAAGACCTGCCTTGCTTTGCAGCATTGCAGTCTTTGTTGGTTTTGTATTCACCCTTCCAAATTCCAGTAGCAATATCTGAGAACTGTTGGCCTGGTTCTCCTCTGTCTCACATCTTAGATCACCATGACACACAGGTTGCCTTTTGCATCTCATGCTCCCTCGTGCCAGTGTTGAACCATGGCCCAAGGCTCAAGGTAACAAAGATCATGTCTCATCTTTTGCTGCCAGAAAGCCACTTCTGGGCTGAAATACCAGGGAATTGTAGGACCTAATAATCAGGCCTCATTCTGCCTTCTGAACTGTGCAACTTTGCAACAGAAAGAGTTCCTAATCCTGTTGAGACAAGTTGTTGGAGACTTCAAAAACTAAGCAAAAAGCGAGTTTGCTAGGCAATTCTTAAATACATCAGAGGAAGGCTAGCTTGTTTTAGGCTGAACAGAAAGCATGCATTCACCAAACATCTTCTTAAATAAAAATTGTGTCTATGAAATTCCGTTTTCATAACTCCCTTTTACATGCAAATGAAGAATTTCTGTGTGAACAAAAAGTTATTGTTGCCAAAGGTCTTTGCAGTAGCATGTCTCTGTTGTCCCAAATTTTTGAGGAAACCTTACTATGAATAAGAAGCTATTTTCAAAATAGGCTGCAGTGCTAATGCCCCTGGCAATGTTTCTCCCAACAAACAAATTTCACTATTTTATTCCAGGGTTGTGGGGGGGTTTGTTGTTGGTTGGTTGCTTGTGTGTTAAGTTCCAAATTTGGAAAGGGGCAAAGATCTCGTATATTGCTTTTTTAGCTGTGGATCTCTGCTGAACACATCACTGACAGGAAAATGGGTGTCTGGGAGGAAATGCAACTGCTTGGTGATGCACCAGGGATAAATAAATCAGGGAGAGCATTCAAGGTGTCACACTTCAGGCAGCCTGTGACTCTGCCTTCTCAACTTTGTTATGCCAAAGGGAGAGACATCTGCCACAGCTTTTGTGGGCCTACTAAGGCAAATCACAGTTTCCAAGGAGCCACGTGCTTTTGGCCAGCACTTTCCCTAAAGCAAAAGCCTGAAAACAAGGACAGGAGACTACCTGGCTACAGCAGCCAAAACCATAAACTGTCCAAGGCAGTTTGGTTGTTTTCCAGGACAGGAGCCAGAGTGATGCTGGTGGTCCTTGTAAAAGTACTTGAGCTCTGCCATGGACACATCTGTGGCCATTCTTCAAGCAGAGACACTGCATAAAAATCTTTGTTGCAGTAACATCAGTGCCCACCACCCCCTGCCTCTCCCTCCAGAGCTGGAAGGCAAGGATTGCATCTGGATATAGGAGATGACAACAGATGAAAAACCCAAACCCAATGAGATACATCACTGGGATATTCCTGATTTATAACTTTTTCACTTGTCATTGTTGCTTCTCACTGCCTCATTGAAACCACCGTAGCAACTGCAATATTACATCAAGTGCTATGTTCCTTGCAAGAACTTTATTTTCCACGTCAGATTATACCTTCTTTAAACAAAAAGTACTTTGTGAGACCAACAAGAGAGAGATTTTTGTAAGTGGAATGCAGTGCTGATACATACACTTCTGCAACTCATCATACTTGTGGCTAAGGTAACTGAGATGCTTACTTCTGTTAAAGTTAATACACATGCAATGTAGCTTTAATTTCAAGTGCTCTCATTTTCAGTTGCTGTCAAAAAAAACCTAGAGCAGAATAATGGGCTTGATCAACGCTGATGGAGTCAAGAACAGCAATTCCTTAACACACGAATATGCAACGTGTGGGAAGGATAACGTAATTTTGTGTTAATTTCCTTTTGATCATTAAAACTGCTTGTCAGCTTAGTTACTGCTATAGCATTCTCACAGTGAAAGAACAGTTGCTTTAATTCAGCTCCCACAATCTGAAAGGAGTAGAGGTTGCCAAAGTGTGATCCTGTGGAACAAGACTTGCCCTTGACTATTTTTTTTCCACCCTACTTCAGCTTCCACCCTTGGCATAAAGCTGCATCCCAGAGAAACTGTAGGAACCCAACACACCATGGCTGTATCCCACTGGGAGCACTACATCTTCCACAAGACCAAGTCAATTTTCAAATAGGAAAAAGTTGAGACACACAGTAAATAAAACTCTCACACCATCAGTTTATCCACTGCCCCTCAGTTTAGCCCCAGAGCTACTGACAGTTCCTATAGCTTTGGCAATTGTTCATTCTCACTGTTGAAAGCTTACATATAAAAAAAAATAAAGGATAATGAAACTGTGGTTACAGAGTGAGTTACTTACACTGAAGAATTGAATCCCACAGTGCTTTGAAATTTCCTGCATAAATAACTTCTCAGTCTCCCACATGTTGTGTGCCTGTTTCACAGTATGTTCCAGGTCTGAGCTTTGGCAGAGTAAGACAGATATATCCCAACTTTGCTTTAATATAGATCTCATCCTTCAAAATCAACACTTGAAACTTCTAATGCTTCAGGGTAAGCAGAAGGAATATTCTGTAAAAGATCCAAATCATCTGACAGATTCAGTGGTGTTAAGACACATACCACAAAAAAATAAAAAGAAAAAAAAGAAAAAAAAGTTCCTGAAAAGTCTTTTTCTGTGTATCAGAAAAACTGGAATTCTAGATTAATTGACCACACACAACTACAGAATTGGATCAGCATGGAGTAGCTATTCAATTTTTGTCATGGTAATGGCTATAGAGTTTCCACTGTAAAAAAACACTTGAAAAATTGCAGAGGTCGGTTGATATGAAAACCTAGAGAGAAAATGTAATTTAAAGTGATTCAGTCTGAATATACAATGGTGGAAATGCAGGTTCCTGAGATTCTTTAGACCAGGCACATTTGTATGACACTAATGATTTTCTCCTGAGGCTGATGGTTATTTCCTCTTTGTAACTTTTCCTGTCTTCCTTTTTTAATCTGTGTATATATCTAAAAAGAAAACAAAAAATACAGAAGCTTGCAAGAAACAGATACAGGTACAACTTGGACCTATGAATGGCAGTTGATTTCCTCCAAATTTCTTTCCTCTCTTAGCCTCTAATGTTCACTCCAGATCTGGCATGACAGACTTGTCTCCATATGTCCCGACTCAAGACTTCTTCCTTAAAGAATATCTTCAAGTGAGGTTTTCTGTGCTTGCACTGGCCTCCAGATGTTGTTTTACAACAAGCAAACAAGATGCAAAGAGAAGCTTGGGGGACCGCAAAGCCCATCACAGGACTACCGAGGCAGATGAGACCTTACAGATTTCCATACTACAAGGCAGAGCCTCAGCATTTCCTTCACAGCACACCAACAGACATCCCACATGTGGTGCAGGTGTGTTAATTGGATGTAGAGCATCTTGACCTCGCTTTTGAGGCAACTGTAGTTGCAACACTATGCAGAGTAAACCAAACCTCTCTAAGTTCTTGCCTGTGGTGAGATGAAACAGTAGAAAGTGGAGTGGTAAGATTGTGAAGTTGATGAAGTTCAAACCAGGAGATGCCTGGTTTTCAAATGGTCTTTCGAACACACAGTCTTTCATAAAACTTCTGTTACCAAAAGTGTAGGTGGTAGGTTTCGTTATCAGACCTTTGTGTTCAGGTTCTCACCCCCACAGGAAGAACACACAGTGCAGCCTATGGCAAAGGGTGAACGATGGGCACGCATTACACCTGCTGATGAAATCCCAACTTCACCTCCTAGAACACAAAGGCATTCCAGTATTTCTTTCTTGCAGCTATTGATCCAGCTGTTGATGCATCTGACAGATCTGATGCATCCTTTAAAGATCTCAGGATAGAAGGACAAAATTTTGCCACACAGCAAATCAGAAACATAGCTGGAGAAAAAGAAGTGTGCAGGTATTTTAGTGGGAAAATAGCAACAGGCCCTTTGTGTACAGCAATGTGTCTACAGAAAATAAGAACAACTAAGTCAACTCCTGTGTGGAGAATACTCTATGGAAATTAAACCATGAAACTGATTGACACTGAAATTCTATTTCTTCATTTTTTATTCGTATTACTTGGCAGTTATCAACTGACAAATACAACCATTAGCTTAATTTCCCCTACCTGATTCCTTCCCTTTTTTAAAATCAGCACTTACCTTGCATTACAAGAACATATTTTCCCACTGAACATCATTATTTTCAATTAAAAAATCCAACAAGCTGTGGAGAAGCAATTCCCTTGTAGGAGAGAATCAAAACAACCTACAAATCCATTAAACTAATGCTGATTATTTTCCTATTTCCACAAAGACAATCTTTTCACAGCTGGATACTGCTCAGGAAGGAGCACCCAGCTTGAGCTGTTTTTGTGTTATTGTGCCACAATTAAATTCCTCTAAGGATCCAGACATCTGGGACTCTGCTGTGGGAAATCCTGGGCTGAGCCAGTAAGGAAACCCTGTCTCACTGTGTGAGTGTGGGGTGTGCAGCGAGACAAGAGGGGCACCCGTGGGGTCACTGGAGCTGCCTGCTGTGAGGGGGCTTCGGTCCCAGCAGTGAAAATCTGGGGTGGTGGGAGTGTGACTGCTGGAGTGGCTCCTGGATGGTCAGACAGGAAAGCTTTCTTAACAGTTCCACTGGCAATGGCCTAATTACTATTGCTTCCCAACCCTGTTCTTTGGTGTTTCTCACACCATGATTATAACCATTCTTTCTCATTACTGGCTAAAATGAATATTTCGGTGTAAATTTTCATAAGTGAACCCTCACATTGACAGCTGCTAACTGCCTAATAGCCAGGCACAAAAGTACTTATTTGCTGGCAGAAATCAGCTACTTACTACCAACATCTTTATTTATCATATCTATCCAGAGCATGTAACAAGATCGTGATACCATTAGGCCAAGCCTTATATGTATACAACTCATTCAAAAGACTGTGTCTGCCCAGAAGTAATATATAAAATAAACAACTGAGATGGAAAATACAGCATATTTGTACAGCTAACCCAGGATGCTGTAGAAACAACAGCTAACCCAGGAACTGAGTTGTATTTCTTTTTTTGAAGACCTGGTTCAGTTGGACAGGAGCAAGGCATGAGAAAACATCCTGAAAGGAAAGGCCACTTTTTACCAAATATACTCAAAGTGGAGTGTCTATTCAGAGAGTGGGCAGAGAAGGGGCACAATTATTAAATGGGCCTGTCTTACCTTGCAGGAGTTTACTGGCAGCCTTCCTGCACACATTATCTGTAACTTACTTACTTTACTATTTCACTAGCCATGTTCATGATGCAAAAGGTGTTGCTGTGGTCTATGATGGTCCTCTGATGGTTTTCATGCCCTGTATTGCATGGCAGTCACAAAATAGGAACATGATAGTGGTGCACCTAGTGGGGGAAGAAACCTGCTGCCATGGAACTGCTCAGATGACAACGAGAGCAGATCCTCTCTGCTCTGTGGGGAGACACTGCATCCTCCCCACCAACCCTGTCATGACCAGGAGACTCAAACCAGGAGCTGCAAGGGCAGGCCCTGCCTCATCATCTCCTTCTTTACAGGTACACCCTGTACCTGACAGCCTGAAATAGAAGGCAGGGGAGTTTCAGCTAGAGAAAGCTTCAGAAATGTTTTCAGGCTGCTGTTAGCAAGAACCATGGAAAGACACTGCAAGGCCACAAACTCGTTTTGGTGTCTTCTGTGCTTGCTGTAGAATGGAGCCTGAGCTCCACTTGTGCATTTGTACAGAAAATGTTCAGCTTCCTCTGCTGGAGAATCAGCCTGTCAGATTCTCTGATATCTAAGGTCACAAAGACACTTACACTTTCTACTTTGGGCACCTGACCTGGTGAAATTAAACCAGAGGTCTACCCAGGACAGATAAGTGGTCAAAGCAATCAGATTTCCCTAGGGCCTAAGGCAGACAGGCTGATTGTGCTTTTCTGAAAATAATCCACTCAACCAAAAGCAGCTGTATTTCTCTCCCAAAATCATTACTTTTTATCAATAATATGAATATCCTTAAAACCATCAAGGCTAAATAAAACTTGAGGTCACAGCAATTTTGCCCAGGTTTGTAATATTCCCAGGGATCTGCACGCACTAACACAGAGAAGACTCATTAATACACAGATTAAGATCCAATTTAAATGCCTTCCTAGCTCCTGGAAAGCACTCTAAGTCCTCAAAGAACATGTTCTTGAGAGAGACTTCATAGCAACCGTAACTGCTGAAGGACTTTCAGTCTGGCTACACAAAAGAATTAACAGGAACACTTCCTACAGAAACTAGCCTGAATTTGAAATTAAATGCTTTCCCCATCCTGAAATGTAAATATGAAAGTAAACAGTGATGCTCTGAGCACTGAAATAAGGGTATGAAGGAATTCACCCAGACCAAATCACAGCAGTGGTTCTCTGACTGTATGTGTAAGAATAACCTAGAGCAAGAGCACCCTGATTCCTCACTAAACACAGTAGGAAACTACCGTAACACAAATAAATCATCTGTCAACAAACATTTGCACCTGCAATGCAAACAGAATAGATTTTAGAAACTATTTGTGAATTTTAAATATCATAACAGCAATGCTGATCCTTGTTGCACAAAACGCGTTGCTTTTACATGTGATATCTCTGTACCTATGTAGACATTACTATACATCAAGCATAGCAATACAGTAATTGCAAAAGATTAGAAATGACTGAAGAAAAGGGAGGGGAAAACTGGAGAGGAGAAAAAAAAGAGGAAAGGAATAAGTAAAAATGACAAGGAAAAAACGCAAATTTAGGGGAATGATGCCCCCATGCTCCTCCTGTTTGAGGGAAAACTATCCAGCAAATAGTGGGTGCCTAGACACACTATCAGGAGTACATCAAATTTTGGGGTGATCAGTGTCACAGCTCAGTCTTATACAAGATGGTGTAACTCGATCCAGATCCAGCAAAGCAATTGGACCAATGTTTAATTTTACGCTTGTGAGCAATGCTACTGAAGGCAAACTTCTTGTGGCTTTAAAAAACCAAGATATTATATTTCCTTAAACTCTTTGTTGGATAAGTACCAAGGAGTTATATTGCTAAGTTAAAATACCTAAAGATCCTGATTCAGGTCTCAAAAAATACGTTTAAACATTAGTTTAGAGCCCTTACCCTCAATTAAGAAAGAATGAGCTTGGCTCTGGTTTCTTAAAGTCATAAAATTATCAGCAAAATCCTTTCCCCAATCACTTGGCTCGTATTTACAGTTATTTTTTTCACAGCCAAGAGGGCTCAAAACATTGCAAAATGTGAATACAGATTCCTGTGTTGCTAGTCTTGTCTCCAGGAGCTGGTGTTAAAAAAACAAAACAAAAACCTAAGGCTCATAAAAGCGTAAGAATTGCTGATTTAGAATGTACTCTGCTCCTTGCTCATTTGAACCTCCCTATGATTTTACTGACTGCAACAGACCAGGATTACTTCCCTCTTGCTCTGGGGGATGCTTCTGCAAGAGTGCAAGACCATGCAGCGATGAAACGTTAACTCTATCTGGATGAAGAAAATCTATTTTCCTTTCCCTATATCCTCCATACTCACTTCTGTCCCCACACATCATAGTCTCTGCATTTCATCTCACTTGAAACATGACAGCCTCTCTCTGTTAGAAACAGTTCCTTGAGAAGCCCTGAGAGTGATCAGTCTTCTTCTGGCTACAATGTGTAGTGCTGAATGGGAGGAAATGAACTTCAGCTGCTCAAACAGCTTCTGCTGGAAACTTATGGGAACCAGGTCCCAAGATTCCTCTATCTGATTTAAAAGCCCTTTTGTAAAGATATCTATCTAAACATTTTTAAACAGATCTTTTCATTCATCCTTGGATTGAGCATAAAGGCAATCTGATAACAAAAATACATAGGCTACATGCCAAAGCAGAAGTAGTAATTCATGGGCCTCGAAATACAGTTCTTTTACTGGAAACATTACAAAAATGAGGACCGTGGTCATCACAAAAAAAAAAAAAAGCAGATTTTAACAGGCACTCTATGGAACAGGCTTGACTTTTCATCCTCAATTATCAGTTCATAAATCTAGAATTTCTCAGTTGCTAGCAAATGGGTGAAGGTCATCAAACAAGGACATAATAAAATTATTGTGATTTAGAAAATTAACAACAATCTGAACTATTTTCTTTTCATCCAGTACACTGGATTTTCCAGAGCTGTTCCCTTTAGCAAAGGGCCAGTAGAAAACCAAAACCCGGAAACAGCCAAAAAAGAAATTCCCTTTCAACCGCCAAGACTGATTATCTGCAAATAAACTTGGATCTATTTTCCTTTTGGACTGAATTAAATAGTCGATAATGATATCCTTTCAAAGTTTCAAGTATTCAAAAATAATGCAAGCTTTAGGAGGATTGGAGAATTTACAACTACAGTAGCTCAACCACATTCCCCATCAAAGGAATCACAACTTCTTCAGGAGCTACCAGGAGAAGCCAATACCCAAACTCACTGACCTAGCAAGCCTTGCTCTGCCATAGAAAACTGTAAACCTTGATTCCTCATTGCCAGAACATGACTCCTTCGATTTCCATTGAACAGTGCATGGCAATGAACACCTCAGCATCCTCACAATTTAAGTTCCTATGTGAGGTTGACAGGAACAAATGCCTCAAAAAAAGTCAGTAACTGAAGTCAGGATCATAAATCTTCATTTTGACATCTCCCTATGTCCTGTTTACTACCGAGTAATTTCTTCTCCCATTTTTAAAATTCCAAGTATTTTTTTTCCATTTTTAAAATAAAAAAAAAAAAGAAAAATAGAAAAACCAGTTCTAATTCCATTTCATCCTAAAATAATTAGGTAATCCTACTCTGCAAGACAAAATGAAACAAAAATAAAATGACAAAATGCAAAGTTTCCCATCTTATTACCCACTCATGCACACACACTGACAGCCTTTTCTTCATAATGATTCACCAGAATACGCTTTTATCACACAAAATAGAATGAAAAGAATGTCTGCTTTTAGCATCCCAAGTATACACAAAACATCCTCTATCTTTTTTCTGCTTTTCTGCCCTTACCTTCTTTTCACTAAACAAACTAATCTACCAGTTGGTCCTTACAAGACGTTTCCCATTATCTGCTGCCCATTTTCAAATTACAGCTACAATGATTCTGACCTTATGGCTGACAAAATCTGTGGGAATTACTTTCAGTAAGGTGGAAGAACATTTTTTCTGTCATCCTCAAAAGCCTCATTTGCAAGGGTTTGGTTGAATAAAACAAAATAATCACTTTTTTGGACAGAATTCAAATATCAACAAGATTAATTCAGAAATAAGATTCTAAATTTTGGAGTAAATGGCAGCATCCTCTAGAATGAGAGCAGCTATGTTACATTAGGTATAGCAGGCATCACTACTGCTGTGGCAGCAATGTTGCTCTAATGGGCATTAAATTGACACGATGCAGACATCCAAAAATAAAGTTCAAGTACAAGGCTGTGCTTGCATGGGGTGTGCCCTGAAATGATCTGTGTTTCTCAGTGACAGGTCACCAAAGATGGAAATGAATCAAAGAAAGCTACTGCTCCAACTGCACAGATTGAGTTCATGTCTGGAAGAGCTAACAAAATCTTCTTCCTTTACCTATTCCCTGACAAGCATATTTAACTGGCACCCAGAAGGAGGAGCAGGTAGCTTCTCCTGGGGCTGGAGTGCCTGGGAATCATCACAATATTAGACTTGATATCCAAGCCCAAACATATTTACATTAGAGTAGATCAAATCAAAACTCGAGACCAAGCATTCCCTGCATCAAGGACCACAAGGGTGTCAGGTCAAAGAATATGGTTTGCCAGAACTTTTCATTACAGAAATTACAGTCTCAGAATACACTGGTGGAAAATCCTGCTAAAACCATGAGTCAAGCAGTTTAGTTTTCCTGAACTGCATTCTTACATTCAATACCAACAGAACTGATCAAAACGTTTTCTGTTAACACATTTTAAGAGAATATGGATTTTTGATCAAACTAAAAAACACTCACTATTTTTTTCTTTTTATTACAGTAAAATATCTCTTAATATTGTCAAAATTTAAATTTTTTCACCCACTACTTACTCCTACATTGCAATAATGGAGCAATTTCATGCTTATGACAATGGCCAGCTGCTATTAAAATAATTGCAGCAATGTAGAATCACCACATTTATGTGTTACGGATTAGAAGGTGAGAAAAACAAAATTTAGACTGCAAATATTTCATCTCATGACCAGAACAAGTGAAAATAAGATCAAAGTGCAGCAACTGAAGTTCATTAGATACTTTAGAGAGACCAAGAAGAATTTATTGCTATTTCTTATGAGGGAACATGTTCTCTGCAACAAGAATTGACAAACTCACTACTGTTTCCCCCATGAGTTTAGCAGATAGCCATACGAAGTCAGAGAGCAGTCCTGTTTAAAACAGGGCCTTTTACACAGCCCTTTTCTGATATGAACTGTATTTTTCCACTTTGCATTAATTAGCAAGGGTAATACAGATATCAGCATAGGAGAGAGAAGACAGCTCTGCCCCCTCATTGTCATGGTTTTCACTTCACCTTTCCCACCAACCAACTCCCCAGCTGTCTGGGAGAAAATGTGATGTTTTTATGCAGCTCAGCAAGCCAGGGACATGCAGGCTTCAGAGCAGCTCTCATAAGCCTGATTCCATTGACTTCAATAAAGCCAAAGTGATTTTCATCAGCTGAGGAACTGGTCTGACCTGTACAGAACAGGCTACTGTGCACAGTAAAAGCCCAAAGGCTGAAACACTCTGAAATCCAAGCACCTAGACATAGATAAGAGGGAATTTTTAGCTCCTTTCAAATGTGCAACAAATTTCCATGGACTTCAGCATAGCAGGAACTTCCCTGGTGGCAAACTAAGGCTAATTCAGTGGCACCATTGCAGCTACACTGATTTATTCCACATCAAGTCCTGTCCTTAAACTTATGTGGTAGTGAAGCATATATTCATGACCTAATCCATTATCATAGCGTGGAGAAATGGAAGGAATGAAAGCAGCACAAATGAAGATTTTATCACTTAAATAAAATTGAGGGTTGTTATTCTTTATATTTATTTCATAGAACCATTCATTTCTTACCTCACAGACACAAGCAAGCTATTGTTTAACTTCAGTTCTCTCAGATTAGGCAGATGCACACCTGTGAGAACAGAATACAGAATCACTTTGCGGACCTGGGATTAGAGTAAAGGAAATTTATGACAATTACAAGTTGAATCTAATTTTACATGCATTTCTTAGCTGTTTCTGCCAGGCCTGTGCTGGACTACTTCTAAGAAAATCAATGAGATTATTTCACTCAAAAAAAATTTCATCCTTTGCATTTTTGAAACATATACGTATTGTCTGCATGACTACCCAATTACAATTTTTGAACCGCTCTCTGGAAATTCTGATATGGCACCATTCCAGACAGACAACAAAAGAAACTGGCTTGATGGGTGTCTGTTTTCTTTGGTCTGATTCCCCATCCTGACTGACTATTAACTGAGTGATACTCTGCAGAGCTAAGGGATACTTCAGAGAGTAGCATTCCATGACCTATTTAATGGCAAGTAGTGATGGACTTACTGCAGACACAGCCAAGCAACACTTCTTCGAACTGTAACTTTGAGTCAAACAACAAACACAAAATGTTCCACATCACAATATCATCTTTTATAGTTCACAGGTCCCCCAAATGCTACATTTTGCAAAGCATTGCTTTCTCCTTTTAATTTTCTGGAGATGATCAATTGTTTACCATTGAACTGTACAAGTTTCACACCTATAAAACCCTCAGTATTCTGTGGTTATTTCTTTAATGGCTTTTTTTCCTATCCCTGAGAGACATTTGCCTTTTTTGTTCACTCTAAAGGTATCTCTGAACCAAAATCATACACCAAATCCCTCTGAGCTACAGAATAATTGAGACATAAGCTCAAGTCTCAGAAACCATTTCTTATGGACGGTAACAAATGTTCACCCATTCCCAGCAGCAGAGTTTACTCAAGGTTGCTGAGCATCCTCCAGTATAAGATGCAACCATGTAGAAGTAATACCAATTTTAGACAAACTGGATCATACCTGAAACACTAAAATGTGTTCTCAGCAAATATTTTTATGAGTTCTCTGAGTAATCACTGTCTGGCAAGGGGGACTGACCAATGTCCAGAAGGACACCATTCCAGTGCTTTGCAAAGGATAAAAAAAAGAAAGGGGAGTGGGATCTCAAAAGCAAACAAGAGAGGTTATGCTGTTCATTCCCCAAATAGAACAAGAGCATTTATGGCAAAAACATTTTAATAAATCATGTTTTAATAGAAGCATTATCTGCATCTCATGTTATTTTGGAGTGATTATAGTGCACATATTGATCCTCATGCTGTACTGCAAGTATTTCAGTTCATGTCTTTGCAATGCACTTTTGAAAACACAAAAAATTCAAAACACACTGTACAATTCTTTTAGCCTTGTTTTTTAATCATTTTCTACAATCCATAAAAATTGGAGCACAGATTGGAACACACAATCCTTATCCTGCAGTGTATGCTTTCTCATGTCAAACAAGTTTTATACATTTATACATATATATGGCAACCAAATAATTTGGAGTCCTGGCAGAGGAAATATCAGGATCTCTGTTAATTACTCACAGCAGTCATAGTAGCTTTCTGATATGCTTTCTTTTTTTTTGCATAGAGCAAAGACTTTCTCAGATATAAATTATGCCCTACAAAATTCCTCCCCACAAAAGAAAAAAAAATCTAGACTCTAAAAAAATTTCTATCCTGTTTCTGACAAGGACAGAGTGATTAAACAACATCCCCTGAAGTATTAAAGGAAAAAATGAGAGGATGCAGTAGCCTCTCCAGTCCCAGTTCAAAAGTGGGCAATAGCCTTGCCATGGATTCAGTCAGAGAGGTAAAAGGGTTACCAAGCAAAGGCTGTTGCAAAGCATTACAAACAAAGGAGTTTTAAGGACTAGTGTTAAGCAGAAGATCTGAATGAGGAGTCAAGAGAATGGAGAGACTTGCCCAAGAAACAGCTTTCCACTGAATGCATTTAGGGTTGGTTCAGGAAAGAAGCAACTATTAAACAATCCAAAGAGGCCGAGTGACAGGCTGAAGATACAATTTTCACATCTGGTTATTTCATTACAGTAACTTGATCCTCCATCTCAGATATTTTTTTGCATTTTGGCACAATCTGTCCCTGGGAACTTGTGAAGAATTACACTTTAATGTGTGGCTTACTAGCTTGAAATAGAAGTATACAATGCATGGTGGTGCAAAATTCTGCCAGCAATATTCTGCAATGTATTTCTGCAAGTCTGCAGGTTCTTCCCTCCTTCAAGTTTCATATCGATATGAAATCATTCTTTGGAGCTAAGAATTCATTGTTCCATTGATTTTGCAGGTTTTTAGAGTCCCAAATCCTTATAAATAGATTAGAGGCTGGAAGATTAAATTAAGAAGATAAAATTGTAAAATGAAGTGATAAAATATTTATCCCAATGTAACAATGTATTTCTAATTTCCTTAATTTTAACCCTCATGGCATCTTTCCTCAGAGCAAGGACACATGATACTAACATATAAAAACACTCTAAAATGCAACAATATTAACTTCTATTTTAATTTTAGAAGTACAGACAGTTTTATCCCTTATCCTGAAACTGCCTTCCTTTGTATAATTTCAATTTTTTAAAACAAGAATGGTCCACAAAAATGCTGATGATTGCAGGACAAGGCTGAGAATTCAGAATGACGAGCAGTGTTATCTCATCTGTCTACGATTCCCTTTCACTAAAGACTGGTTTTGTTGCATGGCTCTGAAATTACTAACCACCAGCAATGTACTAGTGTTAAACTATTCTACTGTACCAGTGGAACAAAACTAAACGAAGGGCAGAAAGAAATCAAAGTGCAAGGTAGGTGAATAGAAGTGATATACACACACACACACTCTCAACAACACTGCCTGAAGGGCTGCACTTCACAAGCAGGGTAGCAATGTCCAAGGTGCCTTGGTACAGCAGGTGACATTTAGAAACCTGACTAGGAGTAAAGAGCAAATAGCCAAAATACTGGTTTTGTTATATTCTACAAGTTACCACACTTCTATTTCTAATCCTTGTTGTTTACATTATGAAGTATTCTTTAGGTAGCATCATATATCTTTGTTTTTCTATTGAAACATCATCGTGGCTTGACTTCTTGTGTCTTTTGGAATATGGACTAGTAAAAAACAAACAAAAGAAATTACTGACAAATGCTTGCATCAGGCAACGATTGTGCTTTGTTGATCCTACAACACAAAACAGGCACATGAAAACAGGCTGTATTCTTCTAGCAGGAGCAACCTGACATGCAAATTAAACAGTCTGTTTAGTTCACTTGAGCTGTGTTTGATCAAGTAAGATTCATCACTTTGATGCTATTTCTACACACTCATTTTTTTGCCCACTTCTGGGGTGCAAAAACCGGGCAATACAACTGAAGGAGAGACCATAGCCCTTCCAGGCAGACCCAAGGCAGCTGCAGCCGAGCTACCTGAGGTGGGGATCTCATAGAAAACACATCAGTTCAGTGCTCAACATAAGCACGCTGCCCCATACATACTTGTGACTCCTGGAGACCCTGCCTAAGCCCTGTTCAGAGAGTTTGTCAGTGCCAGCTAAGCCAAGACCATCCTGGGCAGGAACACCCGTGCCAGACTCACTCCTGCAGCCTCTGTGCTGCTCCCTGGCTGTGCAAGCACCTGCTGCTGCCACGCTGGCTGCCAGCAAAGGTGTCCCGGCTCTGCACCAGGAATGCCGACAAACAGGGCAAGAGGAAAGAGAGAGGATGACCCCGTGTGAGAAATAGCACATGGCTCCTTCTGAACCCTTGGCAGAGCTTTGCCTTGATAAAACATGTGCAAGGGAAGTGGCAGTCTCCAGACACGTAATCAACTTAGTCTGGCCACCAGCAGGCAACAATTCAATAAGGACCAGCGAACAGCACTGTGGGTAACTTGATTTGGAGCTATTAAAATTACTTACAAATAAGAGGACTATGTACTATCTTAAATGATTCTATCCCACCATTATTTTCAACAGGAATGTCTATGCAATTCCATACCTGTCAGCAATCAAAACTGAAGGGATAAGCTAATGAAAAGGAAATAGTCCCTCTATTTGAATATGAACTGAGGTCTACATGCAGCTGAAGAGCACAGAAATCAACTCCAAGATATGCAAAGCTGGATACACGACTTGCCAGTGTTTCATCTGTCACTCAGCAAGGTGCACTGAAAACAGCTAGAGAATTCAGCACTTACCCCAAGCCCTGCAAAGATTCAGATTTAAGCTCTGGCATGAAGCCTTTCCTTAATTTTAAAACTGATCACATGAAAATATTTCAAAATCAGTCTTTTCATGTTTTAGCCCAGACCTTGCTCCTAAGAAAAGTAACTCTTCCTCTCCACCAGGTCATGCGATTTTGTAGAGGCAGACCTGACAAACTGGGCAAGGTTAACAGGATGGTGCTTTAAAGTCTAGCACACCCCAAAGTGAAATGGTCTCAAGAAAAACATCAAGCAACAAGTTTTAAATCACTCTAGAAATCTTTAGGCCCTGAGTGTCTGTGTTACAGTCTGTAACACAGGCTGTGAACCTTGAAAAGTTTCTCAAGTGGAAACGGTGGTGTAAATTTGGGATTCGAGGTTCCAGGTGACCCAGAGTTATGTGTGGTCTTGTAGCTTTTAACACTTTCACTTGGCCATTTAAGAGCTTGCATGGCCTATTTTATCTTTACACATAAAACCAGTCAAAACAATATTGTTTACTGAGTGTGGACTGATCATCCAAACAATTTGCTGATGATAAAGGTGCTCTTAACCACTTTCCACAACCAAGGAATACAGTGAAAGCAAGGTGAAGTGGTTTAATAGGTGTATAAAGAAGGCTTATTAGCCGGGTTTGAAACGTGAAAGAAACACCAAATTACAGAGCAGTCCAGGCTGGAGGGGACAGTCAGAGGTCTCAAACCCAGCAGCCTGCTCAGGGCCAGGTTGTCTGTGAGTTCAGACCAGGGTGCTCAGATCCTCACCCACTTGAAAAGCTACCAGGAGGAAGTCTCCAAACCTCTCTGGATACTCCTATTGCTTGACTATCCTGATAGGGGGAAAACTTTATGTCCTGTCACACTGGAATGCCTGTCATTCCAGCTGGTCTGGTTCTTACCCATCTCTTCCTCAGGCTATTTCTCCAGACCCCTGTGACCACAGACCAGGACAGCAGCACAGTGCCAGGGGCAGGCAGCCAGCAGGGAGCAGGCAACGAGCCCAACACCTTCAACAGCAATCTTGCTTGCACCATTCACAGTGGAGGTGCAAACTGCTCACAGTGGAGGTGCAAACTGCTCTGCAGAAACCCTAAAAATTTAGGCCTTACTCCATGTGCCTAAAAATCACCTGCCATGTGAAAAAAAATGGAAAGAAACTGAAGCAAACTTTCTGCCCTAGCCACCTGCTGACATTTGCAAAGAGATTTTCACAGGAAGGAAACTCAGAAACGCACCTTAAAAATACCCAGAAGGAAATTCAGAATGGTCTTGATGTTCTGTTATTCTCAAAAGCAGTGGGGACCTGCAGGTGCTGGTTTTTATGGCCCTTAAGGGCCAGCTCTCGGTGTGAACAGTGGGATATAAACAAGATGGAAATTACTTGCATCATGGACATAGTGTTCTTTATTTGGTATTCTGTAAAGGTTGCAAAAGGCTAACCATGGAGAGGAGAAAGGGATTTATTCCAGTAATGGAAAAGAAAGGAAAGTAGAGAGTGATGAAGGTGAAACATTTTGCTAGCTTGTCACAGCTAATGTAAAATGGCATAGGAATGGGAGCACCACTTTTGAGCATTATAGAAATGGCATAATGAGATTTCCTTATCAACTGGAGGAAACATGATTGAATAGATTATGATCTCTGAAAGAAACAGATGTAATTTACCTTAAATTATCAAGTGCCTATGAGGAAGAGACTTACTCATGAAATAAACAGAATAACCAATACAAAGGGGCTATATAATACAAACAAAAGCCCCCTTCACTGTTCTTGCTCAACCATTCTTGACAAATAGACATCAAAAGACTCATTAAAGCTAATCAGCTGTTGCATTATAGTAATTTGCATATGAAAAATTAACTGCTTGACTGAAAACACCAGTGCACAGTGTTGGGGACAGGACTCCTTTTTAGCACAGAAAATATTACTCTGTAGTAGTTACTCAGCATCAATGTAGCAGAAGATGGACTTGGGTGTGGTAGGAATCCACAGACAAAAAATGGCTGCCAGTACTGGAAAAAAAGGAAGGCTTTATATTCTCAGTGTTAACTCTGTGGCAGAGGGAATTCCTTTGGTACTTCTCACTTCCCTGGTGCAGTGATGATGACATAAAAATGAATGACAAGTGTTAGGACTGTTTGGGGCTCATCAAAATGATGTATCTAGAGGACCTGCCTCCAGCTCATTTTCCAGCACAGCTCAGTGAGGCTGTACAGGGTGCAAAGACAAGCTGCTGGAAGCACAAGCCACATGATACCACTGGCAATTCTTCAGTCACAGGGAAATCTCACAGTGGAGAGGAGCTGACCTTTGGCTCCTGTTTTGCTAGAGAAAAGAGTAAATGCTAATTTAGGGCCTAGCATATCATCCAAGAAAAATTTGTTCAAACTAATTGGCTTTAGACAGAAGTCGTGTCACTCATCCCATTGCCAAAGCTTCCAGTCCTATTCAGAGCCTCACACAAGAAGACAGAGATCAAAGAGTGTGAGGTACACCAGGGAGATCCTGTTTCAAGAACTCTTGAGAAGGACAGTACTTTTCACTGGCTGTTGGTTAGTGAGACAAGACATCATAAAGGAAAATTCAAGATGGTGAGCAGAAAATAAAGTGTTTTCTTACCGAAGTTCCCCAAGCTGATCTCTCTGGTGTCTACTCGCATCTCTAGGGCCTTCACCTGCTGCAGATCATCTACCCCTGCCAAAATTTGCTGTAAAGATAAGCAGAAATATATGTGTACTCTCATGCAATAAACCAGATGTCACAGCAGCAAAAAGGTGTAGAAAGACTTTCAACTAGTGTTTTGTCAACATATATTTCAGGTCACCATGGCTAGATGTGCAATCACATTGAAATAAATTTAGTGTTCAAAGAGCTGTCTTCCTTGTAGCCCCAAAACATTCCAGTCTCCCAAAACTTGTACATTGCTTGAAGAGTCACGGCTGAGGGTTACATTGGAGCTGCAAACGAACAACAGACCTACATGCCAGGTGGCTTCATTTAAACAGTATGTCCATGCTTTAAGATTTGCACAAGTCTTGCACTAATCCTCAGCAGATAGAAAGTGTTAACCTTAAGCATCACTGGTAATTCAAAAGGTGTTAGGTAGTAAAACTCAACAAAACACCCTGTTTATCTTTCAACCCAAAACAATAACAGGAAACATGATTTTAGCTCAAGCAGCTCACTTTTCTGAAAGCAGACGACACTAATTACAAGAATTATTAATTCCTTTGAAAATATCTAGGCAATGCAAATAGAGGCCTCCAAAATCCTTCATTATTTTTACAAAATTGTAGTAATTGGCTGAACCACTACATTAAGGAAGGATGTGTGTGTGAATGCAGACTCTTTCCTAATATCCCAAAGTCTGTGTTGATACATACATGTACATTTTGCCTTGGCAGAAGTAAGCAGGAGGAACAAAACAAGCAGAAGCTATACACAGAGGGGAGAGGGAAGCTCTATGACTGCCACTGAAAACTACAGCAGGGCTGTGAAATCCTAAAATGCCAGGCTGCAATTCCACAAAGAGCTGAAGCAATCTCACATTACTGCTGCTCTCATCCCCTATTTCTTCCAGCTATGATCCAGTTTCTCTCCCCACAGTTTCCCTCATTCAGGGTACATATCCCACCACCTCCTTTGCATCAGCTTAGTAACATGAATTCAACCAGAAGAACAGTATCCTTTCTTCCCGATGGGTTAGTGGTTCATGGAGGAGTCTGAAACAATCCTTGAGAAATGAGAAGCAAGGTTTATCTGTCATAATAACTGCCTGAAATAGTTGATGTTATACATAGTGATGAAACTTCTAAATTTTCACCTTTCTGTGTCAAAAGAGTTAGGATGTGGGGCTGAACTGTTCACTTCAAAGAAATCAGAGTTCCCTCCTCAACGATGCAACGTTGAAAGTATTGTCACCAACCTTTTGGGCCTTTACTAAAGGTGAAGGCAGAAAGTCATTCAGTAATCTCCATGTACAGAAGACAAATTTTCTCACTATTAAAAAGCTACAACATCCTTTAGGTTTTTTTAATAAGGGAGAACTTACTCATTAGAAGGGAATGTGTAGGATGACCTCAGCTTATGAGTTTTGGGAAGAAAAAATAACCACGAGAATATCCAGTTCATTTTGCAAGGAAAAAATGGTGGTTGCAACATTCCTGCTCGTTAGGTAACATTTTTATTGTGCACAAGTGGCTGCAACTTCCTCTGATGGTCCCACATCCTCTTACAAAGGACCAAAAACAGTCTAAATGTAACTGAGATGGCAATTTAAAAGGACAAGGTTTCCAGAAAAAGCTGAGCACTCCTTTTTGAAAAACTGTCCCCCTTTATAAGGTCTTGACTTGTACTCCTAAGAAATAGAATTATCCAATATCTTCGACTACTTTTGACCTAATTTTAAAACATTATGTTTAAAATTATTTTTAATCTTATTTTTAATCTTATTTTTAATNATTTTGCAAGGAAAAAATGGTGGTTGCAACATTCCTGCTCGTTAGGTAACATTTTTATTGTGCACAAGTGGCTGCAACTTCCTCTGATGGTCCCACATCCTCTTACAAAGGACCAAAAACAGTCTAAATGTAACTGAGATGGCAATTTAAAAGGACAAGGTTTCCAGAAAAAGCTGAGCACTCCTTTTTGAAAAACTGTCCCCCTTTATAAGGTCTTGACTTGTACTCCTAAGAAATAGAATTATCCAATATCTTCGACTACTTTTGACCTAATTTTAAAACATTATGTTTAAAATTATTTTTAATCTTATTTTTAATCTTATTTTTTTAAACTCTGCTTTTAAGCAGGGTGAACATAAGAAAGCTTCTAGACTCTATCCCCACATGCAGCCACCACAAAATGGGTTTTGCCCCTGCAAAGGCAACAAGCTTATCAACTACAGACTGCTTTCTCCCTCCAAGTGAACACAAGATCCCTCATGGCAAGACACATTTTGCAGTAACCCTTTTCAGCAGATGACACTGTCTGTCACATAGCACGAGATTATGTGTGAAACGAGATCTAGCTGATGTCCTGGCATAAAACCATGCACAAGGATTGCTGGATTCAGATGCAAGCTCAGTGCCATTAAAGGAAGAAGCTTCTGAAAAATACCTCCCTGCTCCCCATCAAAATAGCTGTAAGAGCCTACATCAGAACAGGAAGAAGCCTCAAAATAAGTAATAAGCTTAGGGTCACACACTCAGTTGAGCAGCAAAAGGTCCTGATACCCCAAGGAGCCTTTGCTCCTTATTTTGTCCTTTTCTCCTTTTCTGTCTGCAAGTTCCCTGCATGCTGTCCTTCCCCTGCTGTATTCCAGACAGCCTCTCTCCACACTTCTGCTCCCTGATGTTTTTTTTCAAAATCCAAGCACAAAACCTGCATTATGGTTTTAAGTTATATTCTCTCCCCATCTAGGGCTCCCTATCCCTTTTTCTCATACCAGGGATTACCAGTGTCATTCTTTGCCCTCCTTTTCGTCTTCTTGATCCACTATTTGTACCTTTTCCACTGCCTGAGAGATGAGCTGCTTAGTGCACAGGTATTTTTGTACTGCAATAGGCAGAACTGTGACTCCAGTGCTGGAAAGGGTTATTGGCTGTCATCACCAGCTCTTTGAACTATAGATAGCTGCCTTGAAGCATGTGCTAACCAGATGCGACAAACTCCATGAACACTTGGTGCCCACCTCCCTGTTCCACGTTTCCAAGAGTCTCTGAAAATCGCTGTCCTTCCATCTGCTGATGGTGAGGAGATGCTGAGACAGCTTGAAACCAATTTGCTGTGGGATGCACAAGTTAGTGTAGTAATGAAGGAAACGAGAAATGCTCTCGGGTGGAGGATATGAGCTCGTTTAAAGGCACTAAAGCACTGAGACCCCAGGTGTTGATTGCAAGCAAGTCAGCAAGCAAAGGCCAGGGCAGCAGTTCAAGAGAAGGAAACGTGGGGAATGGTTCCTGTGGAAGATAGTTAGGACATTACTACCCTCCAGACACTGTTCTTGGCATGCTGGTGCACCTGCAAGTGTGACACTTCTCATGTTACAGCTAAAATTCTGACACCAGGAATGGGGGACATTTAGGGAAGGACGTGGAAACATTTAAGCAAAGATGAAACGTATTTACCAGGATCTTCTTTTTATGCTGTTGTTTAATGTCATGGGAACCTTCATCAAAATCTGAAAGGAGAGATATTTAGGAAGAATTTTGCTGCAAAAGAAAAAAAAAATCAAGACCCAACACTCTGAAGGGGTCATCAGCTTGGAGAGACAGATGTCTGGCACCACGCAGATAGAAGTAATGCTACAGTGCTCTGTGTCTCTTCATTCCTAGGGCCATCCCAGGTCTAGGACAGGCTCCTGCCCTAATTCAGAGGTGTCCCACTGTGGCTTCAGGTAATGACTGCCTGCCCATAGCTTGATGGGCTGTTCTGACAGTCAGGGACAGAATGTCTCTGCCTGTGCCCCAGGAATGCTTACAGACATGAAGGTGCTGTACCATCTAGGTGTTTCTTTGGCTGTTTCCAGCTGCTCAGCCTCCACGTAGGGCAAACAATAATGGACTGAGGATCTGTTCTAGGCAAAGCGTTGGATATATTCACAGTTATCTTAGATCAAAGATACCTTGAAAAAAACAATATAATTCTAGGCTGATTGTTGGTCTTCAGAGAGGACTCTGCTTGCCATCCATCTGCAGCCCAGCAAGGTAGGTATCAGTTAGAGAAGGGTGACGTTTTCTAAAGAACCAAACATCAAAATCTTTCTGGAAAGTGATGTTCAAGAAGGTGGCCTGAAAGGTTGATTCTGAGCAGCAGTTTTATACTCCACTGTAAATTTGTTTATTTGAAAGGACACATTTCCATGCTAAAGCACTGCACAAGTCTTTGAAGCTACTTTGAATACAGGGTAAGTAAAACAAAGACAAACAAAGTTCACTTTATATTTTTTACCTTCTTCAAAATAGGAGTAAGACTATTTTTCATGATACTATGCAGAAGCTATTGGTAAATGACTTAGCCAGTATTTTAAGAAGCAAGTCCATGATGTCTCACAAACCATTCCCACCATGCAAAATGTCTGGTCAAATGTCTGGCCAGTTGGGGACTGCGCACTGGTTTGGAAAGCTTCTCCTCTGACTGACAAGAAAAGCCAGTAAGTATTCTGTAAAAATTTGCAACTGAGAAATACTTCTGTGCTTGCAGAGCTTCCCAACTGGCAGAGCAGTCACCTGGGGATGCTGGGAAATCCAGTTCAAGTCCCACTTGCGACTATCTGTAAATTCCTTAATTGGCAAATAATATCTGTTCAGTCAAAACTGGCTGACACAACTGATGTCTTCTCTCTTCCCTGAATTTTTCACACAGTCTAAGGAAAGCAGGCATGTTGCTCAAGAACAAGTTGCGTGCAGCTGTCAGAGAAATATTTCCAGCTGTGCATTTATTTTGCTGATCCTGGTTAATTTGGCTAAGACAGGAATTCCTGACTGGTGAGCTTATTCTCTTTGAATACTACACCTGTATGCAAATTCTAGATTCATGTCCATTCATGTGTTTATTGCTTTTTTTTTTCAAATTCCCAACTCAACTATAATCTCTCCTTCACAAAAAAAAAAAAAAAAAAAAAAAAAAAAAAATAAACACTTTAAAAAAAAAAAAAAAAAAAAAAAAAAAAAAAAAAAAGAAGTTGCTAAAAGCATGACAAAACATTTCTTCTGAGAAGAAAAGTATTAGCAAATTAATAGGCCTTAAGTGATTGTAACTCAAGGAATTTTCAATGAAAGGGAACAGAACTTCCCTGTGGTCCCACATGCAAACTTCCTTTCAAAAGGGCTAAATGCTGCAGACGCCCATAATTAAAATATTTAGCTGTATTTCACTACTTTCTGCATCCACAGATAAATACATTCTTCTCTCAGCTCAGATGAAGAGATTAGCTAGGTGCTATGAAAAGAGATTTTCTTGTCTTATATAGGAAGTGTAGATCAGGGCAGTAAACATGAAATTTAAGTAGTGGTGGATGCATTAGTAAATATGTCTTTATTCTTGTGCTGAAGCCCCCAAGTCATGCCAGCAGACCCACATGGACAGGCCCTTGCCTAGTCTTGCTATCTCACTGACTCATGCCGACGATTCACAGTTCTGACACCTTTTTTTAAATCAGTGTTAAGGGTCTGATGTTGCAAGTTGCTGGGAAATCTAACTATTGCAAACTTCAGCGGGCATGTAGGGCACCAGAAATGAGGTGGGAGGTTTACTGATCTCCCAGAAACAGCCTTTACCATTTCTGTAGGAGGAAAAATCTCAGTTTCAGCTACGTGCCGAATTAACATGCAGGTCAGGAGTGGACAGGATAACAGACATTCTTACCTCAGTTTTTGCTTAGATTTGTTTCAAGGATTTACTTTCCCTCACAGAAATATAAAAAAAGTTATACCCCAACATTAATTCTTTTTCCTATCCAGAAATAAGGTGTGCAGACAGTAGCTACAACCATTGCTCGAAATTGTGTCACTGAACACGGAAAAGTCAAGACTGTAATGTCATTTTATGTTAGTGAAGCACTGGTGGCTGTAAGTCAATGAATATCTGGGTTTTTTCACATAAAAGCATGCATATGTGTGTGCATGCATATAAATAGAAAGCTTCCTGATGTGAAAATTTGAATGTAAAACATCAGACGCTCAAATAGCAGGATGAACACTAATACAACAGATGAACACTAATTTAACAACCACAAGCCTTCACTACTGTAAAGGTATTAGTGTTAGGAGAAGAACATATGAAAGGAAAGCTCTGCAACTAAAGCAGGCTTTGTAATTTCTTTCCAGCTCACAGTATTACCTCTACTATCTGCTACCTCAAGCAAGCTGATCTAACTTTGAAACTAGCTATGCTTGGAGCAGAAGAACAAACTGGCAGGCCTACAGAGAACTCCTCAATCTTTAAAAAATAATTACTATACATTTCTAACGAAGAATTCAGCAGATCATACAGGAAGCATACAGGATTCGAAGTGAACATTGCTTCCATTCCCTTACTCCACCTAATTTATCAAGATTCTGCACTTTCTTGATGTCCAGTTTTTCTCTCAAATCCATTTATCTTACAGCTGTGAGGAAAACTTTCTGCAAAAGAAAAAAGGAAACAATTGAGCCATTTCAGCAAGAATCCAATCTTTGTTCCAGGACCCTCTAGCATTTTCTTTTTCCCATGAGGATGACTGCATACCATATGAAATACACCCTAACCTCCTGAGCAACAAAACTAAACACCACTTCCGAACACGTGTTCGTGAGTTTGGAAAACATGATTAGTTGGAGCAGGATCAATAAAAAGCGAAATTAGAGAATACTTCCTTTCTTCTCTAAAGATCACACACAAACGTGATTGGGTTTTATAATGTGACAATGTCTGGAAGATCATTTGACCTTGTAAAATGAGTTTCTTCTCAGAAGTGGAATGCTTTTAGTGGAAGTCAGGAAAAGATCCTTTGTGAACAGCAGGGAGAGGATGGGGGTTGATAGAACAAAATAAAAATGTGATTAAAGACAGGTGGTGCCCTTAATTTCAGTTTCTCCAAGTTTAATGAAAAATCTGTGTCACAGCCCTAACAGAGTTAAAAATTAATGGCCCATTGTTAGCCAGTTTTCAGAAAAAAGTGAGAATTTGCTCACCCTGGTATTCTACAATATCTGACAACCATGCATAAGGATGGGCAGAGCAGGGAAATATTAATAGGAAAATAACTAGGGAAATAAAGAGCTGGAAATATTAATAGGACAGGTACAAATGGAAAAGCAAGAGTGCCTATTCATAAAGAGGAAGATTAAAGAGTACACCAGAAAATTTATATTGGTACTAGCAGAAAGAATAAAAACGATATCTAATGATACCAACTCTTGCATCAAAAGCTTTTGACCTGCAGCTTGGATGAAGAACATTCAAGTATAAAAGGATGTTACACGATAGTGCGGCAAGAGAGCTGGCAGCAAGCAGAAACTAGAAAATGTGATTACCATAATGGAAATATGCAATAATACAGGATTTGAAGTGAACATTATGCTGAAACAAGGCTACAGAAGACCACAAACTCTGTGGTGAATGAGCATAAAGTCTAAGAGAGGGAATCCACTATGGAGAGGAAGAAAATGGGCACAGGTCCAGTAGTTTTGTAGAAGTTGTCTTTTGTTCTACACGGTCCAAGAAGGCAAAAAGGAAAGGAAAAAAAAAAAATCACTCTAAGCCAAACTTTCCTCTCTCTGGAGGAAAACAATGCAGCAAGTGGATAAAAAAGTGAAGGAACACAAGTGTCACAAGCTTTAGAGAGTTCTTAATAATGCGGACTGCTAATGGAGACTGCTAACGGTTTCACCCTAAAATAGACAGCCATCCCCCCAGAAAAAGGGCAAAATGAGTCAAATGTGCAGGCAGAAATGAGGCTGCAGTTCAATGTGCCCAATCTTCACAGACTCTGCACAACTAGACTTTGCAGCTTCCCCAAACTCAAACTGGACTGGTACAAGACAGACCGTTGTGAGCACAAAGAGTAAAGCTGAGTATGTACTTCAGAACAAAAACCTTCCTCACGAACATCCCAAAGGTGTCCAAAAAATTGCCTACACAACAGTGCAGATGTGTGGCCCATGCCCTTATTTGAATGTAAAACAGTTTTCCTTTAATGAGCCTGTATTATAAGTATATTAGTTTCCTTCTCAGAGCACTTCAACGGATACAATCAATAACTCCTAAAATATTCACAACAGTAAGACAATCAAAAAGATACTGCAACTGTATTGATTTAAGCAAGACAACCTTTCAAACCATTTGACTGTCAATGGCATGTGGGTTCTTAAAGAATTATGCATGAGAAAACTTGTTTCATATTAAATGTTTGAACATTCTGAACATTTGCAAATCCAGAAGAAGTAAATTTATGGCAGCAATGGTTTCCATTTGATCAACATAAAGGTCAGAGAATAGATAGACTGGGTATGTTATTAAAACAAGCTATAAACACTGTAAATGTTTCCTTGACAATGTCATGTAGTTTTTCCTCTGAGCAGGAAGTATCCCAGCTATGCCAACACAAATGTCGGGTTCCAGGGCAGGAAATAACTGTGTCCAGAAAAATTAGCAGGACAGTGTACTCCATTTAAAAGAACCATTGAAATGAGATTCCTCACAAATGTTAAAACCCACAATCCCAAAAAAGGCAAAACTCAATTATTTAACTTCTAATCTGCATTTTTTAAAAATTACAAAATAATAAACAGCAACTTCATGGGATGTGGGTAACATTGCCTTATATACACTTTTCTGCTTACAATTTGCTGTGAACTAAAGCAGCAGAGAAAGAGAACTTCATGCCAAAGAAAGAGTTTCCTAAGGTTTTCATTCAGAGTTGATTGAATCAGAGTTTTGGTTACTCTAATGGGCTTTGGTTCATGCCCCAACAATACAGACGAACCTGAGAGGTTCCCATTGGATTTATACAGGGTATTGTGGGCCACAAACACATTAGACTGGTCAAATTCTATGCCAGGTTTTAAACAAAGACCAAGAAGAAGTTGGAGATTCTCACAAGCCAAAGGAAAGTGAATGGCATAGACCATACAACCATGTAGAAATTTTTCTCCAGAATGCTTAAAATATCCACTCTGCAGGAAGGTATTTTTGCATCTCCAACCATTTTATAAACACTAAAAGACTTGGCTAATAAGGGTACAATAGTTCTAATCTACAGCACATGGTCAAAATGGTGACTGGAATGTAGTCAGGGAGTGGCTAGGGAGTGGTGCAAACCTGCAGCTGGAATACTCTCCCCACGGAAGCTGCACTGGTGCAGTGGATACACGGGGGATTACGGACACTGCGAACACCACCCTGTCTGTTGGGAGCACAGGAACCACAGCCTTGGTGGCCCCACCTGTCTTTCACAAATGCTCCCCAGCAGAAGAGATAGTTTTCTGTAGGTCTGCAACACAGAAAGCCTCTCTCCTCAAGTTCTGCTCTCAACTCTCCCTTCCTTTAGCACAGAAAAGTGACGTTGTTTGGTCAGCTCCTACACATCCCACAGGATTTCACCCTTAATTAGTCTTGAGCAAGTACAATACAGTGTGCAACCAAGTATTCTTTCACAAATATTTCACGAAGTGAATTCTTTCATGAAGATTTCAGCATGTTACTCTCTTTCAACAGGCTGCACACCAAAATAATTTCCCCCAGTCTAAAAGGAACAGGGCTTTCAAATATGCTTTGAAATTCCACCTACTTTGACATATATAAAAAGTATTTCTATCATCTGCAGACTATTTTAATTGGCTTCTTAGCAGGACAGAGGATTTCACTACCTTGGAGAAAAAAAAAAAGTGCTTTTAAAGTTATATTTCCAATCTCTAGAACAAGGTTAATGTAAATTTTTTTTCTAATGCTAAGATTCAAGGTACTCCAGATGGCATTAATGAGATCTGTGTAGATTATAATTATGCTACCTGTACTTTTCTTCATGCTGCTTCAAGAATCCTGGCAATAAACACAGCCACATTCATGCTGGGAATACTTTTGATATGAAACAAGGTGAAAGGAGGACAAACATTTGATATACTTTCATAAGACAGGATCTACTTTACACAGAAGTCTAAATGTCAGAGAGGCAACAATCCACAATCAGTACAATAGCAGTTGGAAGGTTAATACAGCTCTGTATATGCCAGTTTGCCTCTTCCACTTCATTAAAAAGTTGGATGTCTACTCACCAGTTTCCTGGGGGAAAGATGTTCATCCATAAGCAGCTCTCCATCATCTTTAATCAGCGGACTGGGATTTGGGTTGCCTTGCCAATTCAAATCAGTCTCCTGGTCTGCAGATGAGCCCGGATGAGAAACTCTGTCAGGATTCAACTTCAGGTCCATCTCAACATGCTTTGAACAAAAGGGTAACAAGCAGTCTGATTTTTCTACCCGTATTTATTATTTTCCTGTCAGCAAAATCTATTTTGACTCCTATTGCAAGACAGAAAATGGCTGTGGAGATGCAGGTTTCTTTAATCAGCACGAACCCAAAGCCATGCATTACGTAACACAAATTCTTCCTTTTCTTCACCCTCAAGAGCTACCTGAGTCCCACACCTCATTTAGCTTTGAGAGTAAGCTTTAACAGCAAACTGCTGTTTGCAGGTATACAAGAAGCCAGGCATACCTATAGCTCTGTACAAAGAAGAAAGTGGAGAACAAACAGCTCAGGGCACTAGTCCTTTCCAGCCTTCTCACTACTCCACTCATCCTTCTCCAGTGTCAGTGAGCTTCCCATCCACACAGGCTCCCTACCTATCCCCATTTCCTCTCGAGAAACGTGAACAACACGCACCAAAACTCTGCTGGACTCCAGACTGCAAGTGCCAGTACCAAGGCACAACACCACCTCTCTCTAGCATTTTGAGCTCTGCCTGCAGGTAGCATGGACAGAACCTGTCTGTATTTGCTGTCCTAAATCAAACATTCCAGCACTGTTACTGACTCCAGGTTAGGCAGGCCATGGCTACTGACTTGTTTTGAAGACAGTCTTGGAGAAAATAAATTTAAAATACAATTTAAACAAAACTGTGTATGCTTCAAGTGAGGAATGAAATACAAAGTTTGAAGATGAAGCACTTCAAATGTGGTCATTCTTCAATTCCCAAAGAAATCACTTTCACAGAAATATTAACAATTAACTTTGAAATATGAGACTAAGCATATGTACACTTGTTAGAGTCAAAAAGCAATCGGCTGTACCCAAATGGTACAAGCATTTACTGTGATTTATACAGCTATTTACTACTACTTGGCAACAAAGAAGTGTCACAGCTGGAAACACTGCTGTAACAACAAAAGGCTAGACTAGAGAAAAGCCGTCTTGCTCTGCTGAAGGGACACCTGCAGTTTTGTTCTGTTCTCCACTGTGAAGCAATATTTATTCTTAGTGCTGGAAAAGTAATCAAATGATCAAGCTAATCATAACTGGCTGACAAAGCATCAGTGGTGGCCAAGACCTGAGAATTACCACTTTCCTTCCTCCTTATACTAATAAACAGTTAAACACAGGAGTAACTTCTGTTAGGACAAATAGGAGTTCTAACTGCTCAGCTGGTCACCTCTAGTTGAGAGGACTGACTCGATAGAAGGTGAAAGAGGTTTGGATCAAAAAGACTTCTTCCTCTGACTATTCAAGTCCAGTCAAAATTCTTCACTTGCACGAGAAAAAGAAATTCAAAGGACTCAGTACTGTCAGAAAAAATAGCCCTTATCCAAACAAAAACAGCAACAAAAACTTGATGACGTACCAAACCTCTCCCTGCAGAATCTCCTACATTAGGAAGGGAGGAATCAAACCCTCAGATTCCTAAGTGCTCCTTCTGTAGACTCATCAGGCCAGAAGAAGCCCACAGAAAGCAAACCCTATTTTTTCCAGGTCACTGCACCTACCTGGCAAGCACTCCTACAGGAGAAGCTGACTGCTCAAATGTGCTACACCTAAGCCACAGAATATTCAATGCCTAAAATGTCTGTTCAACACAAATTCTTCAGAGTCACACAGCTCCTTTCAATCTTTCTTACTGGCTTATAAAAGAACCACCATGAAGTGATTCGAGTAGTGATACTTGCAGCTTCTAAAACCTCAGTATGCCTAGAGTAGTGTAAGGCCAACTTTCATACTTCAGCTCATTAGGACGGAAAAGAGACCTCAAAAACACTGTGTCTTGCATTTTAGAAGAAAAGTTACAATACATAAATTTCTATTACCTGTTTCTTTTCCTAACGAATTCTAAAATTTCTCAGAGTTTTTTTCCTCTACTTTCTTTAGAACAGGTCAGTATGATTTAGCCAGTATAGAGTTGCAAGAGTCATCAGTTATCCAAGAAAATTAAAGAACCTTCTGTGAAATGAAGATCTTCTGGTGTTGTCATTATTTTCCTAAGAAGGAATTATCTTGGTCAATAACTGAGTTGGAACACAGTATCTGTCATAAATTCTGGAATCCTTTGCCAATTGCACAAGACTTGTGTAGGATTGTGTGCAAGTACTGGTGGTCCTTTCTAGTTCAAGTGAGGATTGTTATTATCCAGAGATAATCTTGTATGTTATCAGAGCCAAGTGGAGCAACAGTCGGAGAACACTGATGTAATGTGTGAGTGCAAAACATCACAAGATAAGAGCAGGATTTTGTAGATGTGGGCTGCAAAGTGTTAACACACTTGCATAACACAAATTACTGCTCCCCCTCTGTTGGGCCATCACCACCGCATTTCAGAACATCCTCAAATCTTCGAAACATGTTGATACAGCATTTACTTTAGGCTTGACAAGGAGATCAATTTGTGGCTTAATATCTGAAGTACTACTTTGTTTTATACTTCCTGCTATTGATCTGCTCTTATTGTAATTATTACTGTAATTATTGAACATTGTATTAGTGAGAAGAAAAGTATTTTCATTACAAATTGTTGGGAATCAAGTTGAATTATTGTCAGCAAGAAAAACTATTTTTTTACGTTTCTATCACTTCAAAGCTTTCTCCAGGGAAGAAACAATCTCCTCCTGAACATGGATCAAAATAACATGCTCAAAATGAGATTATAGAAAAATTAAGAGCACAGGAATTCTAGTGGTGAGGTGCCAATCTTTTGTAAAATCCATGAACCTCTGAATTCTCCAGCACTGTGTAGGAGCAAGAAGGGGGCCTGGCACATTTGTCCTCCTAGAGACACAGGAGTCACATTGCTCACTTTCATCAGGTCCATCTGATAAACCCAAGGCTCTGCCAAATGCACAGGACAAGCCAACGCTGACCCAAACTAATTTTAGCTTCAGTGGGACAGCTTACAGGGACTGGAAAGACTTTTGTTGTCACTAAAGAGGTCTGAAAAGCCACAAATCTGAAGATTTCCTTCATGGAGAAGATGGCTGCATCAGATATATGTTGGACCTACGTGCTGAACAGAACCATTCCTGCTGTGCTTAGTGGCACCCGCAAGGATGGAACTGAACTGCACCAAGCACAAACCTGCAGTGAATCCCATGGGACAGCAGAGCAATGCCAGTAAGCACATGAGTGTGTCAGGGGAAGAGAAAACGGCTGGAAAATAATGGAGTTTTATAGTGCATGTGAACAATAAGAATAAAAGAAGGAAAGAAACCAATAAATTAGTTTTTGCAGGATTTGCATCAAAAGTCTTAACTTGGCAGACCCTTACATGTGTGGATAACTAGAAGCAAATAATCATTGAGTGCGGGAGAAATCAATGACCAGAATGGTGAGATGGAAGATTTTGAATTCTACAAAGAGTTAATCTGCCAACTTTCTCCACTGCTGCCACTCTCTTTACCCAAGCGAGTGTGTGTGATCATGGTAAGCTATTCAATTCACAGACATGTTCTGACAGTTCATTAAAAACTGCAGGACATTTTCAACCTATATAAATACCAGTAATAAAGACCATTATTAAAATTAAATGATCCTTGGAACAACATGTTATTTAAAATCCCCTCAGAATACTGTAATTTGCTAGAAAGAAATTGGCAGAGAATAGTTATTTGATGTTCTTAGGGTCTGACTAACTGGTAAGACTCCAAGATTTTATTTTCCTGCTACAAGATTTATCGAAGAGTCGGTGATAGGATTGCATATTCTTCATTAAATATACATGAACACACATTTCAAATTCAGCAATTGCCAGAAATGTTTGGCTCAATATTAATTACAGCTTCTTAAGACCAGGAAAGAACCTCTGAATTGTGTGACTAGGCATGATAATTTCTAATGCAGCTTTCACAACATTACCTAAAGAGCTTGTCCAAGCAATTAACTTACTGTTTAAAACCAAAAAAAAAATCCCCACACAACAGCAGTTAATCGAGATTCACTCTAGGAGAGGCATATACCTCTATATATTAATGTCCCATACAAAATGGAATCTCTACTGCCTTAGTCCAGCTTCTCAACCAGCATCCTCTCCTGCTCTGTGGCTACTCATGCCTTCACTGGACAAGAAAGGTGCCATTTCAGTGAGGGTACTGCAACTTCTGAGCCCTTATCTGTATGTCACCAGCCAAAAACTTCTCTAGAGAAAATCCCATTTGAGAACCACTGTGCTATCCATCCCTTCACGACAGGAAGCTTGCACTGCAGACTTCCACTTCTCTTGTCTTGCGTGATAGAATTTTTGTCAGTTTAATTCAGAATCCCAAAGTACAGTGGTGCCCATACTGTTACCACTGACACAGAATGAAAACAAAGAATTCTGTATTTACTACAGGTTTGACAAAACGTTTGGTTTACAAGTCCCCAGGGAACCATGAGTGCCCTTTTAAAGTGTAATTTTGCGCAAGTGCACTGCAGATAACCTCTTCTGGAAAATAACTGTTTGGGCAGCTGGAATTTACTATGATGTCATCAGGAAACTACTGTTACAATAATCCACCCATAATGGCAAAAACAGTTCCTGCAACATTCATGTAATATAAAGCATCCTGCAACACATCAGACTATTTTAGCAGGTGCAACTTCTAAAAAGCTGAAAAATAAAACACCAGTCCTGTTATTAATATAACTTCTCTGTGTGTGTGTGACTAAATAATCTGATTTTAATCTTCTGGTTTTGTTAAGCAGAACAAGGTAACAACTACTTCAGTAATGCTACTTTAATATCAAGGGATCATGCAAACACTACAAAGAGCATACATAAATATTCTGCTTCTGTGCCCCACTAAAGAAAGAAAGCTTTTAAGAGAAAGCTGAAAGATTAAAATAACAATATCCCACTTAATATAATTAAAAATTCACTGACTTTAATGACACTGAATGACTCAAATGCTTACAATGATATTTTTGTGTAACTGTTCAGTCAATTTGAGGCCTTGGTTCAAGCATCCAAATGTGCAGACAAAGCAAGTGTACTGATTTATCTCATTTGTTTACCTTCCTCATTTATGGTTTTAAAAGCTGTAAGAGTGTTCTGACAGTTCTTTGCTATTACATATAAATCCTGCTGTACAATTACCACAACCATGGCAGGTCAGCTTTGGGATCTATGTCTCACAGACTCCTCAGGAAAAGCACTTGGGAGCTTTGTGGACTTCGTGATACCCCCATGCATGGAGCTGAGTTCAAACTGTGCTGTCACTCAAAGCAGCAGTGATCCAGAGAAAAAAATGCATGTTACAAACCCCAACACTGTTGAGATAAAAGATGTCTAATATTCTTTAAAAACATAACAGTAATAATAAAAAGGCAATGCCTTTAAATATCACACATTTATCCTTCGTATATCTACAGATTCCATGTAGATATATAAATACAATAATTTCACGATTACAATTGCATATATAATACTTTTCCCCTGAGATCCTGCTCAGCAGGATGATGAGAAATGTTTTATCGTATGAGTTGGAAATGCCCCTATATTAAATAATTCTGGAGCTAGCTTGCTAAATTTTTAACGAAATTTCCCTTTCTGACCATCCAGGACCAAAGTCCCTTCAGAGTGGGTGGCTCCACTGACCCCACAGGTGCCCCTCTTGGCTCCCTACACACCCACACTCACACAGTCAGACAGGGTTTCCTCACCAGCCCAATCCTGAGTTTCCCACAGCAGTCTCAGATGTCTGGATCCTTAAAGCAATTTAATCATGGTGCAGTAATGCAGAAACAGCTCAAGCTAGTGCCTCTAGGGAGGGGCCCTCAACAAAGGAATCCCCAGGTTTTGTACCCTCCATGCCTCTGATAGTCTGGGGTCTTCCTGCTGAGTCTTTGGCTCCTGCTGTGTCCAAGCCCCCGGTCACCTGGCCGGTGCCACAGGTCCCTGTGCCCTTTGTGGTACAAAGGGTCAGCACCAGGTCACAGCCCCTTGCCTGGGGCTCCCACCATGTCTCCCACCCAGAGCACAACCTGCAGCTCCCACTGCAGCTGCACACCCACTACATGCTCTAAGTGTATTGCTCAACAAAATGTCCTTATAGCATGACATAAAAGCAGATCACTCTCTATTATATGTTCTATTACATGTCAAAGCAAAAATAAACTGAAGTCAAATCAATTGGTTTTAGTTTTTAGAGTCCTGTGCTGGAAGGGGGTCAGTGGTAATTTCTGTCTGGCTACAAATGCTCATTGATTCTCTCTCCAGTGCAAGTCTCCAGACACTGGCTATAGGTGAGTATGGATTATTTAAATCATTAGATGAAACTGCTAGATGCTACAGACTGAGTGGTTTTTTTCATATACAGGTGAACTTCCTGCTGTAAGAAAATGTCTCAAGACACTCTTCTACTATCTGTCCCCACAAGGAGCCCTAGAAAAGCAAAGCAGAGAGCAGGATGTGGGGATAACTGGTGAACAACAAGGGTCATGGAAAAACAGAGCTCCAGGATACCAATGCTTCCACTCTCAGCAGGTTGCCAAATGCACTTAGGATTGTTTCAGTGGACTAGATAACAGTAAGTCCCTCACCATTTTATCAAGGTAGCCAGAGATCAGGAAATCAAATTTGGCCCTTCATGGCCACAAGCTGCCACAAGCTCTTATACAGCGGTGCCCAGATGTTAAATAAGGGAGAAACGAGGCTGGTCTAGTTAAAATCCTCTTGTCCTTATGTAGGGGTCCTGTCATGGATAGATAATGACAAGGTACACAGGAATCAACATATCTGTGCTTGTCACACACACAGATCCTGCCTTAAATGCAAATGTCACAGTAAGATGTATTTACCTTCCTTGCATTTAAAAGGCATAATTCAGCATGTACTTAAAAATTCAGATGCTAGGCATGTTATTAGACATACTAAGAAAAGACATAAGCAAGGCAAGAATCAGTATCTTTTCAAGATGAACAAATATATTGTAACTCATGGACTCAGAACTCAGTGACAGTCCAAAGCTGCAGAGAAGAAAAACTCTATGGTTTTGGTCTTCACAGCACTTTCAAGTACCCACCATTTAGCAGCATTTCCAGATACCAGCTAAGAAAAGGACAATAAAAACGGACCTTTTTTTCCCAGCTACTATTGCATTGCATTTATGAGCCTTTTGAAATACAAACTTCTACACAGGATGAAAATGCAGCATATATGGCATTTCTGAGTTTCAGCATCCTCTGGTTGTCCTCAAACAATTTTCAGTCCATTTTGTTTGGTAATTAAGCTATTTGAAGCAAGAGATTCCTTCCTGGCCTGCAAAGCCATTTGAACAGCAGCTGGGAAGTTTCTGATTTCCAATGTGTTGCTCACATGGGACAGATTGTATAAAAAGAGATTCTAGATGAACTTGTAGAAAAACACTGAACAGTGGATGATACCACAGGAGCCTATTTAGTAACAGACATTGCCAAAATTTTAGCAAGGGTAGAAGAGTCACAGTGAAAAGGACCTCGGGAAATCAGTTTGGGCTACTGATGAGGTGGCATTACAACTGTCCTGCTGGGCCAAGGCAGATCCCCAGCTAACTACTGTAGTCAGAAACAGACCCTTTAAAAACAGTATCAGAACAGTATCAGAAGCAGAGGTACTCCAAAGTGATCCTTCCCCTGGCATGCTGCTGCAATTTCTGGCAATCAGTATCTCCCAGTCCAAAAGGTGAATTGTGTTCAACAGCTGGGGAAGTGTACAGGGAAGCAATTATCTGTCATGTCTCCAGACATGACAAATAGTCATCCAATGACTAAAGAAGACACAGAAATTTTATCAGGAAGCAGTTTTAAAAACTGAGAAAGTGCATTTTTGCATTGTATTTATTTAAATTATGGAAGACAGGCATAGGTTGCTTGGAGGCTAAAATTAGAAATTAGGTCAACAGCAGTTAGAATTATGGAGGATACATCCAACTGTCCATGCCATTCATTAAATTATAGCTTTCTTTTGCATCATCTCATTTCATCTCCTCTTCTCTCTGAAGCATTTCATGGAAAGAATTTCAGTTCTGCCATTTACCCTCCAGGATGATCAGCTTTGCACATAAGATTCAAGATATGGCCAGTATATGTACATGAAGACAGTACACGAACCTCCACTGTTTTCAATTCCTATTCTCAGAAGTTTTAACACTGTTTGTCTGTTTAACCAGCTGCAAGATTATATTTTCAGATAATAAACACAATAGCTGAATGCTCTTTCCCAAGTAACAATAATTTACTTAAGCCACTTCATTCTGTATATGTTTCTTTTCCCCACTTTGAAGTTGGGTGGATACTCCATCAAAATAAAGCAAACCCATGCCCAATCACCACATATGTTAGGAATGTTGAAAAAAAAGATAAAAAGAAAACCAAAGTAGTTTTAGAACTCCATTCTAAACATTAATTTAGAACTAAAGATGTAAAATATGCAAGATAAACAGACATTTTGCTATACTTTGAATACTGCTTCCAGATGCAAGAAGCTGTAGTCAAATAAATGCGTGCTTTCTGAATTTTTTTTTTTTTAATATCAGATAATGTCTCTTTGAACTAGCCAGGGTCCACAGTCTTTCCCTTTTAATGCAGACACATCAGTATTTATTGCATCTGCCATGACAAGTCTGGTCTTCTGATTTGTATTACAGCAAGAACTTGTGACCCTAGTGATATGAAATACGTTTTGCTTGCAATTTTTTTTCAAGCCCACATGTGACTCCATAGAAGGTATAAAACCACTAACCATTATTCTAGCAAAGTAAAATTATGCAGATATATCTAAATAATTAATTTCTGTGAAAAGCTCATGAATTTTTCAATTGAAAAAAATAACCTCTTCATAATTCCTCACAAATAAATATTAATCCATTCCCATTAGTGACAAACGTAGCAATCCCAGATTTAAGGCATGTTACATAATGTTACTATCTTGCCGCACTTTTATACTACTTCAAACATTGAGGGTAAATGTGATTTCTTTAATTGTGTCCCCTAAGGAACTTCAGTTAGAAAAGCACATGCATCATCATCAATAATATCATTCCAGTCCAGTGCTAAACTCGCATCTGGTCTCACATGGAATCCGCACCCTGCTTTATATAGGATCAGGTCCCTTGAATGGTGTAAGAACAGGTTGATGGCATCCCAGGCCATGGGCAGAGCCTGTTCTTTTACTGACAGCAGTGTGCAAATAACAAACTGAGCTGCTCATGCGTAGATGTATCCATATATCAATCCCTTGAGAGGTCAGACCTCCAGGAGCACAGTCATTCTCAGTGTTAAAGCCAAGGGAGAGAGCACAAAGTCCAGAAAAAAAAAATCACCACAACCTCCACAACAAAACCTGTTAAAGCCAGCAACTCTGAGATCTGGCATGCCTGAACACTGTACTTTTAATCCAAAATTTTAGGTGAATTGAAACCAGAAAAAATAACATGAAGAAAAATAATACCATTAAATGGGAGAGTAATTTTAAAAAGTTTTAAAGCATTTTCAGTCATATGTACATTTGAAATTATTTTACCTTTTCTTCCAATGCCACTGCTGTTCTGCATCATTTCCCATTCCTCTCCTGCAGAGATTTTAATTTAGTAGCCACAGCCGCTTATCTTCATTTATCTTGACTGACAGGTGCTCATAGTGTTATTTAATTGTTCCATGTCCTGCTAAAACAACAGTAAGAACACAATCATCAAGAGAACAAAAAACAAAACAACAAAACAAACCCAAGAGATTCTGAGCATTTAACAATTAATAAAAAGAAGTACTTTATTCACTGTAGCAGCAGAAGTCCATGCTCAATAGGGCTTAAAAGTGGAACAGGACATGAAGCAGTAGAGCCTTAGCAGAAGAGCTTAGTAGAAGAGCTTAATGAAAGTGTAACTCATTACAGTTCCCAAAGAGACCATGAGAAGGTGAAGGACTTGATAGAGAAGAATCTACATAGTTGGGGAAAAAGAAGTTTTTTACCGAACAAAAAGAACACTGATTTCGTGGTAGGAGTAAGTTGATTCTGTGGTGGAGAAAAAATCGCCATTGTGGTACCATGGGATAAAAGGTTAATGTCAACATTTAGCATTCTTTCACTGTATCAGTTGTCAGAAAATGTTGCTATGTAAAAGCAGTCTAAATGGAAAACAGTAGGTGAGCAGGAACATTCATATCAGGAATCAATAGCTATAGAAGACAGGTGCAGAGCCAGGATAGTACAGGCCTCACAGACAGGACAAAGGGAGAGCTGAAGATATCCAATTAACTAATCACTGACTGCTAAAATCTATGAGTGGGTAAAGCGAGTCTATTTCCAAATCATTTTCCATACCACAGAGGGGTCATGAGCAGGACAGGGACCGCACCTGAGCCCTTTCTGCAAGAAGCTGAACAAAGCTTAAAGCCCATAAGCTTCGCACTGGCGAGTCTCTTCTGCCATTCACGAGAAGCTGAGGAAGGACCACGTTCTCTCAGTATGAAATACCTGGGAATACTTCTACAACATACACCTGCCCAGGACTATTTAATCATCAACTTTGTTCTCAGAGCTCCACCAAAACATAAAATTTAAACACGCTGTTACATCTCCCAGATTCACTGTCAACACTGACATAAACAGACTTTCAGTCTCAGACCTCAGGGGCTTTCCACCTGCACATTGGCTGGATTGCTACAGTGATGCACATGCTTTGGTGGTGTCTTCAAACTCTGGGACGCCTTGGAGGTGTTCCACACCAGTCAGTGTGTGCTGCTCCAGTCCAGCGTGTCCCACACCGACCACGGGGGTCACCACGACGGCCTTTTTTCAACGCCCCCTAAAGCCGGGTGCACAAGCCCAGGGTAAGGAGGGGAACTCAGCCCCACGCCCACCACACACACACACACAGACAGACACCTCCCACCGCTCCCTCCCTCTCTCCCCACGGGCCGGCTCCTACCTACCGGCCGGGCCGGGGCCGCGGGGAGAACGGGAGAGCAGCGGGAGCGAGCGGCAGCGGCCGCCCGTCGCCCGGCAACGCCGCGGCCCCGGCACCTGGAGCGGCCCCCGGGCCCGCCCTCCCATCCGCCCCATGGCCAGCGGCCCCGCCCGCCGCCAGCGCCCGCAGGAGGAGGAGGAGGAGGGGAGCTGCGGGGTTCTCCCGAGGTGGGAAGGGCTCACGGCTGGGGATAGCAGAGGGAAACGTGGCAAGGCAGACAGCGGGAGCAAAATGGGGGGAGCAGGGGTGGGCACGGCATTGAGGGCAGGAACGGGACGGGAAAGGCAACGGCAGCCCTGCGTGGGATTTGGGAGACAAGTGATCACACGGCTGAAGGAGGGGTTGGGGACATCTCTGTTCCACACAACATCCAAACCATTGCTGGCCGATGAAAAACTAATGACATCATCATGCACAAAAGTGATCCCACATGCCTGCAGCGTGTTAAAGACCAAAAAATACTACTTGTGGCAGGTAACAAGGCTGGTTTCACAAAATGATTTTGCATTTAAAAAAACCCCCAAAAACAAACATGTTAAAAGATTAAATTTTCAGCCCAGAGTCGTCAAAAGATTAGACACGTAAGAATGAAGTTTATCATAACCTGGATCCAACAGATGTGGTTCAACTTTTGTTGGTGACATTATCAAACATCTCGGTGCAAGAGTGCAAGTCTAGTGCAGCTCTGACCACTCTCACATTTAGAAGATGTCTACATTCCCACGTTTCAATATAGGATTCATAAATCGGGCACCTAGGAAAATGCGATTGTATGCTCAGTGGTCCCCCATGAAAAGCCTGCTTTTTCAGGGGTTTACATTCAGGATAGTACCCAGCACGTTCTTGAGCACAGCCCTTAGCAGTGTTTCTCTCGGAAGCAGGAAGGCAAGAGTCCTGGAGGGAAGACACAGAGTCCTGTCTACCATGTAGAAGAGGCTGGGTTTAGACTACACAATTTGCATGCACTCGCCCCCTCACACCTCCCATATATTCCGTGCCTTTGTGAGGATGTGGGAGAGCAGCAGCTGCTGGTGGATTGCATCAGCATTTCCTCTGCAACTACATTCAATTTACTCTAGGGTTTGGAAAACACTTAGACCATAGGTCAGGAAATGTGTTGACTCCCCTCTTGCAGGGACTGACGGTCAATTAGCATCAGAGAAAATCACCAGGGGCCTGATTTTCCAAGGTGATGAGCACACTCAGCTCCACCTGGTGTCATTGCAATCCAGCTTCCCATCTTCACAGGAAGGAAGGCAATGGGCCTTGACGTGCTCCAGGAAGGTAGTGTGATTCAGTGAAAACAATACTGAATCAAGCATCTGCCCCTGAAATGTTATTCCCAACTCTGCCTTTTTTTTTTTTTCCAGGTAACTAGCTCAAGCCGCCTTGACTCAGTTTCCCAACATACACCTTCTTGGGACACACTTCCCAAAGATTATCTGTGGAGTACGTGTATTGTGTATCCACATATCTGCATGGTAGTTTTCTTCTTTTCCTTGTTTTGCTGGAATTAATCTACTTATGGCCAATGCAGTCTGAACTATTTGAAACCAATCGAAGAAATGCATCTTTTCATCACTGAGGAAGAGAAAATTCTGGCACAATTTCAGGGTAGATACAGAAGCTTTACGTCTCTTTATTCAGAGTTACTGTAATTGTGCTGGCACCATTCCCAGAGCTGAGCTAAGGTCAGTGAGAAACCTGTAAATTAATAACTGTGGAGCTGATGTGATCCCTATCCAGGAACCATGTTGTACATACATGAAGCCTCATAGGAAAGAAAAGTTATGTTTCAGTTTATGCAAGAAAGTTTTAGAATCTTAATATTGACAATTAGCATACCTTGGACCCACCTGGAGACAGTGGACCTGATTCTGATCTCACCTTCACAGGAACTTCACAAAATGTGTTACTCTGGATTAATTATATTGGTGCTACTCAAATGAATAGGAATTGGGTGAAGCCTCCTCTGAAAACCAGGCCTAGATAAACATGCTTTTCCTTTGGGATTCTTATTATACAAGAAGAGATTTGTCTGTTCTTCTGGTTTTATTCAGTCACAAGCAACATCCAATCAACCCCATCTCTAATTAATATTATTGATCAATAGATAATCACTGTTGCTACTTGCATTATTAACATTTAAGAATTTCATTGTACTACAACTCAGAAACGCAGAACCAGCGGGGACTTTCTGGTCAGAGGAAAGTTTTCTGCTATTGCATATAACTCCATCAGAGTCATTTAGATATATATCAGTGTCTCCCTCCTTCTGAAATATTGGTTCAAAGTGTCTCTCTGAAAATAGTTCCCTTAGCAGCCTGATCTCTTACCCTCATTAGCCAGCCCTGTAATCACCTTTTTTCTTGTGAGAATCCCTTTTCTAGCACAACTAACAATTTCATAGAATAGTTTCAATTGGAAGGGACCATTTAAAAGTCATCTGGTTCAAGTCGGTAATACAGACCAAGGATATTCATCCCCATTTTATACAAAAAGACAAAAATCAAAACTAATCTGAGATTAAGTGGAGAGCTCATACTATGGTACTGCCACCTCTATCCAGACTGCAGTTCTGCTAGAAAATTCTCCCATCTGCTTGTATTGCATGATAAGCAGAACACTGACAACTTTGGTAATTCTTCTATTGGTTAAGAACTAGCAGCTACCAGAGCATTTTCAAAAAAAATCAGCTCAGGTCTGCAGAAACAGCTTTGAAGTCTCGACTGTGGCATTAACCTCATGATTTCATGTGACTGAAGTCACTGTGTTCAGGAGATGATGTAAGAACAGTTTCGACCACAGCAGGTGTTCAGAAGTTCATCCTCAGAAGCAGTGAATGAGGCTGAGAGGGAAAAACAACTGATCCAAAGATCCGGAGGATGACAGGAGTCTGCGAATTGAATTTATTTTGCTGTCACTGCACCTGGCATGAAAAGAAAGGGCAATGAGAGAATCCAGTTAATAAAACATCTTCTCTGATTCAATGAATCTGGGCATTTGTTTTTGCTCCTTTTCAAAGGCTTATGTGAATTCATAAACTGCAATCAGAAATGAAGGCTTCGTCAGGAAACATACGGCATTTTGTACAAAGCTGTATCTTTTCAAACTGAACTAGACCTGGAAAAACTTTTGATAACAGTTTTTACAGAGTATTTTAACTCACACTGAAAGATGGGCATTCACAGTTTTATGTTGCCCTTGCTTCTATAAACAAGTAAACCAAACTACTGATGTCACCAAAATCGCACAGAAACCGTGTGTGGCCTTTGAAGGTGACCACACACTTCCGAGGTCCTGAGCCAGTGCTGAGTGACAGAACCTCTCTCTTCTCACTACTGCATGCCCGCTCAAGGAACGTGAACATCCTCCTTGGTGTGGTAGATTTTTGGGGTACTAGAAGGCAATAAAAACAGCAAATAACACCTTGTCATGGTGCAGGGTCTCTTAGAGAAGAGGTAAGCTTAAGACAGGCTTCAGTTGTGTTGGGCTATCTCATTAGCTTAAACCCCGATTCAACTCTGCTGGGAAGGAAGAACTCTGGTGGAACCCCACTTACTTTCAAGCAATACCCAGTGCAGATGCCACACCAGAGGGATCTTTCCTTCCTTTGTACTGATTGCTTTAGAAAAGCAGGTTCTGGTTCACGACTGAGTGATTCTGCTCAGGAGTAGTTGCATTACTGTGCAGTCAAGATGATTGATTGGGATGAAAGACACGGGGTAGCAAAGGTGATATAGGGCACTGTATTAATATTTGAGCCACTGAACCAGGACTGCATAATTCCAGAAGGGCTTATTTCCTATTTCTGCCTTAATTTTAATGAAAAGTTGTAAATAAATAAATTAGTAAATGTAATATTTTTCTCCCTTTACATTTTTACAGGAAAAAGGAAACAAAAGCTTCTTATCTGAAAAAAACAGTGAGAGCCAGAAAAGTATGCTTGTACTCCCTTGTTTATATAATTCCTGACTCAAGATGAATCAATGGTAACTTGAAATGCCTGTGTGTAAATTATTATTGTTTTGCGCCTCTGTTCAAGGCCCTCCACCTTTCTCAGTTTCTTTTGGGTCAAACTATTTCCTGGTTTTGGAAAGCTCAAGGATGCTGTCTGCACACATCTGCTTTTCTAGTGCATGGTATCCTGTCCCATGGTATAGGACAAGTCCAAAGCTTCTCTGCAGCTGCCAGATGGTAATTTTTACCAAAAAATTGGTAGGTACAAAACCCAGTGTTGTTACAACTGTATTACCACTATAGGGCCTCATTCAGTTTAGGGGCATCACCGTGCTTGGTGTGGTAGGAATCCTCTGCAAGAGAAGATCTTGCTGAGAGGCATTAAAAATGGCAGGTTTAAAAACAAAATATAAAAGGAAGAGCACTGGCTGCAGGATTAATGCCCCTGGGACACAGAATGTCTCTTCCCGATGATATTTATAATCCACACCTGGACCACACTGTTGGTGGTCCTTGCATTTCTTCTGGGATGAATTCCATGGTCAATGATTGAGTTACAACTTTGTTTTCAACATTAAACTAAGGGGAAAAGGAATTGATGTTGGAAAGGAGTTACGGTCAATGATTCTTTCTCCACAGTTTTTCAGGAGCAACATTTGTTCTTTTTCATCGCTTGCTGCAGTGTAAAGGAACCTGCGGCCTCATTGCGCTTTTCAGGTTTGTTTTTCCAAGCAGGATTTAGCTGTGAAATTCATCTAGTTGTCTTCAGACAGGGGAACCAGCAGCTTTCCAATATGTACTTGCTTTTTCTGCCAATGCAAAGCCACCATAAAATGTTACCAAATCAGAAAGGGGTTGTTATTTTCATTTCCCATCAGTGTAAGTGACAACATACTATGTGAAGCAGTGGAGAAATTGGGGCTTTAAAAAAATTTAATCAGGTCAAAGCACCAGTTTGCATGCCATTACACCACTAGTTTGCATGCACTTCGCACAGTTCAAAGCTTACTCTGAATGCAACTCATGTACACCAGGGCTTTCAGCCATCACAGCAACAGCACCACTGCGAGCCACGCTACAGACAACAGCTCTGGAGAAAGTCCTCAACAAATCCCTGTCCTGCAGGGCAGGAAATAAGGTGTCTGGAGTGCAGTCTGCAGATGTGGAGGGAGGAGATCAGCAGGTAGATAAATGGGGCCAGGCAGTTCTGCAAACTGGAGCAAACACTGTGCATCCCTGTGCTCACCCATGTAATCCTAGGGCCAGCATGTGTAGCCTGGAAGACACAGCTCCCTGTCCTAACATTCTAAGAGCCAAAGTGCCCCTTTTGCCTCAAATGCCTTGCCCATCCCCAGGGGTGTTTCAGCTCCACAGTCTGCGAGGTGATCTGTGCTTCCTTCTGGCTCAGCATCAGGGAATGAACTGAGCAAAGGCAAAAATGGTCCTCTCTGCTCTGTCAAAGGAAGCCTTGACCCTACACATCTGCTTCTGCTGCCGGCAGCCTGGAGTCGAGTTCAGAAAATGCTATACAGGAATGAAAAGTGATGCAACACACCACCATACCATACTGGGATTTTCCCTAGAATTTAAGCAGCTCAGATTGCCTTTTCCATGGATAGCCTCTTTGGAAAGCCTTGGGATTCATCTATATTTGGGTCATTGCCATGTATAACTTCCTCTAGACTACTAGAAGGAAGTAGTAGTAGAAGGAATCCTATCCTCATAGAGAATGAAGAATGTTTCCCTGTCCCCAAAATGACAGGAGAGACCTGATTTCCAGACACTCTCTTTACAGCCCTGGCTCCGATTTTGCATAATGCGTGCTTAGAAAACGGACTGTGTACTTACATCCCAGCAGCTAAGTTAGATTAGTGATGAGAAAAGATGGATTATTGGTATGCTGCTCTATGTTTTATGCACTGTCTAGAAGTTTTAGTACAATTCAGCTTCATTACCTAACTCAGCATGCTGGCTGAGATCCAGACAGATGCTCAGGTAGTGTTCCTAAGTATTGAAAACCATAAAACATATCCCAGTCCACACAAATCTCACACCTACCTCAAAAGCCTTGCTTGACAGTTAGTTTTCAAGGCTGGATCTGTCAGCAGCCCCGTTGTCTGGTGACAGTGATAGTCTGGTGACATGGCAGTGAACATGGCATGTTGTCTTCTCCAGGGGACTCCAGTTGTTCTTGTAGGCCAGCTCTTTGGCCATGAAAACCTGCACGTTATCACTGCTCTTTGGCCATGAATGCTTGTACTTTTGGCTACGCACTCCATCTTCTTTTCTTGAAACACCTTAGAAGAGACCCTGGGTTAACCCTTACAGTGGTTGAATAGAAACTCCTAGTGCCTGAGCTGGGTGGTGTGCATTGGGCTGAGCAAATGCCTTCAGAAGACAACAAAAATTCAGAATGGGAATCCTCCCATGTCCACAAACTACTGCTATCTGTAGGAGCCAAGAAGCTCCTGTAGTAATGTGACTCACCTTCATCCACTTCCTACACAGTCTGAGCAAAGACCTTTCATTCCCAGACCTGCCCACTGTTGTAAATAATGCAGATGGACTTTTGACAAAGCGAAATGTGTATCCCCCAACAACTCCTGACACATCACCACTGGCAGAACCTGTCTTCCTTGGAATACACCTGGCCACTTCCTATGCCATGCTGTGGATGTACTAACACAGACCATTCCAAGTAATCCTGTGTACCAAACACTGGCAGCTGGCTAATATCTAAGTCATCAGTTGATTCCTCCCTGAAGTAGCAGATCAGGTTACAAGTTGAGCTGGTGTTAAAAATATATTTCCTTCTCGTTCTCCTCAAAAGCCAGTGGAAACACAAGTGTCTAGGATGCAACTATATATACATTGTTTACTGGTTAACTCCTGGTTTGTGGAAGCAGATTTTCCAGGCGCAGATCACAATTTCCTTTTCTAGAGAATTGGGCAGCTGGACGTATGCCTACAGCTGTTTGCACAGGTCACTTCTTTCTTCTTTGAGATACTCGCCTCACAACACATGAGCAACACACACAGCCCTTGGCAACCTGGTGAGTGAAATACAGAGACCTTGGGGGCGTGGGGGAAAAGGGGAGGGAAATAAATAACCACACCATGGGTGTGATCTCAAACCTATTGAAGTTAAAGGAAGTGATTTCAACATGCACCATCTACTCTGCAAAGAGGTGCCAAACGAACTCTAAGCTATTGGGCTTTCCAAAACCTCCACAAAGACCATGTTTATAAATTGGTGTTGTGTTGATGACAACCGTTGTGATAACTCCTGGTCAGTAATCATTAAAATAAAATCCTTGTTCCAGCAGCATGCTTGGCTGCAGCAAGAGCTGTAGGCGGGTACCAGGGACTAAGGCTAAAGACAAAGCTCTGGATGGAGAGAGAAAGGAGAGACAATAAATAAAATGCATGAATTAGCCTGAGGAATATTTCAACCGTGGATCCTTAAATATGACAGGTAAAGAAATATCTTAGAGTAGGAATTGTCTCCAATTTGGACATAGCAATACCTGAGTACTTTTCATTCAGCAAATTTGTAACACTGTTTATGAAGGAACTTTAGATCATTTTTCCTGCTGCAGCATAATATCTGCTTAAGGCCAACATTTTAAAATACCTTTGCCACATGGAGATGAACAGGTGACTCAGGACAAACATGCAGACCTCAGCTTGGCCCTTGAATAGATGCTGTACATTTGTGAAATCAACAGCTACAATATGCTTCTGGAAAAAAAGCATGCCAGCCAGAGGGCACAGTCACTGCACCTGGCATTACAGCCTGTGTTGCCATCCAGACCATCTATAGGTACCGACCATCTACGAACGGAGCAGCTCAAGGAGCCGGGACATCCCTCAGGGACTTTGGTACTGCTTGCTGCTGTAACAAGCCAGCTCAATGACGTCTCAGAACAAGGTGCAATTTTTGTGTCAACAATGGGATCATTAATATGAGTGCCAGCAGGCTTCAGACCAAATCCCTTTCTTGGAACAATGCAAAGGGAGTTAAGGGGGTATTTTTTGTCTAGCCTAAGGCTGAGCTCCCCTGCTCCAGACTGCAGCACACAGACAGTGGTAAGTGTGTGCGGACAGACAGGACTTTGCTCTCTAAACCAGCCTGGCTCCTTGCCCAAGCTTCAAATGCAGCCTGTGAGGGTTTGACTCCAGACAATTTGATGGATACTGTGTGGGTGCTGGAGGCAAGAGAAGCCAAGAAAATGAAATATCTGTCTGTCAGTTGCTCTATTTCCTGAGATATTTAATACAAATCCTTCACTTCTGTAAATATACTTTGCATGCTGCTATAGGTAGGGTGTGGTTCTAAGTGCGATACTGTGAGAAAAGCGTGCAATACATAAACCAAAACTGGAGAGTGTTTCATCTACAGGCATCATTCCTTACAAGTGGTAATAATATCCATGTGACAAATTCATTTATTTCTGCAAACAGGTCATAAATTACATGGCAGAACAATAATCCCCATTTATGCCATTCTTTGACCTCCTCTGCAATATGCCTATTGAGCCTTTTCTACCTGCACTGCTTTTAACTTCGTCAAGTGCCTTAAGCCCTCTGAATTTTGATCATTGATTGCCAACAACTGCAGTGATTAAACCGAAGCCTGAACCATCCCCATTACTAAAAACTCACCACTTGCCTTTTCTGCAAGCTTCATTTCAACAGCATTCCTCTCCTCTTCCCCCTTGTCTGGCTCTGATTGAAAAAAATATGCAGGACCATTTCCCAGGGTTAATTTTTAATAGTATCCTCACTGCTGCAGCAGATGAAGTCATTTATTATCCAGCAGGCAGCATGCTAACATGCTAGGCAATGGCAAATGCTGAAGGAGGTGACTCAGGCATAAGCAATCAGGCGGAGCTGTGCATTCCCACCTGCCGGATGGCTCAGCACAAAGAGCCGAGCACGGTGCTTTAGTTTACCCTACACTTGCATCTTCATCCAGGGACACCTGGATTCCAGCCATGCAGCCAGTGAGCTTTATTTGCTTCACAGTTATGTGCAAAGCATGTACAGGAACAGAGGCCAGCCCTCCCTCGGCCTGGGCACTCTTTTCCACTAAGAAAGGTGGTCATCCCTGCTGCAGGAATGTGTCAACCCAGGCAGTTTGGCCCTAAATAACACTTTGTGATCTCAGGCAGACTGGAGCTCAGCCTACCCACCTGTAAAACAGGTTTAATGCTAGTTGGCTATTTTTATAGAAAAGCTGGGAGGATTACTTCATGTCTGAGATCTCTAGATGAGAATTGCTTAGTGGCAGAGAGCGTTTTAAAAGAACAGCTCAAAATTAGGCCCAGAGCAGGCTGGCAGCCCAGTGAGCAGGTAAAAATGACTACAGAAGCTGCACTGTTCTTATCTCATTACCCAAGAGCCTCAGAAAGTCTGGGATGCAGATGATTCACAAACCAGAAAGTGCTTTTGAATTACTTATTAAGTAGGATTCATGTTGCTTTTACTGCTCTGGGACACACAGGGTTGGGCTGCAGAATCCCTTTTGCCATCTCCTCAGAGTGCAATGTGGTGGTAATGCAGGGTTCACTCACCGATGTATCTACCACAGTCATATTTTTGCCTCCACAGAGTAGATCAAAGGCCACTGAAGAAGTACATGAATCCTCCTTGTATCTGCAGTAAGCTTTGGATCAGACCTCAGTAAGCCAACAAGAACGTGTGGCTAAACATGCTACAACAAGTTCACTGGCATGTGCTGATCTGCAGGAGAGCTGGTGTGAGTGTACTCCTGAAAACCAGCAAGATCTTGACTAAGGAGGCAGCAGCTTCCTGCTTAGTCCTCTCTGGAGCACACCAGTGCAGCTTAAATGGGGAAACAGAGCAGCTCTGAACCCATTCCCTCCCCTGTGCACTATCCCAGAGAAGCCAGAGGGAGGGTATTGTTTTACTCTTAATTCACTTTGTGATCATGTTAAGTCCCCCAAATCCCACTGCCAGTAAGCTGCAATGATTAAACAGCTCACTGAAGGGAAACTACAGCTAACACCTTCTACCCCTATCAAAGTATACTGCTAAAGAGAACTGGGAAATGGCTCAGTGTTAATACAACATCTGTAGATTAACATAAGCTTACCCATGTTATCATAGTCAGTGGCTGGAATTCCATCAATCACTTGGATTCACGTAACATTTCTGATCAGTGTTTGCATACGTTAACCTCAGTATTTCCCCAACAACTGTCTGCTGACTGAAAGTGGGAAACAAAAAGTCCTAAGTCTGAAACCGGAGAAGAAATTTGCAACGTGTTGCTTTGGGCATCTCAGCTTAGGAATATTGCAGAAGGTCTGACTTCTGAAATGTTTAGCATTGGCCCCCTGAAAGCCCTCAGAGAGTATCTGGGTGATTTGCACGCACACACGCACATACACACACACACACAGAGTCACACCACTGCTGAGCTCATGAACATCTGCCTGCAAAGTTACCTAGAACATGCAATGGACCTGCACCGGTCCTGCAAGATGCAAGTGACTGCAGGTCCTCTTCTGCTTTTCACCTTCCCTGATGGCGAAGTAGCAGAAGAAAGGGGATGACCAAACTGCAGACAAAAAAACTCAAGATGCTGTGGTCAACTTTATGGCCTCAGTGTAGGGTCTGTAATATGGAATGGGGTAATTCCCAGCAAGAAGAAAATCATGTGAAATAGGTGCAGAAATACCCTGGAGAGGTCAACTACATCATGTCTCTGACTGAAGGGACTTCTAGCCCTGTGCTGCTCTTGAAGGCATTTGTGTGGAAGGACTATGCCCTCACCTTTACTAGGGGTCTCTCAGGCAGGCCTAGACAGGATAGTGACACCAGAGTATAGCCTAACTGCCAAGGAGACCTTCCAATATCTAACCTGGATCTCATTTGATGTGGGAATACTGCTACCACCATAAGCTTCCAGAGAGCTCTGTAACTCAGGATCTCAAGCTCTGACAATGAGCAGCTGTACTGCAGGAGAGCATCTACTTTTGCTATAAACAATGTCAAGGCTGAGGTCACCTATGGACTTCGTTACTGCAGCAGCACGTATTTTAGGTAATCACAGAAAGGGATGAAGGGGGAGCTGGAAACTCTGCACAAGAGCATGAGGAAGAGGCTGCCATGGAGGAAAACAGCTGTCTGTGATGGAAAGGGACCAGATAAGCAAGCTTTACTAAGGTTGGGTAGGAATAGAACATACACTGGAGTGTCAAGAGCACTAAGAAGCAGAGACATGCTGGGGAGGCTGGATTCCATCTTCCTCTTCAGTCTACAGGGTGATTTTATTTTATGTGAGTATTGCTTCACATCAGCTTTACTTGCTTGCATAGATAGGAACCAAGGCTCATGGTATCTCCTTACAGTAGAAGGAAAACCAGAATTTAGTGAGGGGCTTAACAGAAGAGAAAAAAAGGCTCAGCAGCTTGAGTATGATGATGAGGAGGGTTGCATGGCAGGGATAGAGACAATGTGTGGCCAGTATATTAAAAAACAGTCAAAGGAAAAGGAACCAGTAGTTTAACAGATAAACACAAATGTCTTTAATTCTATCTAGTTCTACCATGGGTGCATGCCTGAATCATGCTGTGCAACACTGCTTTGAAATTTCTGCAAGAAAGAGATGTAGTTAGCAATTGTTCTTTGATGCTGAGGGGAAGAAAATCAGCATTAGCTGATGAAGAAGAAGACTATTTTAAAAAGAATACCAATAATCTTAGAGTCTTCTACAGGAGAACATGTGGGATGGTCTGAGATTTCAGTACAAACTCATCTGGTACAGAGAGGCCTTGAACTACCCAGATAAATCTGTTGCACATCAGTGAATGCAGAAATGATATAGAGCACAAGACATCCCTTAGCAACTCATCCCGCTTCCACTCTGGAAATCTGGCTCCTGCCAGCAAAAGTGACAGATGACCCAGAGCATGTTAAGTGATCCAAACTGTCCCATAAAAAACCTGGTAGCATATCAGTTGCAAAGTGTTCAAACTTTTCTGTAGAGTCTGAAAAAGAAAATCACATGAGGACAAAATATCACGAGGGCTTCTTAACAAAAAACAAGGCTTCTGGCTTCCAAAGACCTGAATTATTGCTGTATGAAGACAAAGGCAAAAGCCCTCTCTCAGAGTGCAATGATCTGAAGATCAGGCTCCAAGGGAATGATTGACATTCCATTCAGGCTGACAGCTAACAAAAGCTCCTGTACATATGCCAGCAAGCCACTGCCAGGAAAATCAGTGTGGCTCCCGACTTGCAGATTTCTGCATTACCAGGCCTCCTACCCTATGTGACCCTTGCTGATCTACGCTGGCAGGCTCAGCAGAGTGTGGAAGGAGACACAGGACCTCACCAACCCTGGCAACTTTTGATGAGGTGGGAGCATTTAATGAAAGAATCCGTGTCATTTCTAAGTAACTCAGTCTCCAGACTCACCACATGATCAGCTACATTTCCCTGAAAAAACCACGAATAGTCCAAAAGAACATTTGTTGGGGGCTTAAGCTAACACCCACAGGAACAAACGGGACACTGCAGAGGGCAGTGTGCTTCAGATCAGACTGACACTAGCAAGCAGTTGTAGAAAGCAGCACTGCTTGTAAATACTCAGAGATAATACCCAAATCTCATCTCTCCCCCCTGCTCACCCCACACAGCAAAACCTGAAGTCCAACCATCCCATCATCCACTCAGGTGAGGGCCTCGTTACCAACTATTGCATACCACATCTAGGGAGATGTGATAGTTGTTCATTCCCACAGTGTCTCTACAAGGAGGCTGACTAGGAAATGACCAGTTTTTGAATTATGTCTTTTGTGTGTGTGTGTGTGTGTGTGTGTTTGGGTTGTGGGGTTTGTAATAGCAAAAGAAGGAATCAGCAGCTGTCTGTATTTTTAAACTATGGAACATAGATCTCCTTCCATTTCCAAGCTCTGATTACAAAGCCTTTCATTTCTGCAATTCCAGAGCATCTTCTCTGCAAGTTTCTATTCTCAGTTCAAAATTGACCAAATCCAACTGTTAGCAAAATTTATTGCAGTCAACAGGAATCTCTCCTCTCTCTAGCTTTGGTGGAGCTTGGGCAAGGCACTTGAGAAGATACTGCCTTGCTTATTTCAAAAAGGAAATCCATGATAAGAGAGATCCTGTCCTGGATCAGATAACCCTTCAGAACTGACGACTTTGCTCTGCCTACCCAGAATCTTCTGCAACATTTCAAATGTTGAAAGAAGCCTGAGCACTCTTATTTAGTAGCATTTAATCCAATATTAATGCCATTATTTTGAGGATTAAAAACAAAGTGGTCCCATTCACTGCTTGGGTCATTTGAAGCAATGTGATGTCTTTGGAGATGATATAGAGGAAGATTTTGTTGATTTATTGAGGATTGATTAATTAATTCAGTGTTTTCTTTTGTTAATTGATTACTCCAGGAGATCTTTCCAGTTCAGTGTCTGTCTTAAAAACCCTTTGCAGCCAGGACTGACTGGTCTTTTTTTTTCTCTGTGTGGTCTTTCAATTGGACTGCTGCTTCCAAGTCTTAGGTGTCTCCAAGATTCCCAAGCCCTTGGGATGACAGTAGACACTTGTGGCATTTCACATTTGTGATTTCTCTTGTGGCTATGTCTCTCTTGGTACAACCTGCAGTAAGGATTAGCCCGCTGACTTTTCCCAGTCTCTAGGAGACTGTGTTAAATTACAGTGTTGAACAGTTTTAGCACGGTTCCTTTGAGATGACTTTCATTTATCTCATGGTTTCTTTTGTGTTGCAGGAGACTCAGATCTTTCCCAAGTCTTTTTATAGTCAGTCACTCACAGTGTAAGAATTCATTGTCAAGAGTGAACTCTAGCTTTGCATCTCACATAGATTTATCGGATATGTTAAGAGTTTCTTTTCAAAGGCTTCTTTCCAAGTCATGCTATTGTCAAGGTTTGTAATCTAGCAGTATTTTCTCTATAAGCTCACCAGGAAGCTAGAAGAGAATTGTCCATGAGTCATGAGAATTTTACCTGTGAATTCAGCTAGGCTCCAGGCAGCTCAGAAAGTTGGCCACTGTTTCTCAAGCATTAGAACTAGTGCATGAACAGCATACATTTTAACTGGGAGAGTGTTTTTAAAATAGAAAGGGGAGCATACACTTCATTCCATCACATAGTTGGAGCTGTGCTACTTGTGGCTCAAATCAGTAGTCAAGGGATTAAGAAACTTTCAGTTTTTCCTTCACTTTTCAAATCTGTCCCACAGAAGACATCCTTTCCAGCTCCAGAGCATACCCTAGACCCACTCCAGATCTACAGGGTAGTTCCACCAGCCTCTGTGACTCTTTGCACAAACAACAGTTTTCAAAATTGTCCTCCTCTGAGCTAACAAAACTCAGTTTTTATTTTCTCCTAAAGTGGTAGCTATGAGGGTTTCCCCTCTCTGCCCTTAGCTGAGTCCCTTTGCCATCTCTAAATTCCCTCACTAACCCAAGTAAGCTGTGTGGCAATGAGTCTGTCCCTCTCAGAAGCATCCCTGTAAAGAGAATGGGTTTGAAGACGGATTTTGCAAGCTTATTTCATCCTCTGTCCCAAGTAATTCCAAAATACTTACAGATCTGCAGACTTGCTTCACCAAAAAAAAAATAGAGGACAGTAAAATAATGGAGACTGTCAGAGAATGCAAGCCAAATTAATTTCAGAATTGGTTCATCTCTTACTGGCATCTTCAGAGTTGCATCAGCTTGCTGAGGAACTGGATTTGTCCTTGTGTTTCTGAGAATCCAGCCTTGTTTCAATTCTTCTGAACACTTCCTTCTTTCCTTCTGACTGCACTTCAGCTTTGATCCAAGTATCAGATAGGCCCACAAGGCAGATGACTTGCACTGAATTGAACACAAACTTCTACTGACAGGTTCTGCTACCTAGATGATGCATGGCACACAAGTGAACAAAACTGATAAGATCTCAGCTTCCTTCCATGTTATAGTAACAAAGCATCTTGTAATGATAATTTTTTTCTGTTCCATAAGCTGGTTGCCATGGCAAGTTACTTGTGTTACTTTGTCAGATACTACAAGGAAACAATTTGCATTCCCTAGAAATATAGAAATTTTAAAAAGTCGACTGCTTATCAGTTTGCTTTCTGCCATGACACTACTTATCCTCTAAGCTCAGGGAGAGATGAGCAAGAAAACATCCCAGTACGAGAAAAGGACTTGCAGGTTTCTTGAGTCTAGTGTATCTGCAGGAGGACTAAATTAAAAAATCATGAAGAATATGGTGCAATGGGGAAGCAAAACTCACAGGGATCTCTGCTTTTCTCAGTATGCTCTCAGAGACATTGTTAAAGGGAGCACAGTGACAGAGCTTTCCTTGCAAACACTTTCTAAGAAAGTTTCGGTTACACAGAAAAAATGTGCATCCAGGAAAATGGACTAGGTTGAGTTCAAAAGCCATGGAAAAAACCAGAAAGCAATCTGCATGATTAAAAGTCAGGTGAACTTGCAGACATGGTGAAGCAACAGGAGAGCCAGAACAACAATAGCAACTGACACCCCTAATCTACTCTCTGTGTCTGCTGAGAAGTGATAAACCCTCCAGTATATAAAAAATATATGGTGCATATCTGGATGTATTTAAGTATGTATCATTGTGAAGCTAAAAAATTACTGTTACCTACTTTGCTGAATATTTTGATGATCACAAGAAGAGCTTCTCATGTTCTTTTGAGTTTTTTATTAGGGAGAAAGAAAGGATAATTCAACTTGGGATGTTTCTACTAGAATCCACTCCAAAAAAGACTCTAATTTTAAAAATGTAGCCTTGATCTGTAGCTGATGAGCAAGTTCAGTTGCTCAGTAAGCTCTTGGCATAAGTCTGTATGTCACACAGTGGACAGATAAGTTTATGTCTTGTCTACAATTCCCCTCTTGTAGAAGTTAAAGAGGGGGTGAAAATATCAAGGAGTTAGTTTTGGGTCACAACACCTACAAAAATCAGTGATGCACAGACTGAATTTAGTGTGTTGGTACAAAAAGTCATGACAGGATAAGCATGTCTATGAGTTATGGCCTCCCAATTGCAAGCTACACAGTTTGGTGAAAACAATCATGAAAAATTGAAGGTATGGGAATGATGGAATGGCTTTTCAACTCCACTGCAGATTTTGGTTTTGGAGTTTTGCTGTGGCAGTAAGAACCTGAGATACTCTCACTTTCCTTTTTATTGCTCTGCATGCCAGTGGACCCAGTGTTTGATTAGCCTTCCTTTCCTGTCAAGCAAGGCTGACAACAGTTACAGCACTGCAAGCCAGACATTTTCCAAGAATTAAACTCAAGTTTAGAGAAAGGAAGGAATAATCTGCTCAGGAAGAACAATTTTTTACAAACAGAATGGGCTATGACCTCAAAAAGTGTAAATCTGTGCTCTGACAAAAGCAATGGAGTTATTATGTTGCTTTGCCACAGCTGAGGATCTAGTCCCAATATTTTGCTTTTTCATCAAAAAGTAGAAGGGGAAAGAAGACACTTTTAAGCTATTATCACTCTCTGTGTCTTTGCAAGTCTGTGCCATCACCCCTCTGCGATTGTGTGGTTATGACTCACCAATAGGTGATTCCGTCTCTGTCTTCCAGCAGTCTGCAAACAAATAGTCCTCAGGTATCTCACAGCCTGATGTGATCTGGCACTGAAGAATGAGCAAGAGAGAGGCAGTTTCAGTCTCCTCTTCCGGTGTTTCTTGGTTCTTGTAGGTTACTGAGAAGCGCAAGAAGCATGAACCTGAGGTTCCCCCATAGCTGTGCCTATTTTACTACCTATTTGGTGCTTGCCCCCTGACAAGTTCTTCTGGGCCACCTAGGTACCGAAAAATGCAAGCCCATTTTCAGGGTGCTTCAAAAAGTGAGATTTCTGCATGCTCCAGTAGCCTGCCTGCTCGTTAGAAACGGCTAAAACAAGACGAGACAGGTAGCCCGGAGAGGCGGTGCACGGTGCGTGCGTGTGTCTGCCTGTGCAGAAACCCATCACCTTTGTGTGTGCTGCTGCTCTGCCCTCGGCTCGCTCGGGAGAGATGCTGGCTTTCCATGAGCTGCAGCCCTCGCTTCTGTGGAGAGCTGAGAGGGCACTCAGAGTCAGGAGGGCTTGTTAGAAGCAAGGGAAGAGTTTCGAGGTAGGTTAAAGCTTCAGCCTTTTTGTTTGGACCTGTCTGTTTGCGTGCTGCTTTTCGGAAAAGTGCTCTGGCAGGTTTGTTTGTGCTGGTGCAACACGTTTATGAGACCTGAGAAAACCTGCACAACTCTCTCAACGGGTATCCTTAGAACACGTTTAATCTGCTCTTGCTACAAGCTCTGCAGGGCATGAGCTTTCTTTTTATTATGTGTCAAGCATAGTATCTAGAACAATGGTTTTTAGATCGATTTTCAGATTACTAGATACTTTTCTAATGGAAACAATAAATTGTGGAAGTGTGCTTGAAACATATATCAGAGAGAACAGTGCTTTTCCAGTACCAGGAGTGTATGCTTTATTTGACATCATATTCTGCATCAAGGCTTGATTACTTCTGCAAGCTGCTGGATAACACAGTGACTATGCAATCCACTATCCAGTTTCCAAATAGTAATAGGGGAATTACGGTGCCCAGTAGTAGAAAATGTCTGTACTGTGACAGAACGGGAAGCACTGCACTGACAGACCCGATTTCAGGACATGAAGCTTGAGTCTATCAATATTCACTAGCTCTGCTTCAGCGGTGCTCCTTGTGGGACCCAAATAAGATCAGACAAGAGCCTTTCGACACACTCGGACCTTCATCTGAAATTGAAGTAATTCTGCTCAGACAGTGCGTATCTCTGCTGCTAAGCCTAACTGAACTCCATCTGCCTTATACTGAATCGATTCAGGTATCTTTTCTTTTGTGGCCTTAATTGCACTTGAATAATTTCGAGTCATCTATTTTTCTAGGCATTTTCAAGGGCCAGATAAAAGCACCCTGTGAGCCGAGTTTAGCGCAACGGGTAATCAGGCAGGACCGTGACTGGCAATCAACACTACATTTCAGGGGTCTCTAGTCCTCCTCCCTAGAACGCCTCCGTGGGGCGCCGACAAAAGCAGCGCAGCCCCGGGCAGTCCCGCGGGGAAGGGCGGGCTGCGGGAGCGGCCGCCAGGCCTTCTCCTCACCTCGGGTGCGGGGCGCTGCTGCGGCGGGGCCGCGGCAGGGCGGGAAGCGCAGACGGGTCCCCGGGCAGACAGCACGCGATCCCGGCAGCTCCCGGGGCGCGGAGGCAGCAGGGGCCACCCGCCGGGGCGAGGCAGCGNGTTTGGTTTTTCCTACGTTGGAAGGGCAAAAGCGAATAATACTGTTACCCGGCTTTAAACTTCCGCGCCCCGCTCTCCAGGACGCGCATCCCGCCCGGCGGGGTGGACGAGCCGGTGAGTGGCCGCCAGGAGCGGGCTGGCGCCGGGTCGGGGTGGGTGGGANCGGGGTGGGTGGGACGCGCCGTCGCGGAGGGGCAGCGCCCACCGGCTTAGCGGGGACGGGTCGGCAGCGCCGCCGCCACCTGTTAGCGGGGCTGTTCCCCCCGCCGCCAAGTTCGTGCCCCCGCCGTGCCTGGGGCGGCGGTGAGAAGGGAGGGACCCTCGGCCCGGTGGGCGGCGGCGGGGCCCGGGCTGTTGGGGGCGGTGGCGGCCACCCACCTGCTCGCTTGGCCGCGCCATGACTCTGCTGCCTGGGCGCTGCCTGCCGACCCTAGCCCAGGCAGGCTGCCGGGGTGGGCAGGTGGTGGGGTACCACCGAACCACAGCCTCTGCACCCGCTTTGCCCTCCATTCTCTCTGCCCTCCATCCCCTGCCCGCCTTCTGCACCCACTGTGCTCTCCTCCTGTCCTCCCCCTCCCAAGCTGCAGCCCTCTTTCCTTCCCCCCCCTTGCCCTCCCGCTCCCCTCCATATCCCTTAGCTGCAGCCCTGTTCACCTCCTCTTCTTCGCACCCCCAGTGTGCAGCCCACTGCATCCGTCTTCCCTCATCCCCTTGCATCCCTTACACTGCTCCTGTGATGCTTCAGAGGGGGAGCACCAGACTCGCCACGCTTTGCCAAAGCAGGTGCCAGCTGGGTGACACCCCCAGGAGAGACCAGCTCCGCGGCGGTGCCAGGCGCCGCCAGGCCCGGGGCGAGGCGCGGAGAGGGCAGGCAGGTGGCGGAGGCGCAGGTATTTGTGTGCATCTGTGGGCAAGTGAGCGAGGTCCCCCGTTCTGCGAGCATGCGGCTCTGCGGAGCTGGTGACACCTCCCTCCCTCCTAGGGACGCTCGCCGCCGGGGCTCTGCGGCGTGCCGAGGCTGCCTGCGCCCTGCTGCCCTGCAAAAGGTGTCGCGGCGTCCGGGGCTGCAGCGTCTTCACCCCAAGTGAAGGTGCATCTGATGGCTCGCTTGACCCATACAGGTCCTGACTGGGGGTGTGTTTTAAATTCCTTCAAGCAGTGGAGCGTGCCTGGAGACAAAAGAGACTATGAGAAGTCAGAGTGGACTGGTGAACTCTGAAGCGGCTGGAGAAATGCTAAGGACAGTTGGAAACAGGACTGTGCAGCAGGAATGGCTTGTTAAGCCATTGCATGGCAAGTCAAGCCATTGACTGTTTCAGTGTCCTAAGCTGGATGGTCATATCTCTTGTGGCCTGTGATATGCAGGTTGCTCCCGGGTAGGTCTTTGAAATGCAGAAAGGGTACGAACTCGTGGTGAGGCTGTGTCACGATGTACTTCAGTCTGGTTGGCATGGGTAGGATGTGCAGCTTGGAGCAGGAACTGGTTTTGAATGGAGGAAAGTACATGAGGTTTGGTGTAGGCTTAGCTAAAGAGTTGCTGTAGTCAGAATTGCTGATGTGTTTATCCTTCACAGCCCTGAACTATTTTAATTCTACAGCTGGTGATTTGTGTGATTTTCCCAAGTGTTTTTAAGACAGCCATGACTGAATCCATGTGTATCCCCCCTCTGTGTCTGGTCCTTTCCTTCTCCTCGTAAACCATTTTTCCTGTGTGATTAATAATGTGCCAACTGCTTAATTTTAGCACTGGGGAGGCTGATGCTGATTGATTTCCCTGTTCAGTCTTCTTGGTGGGTCTGGAGGCTGATGGGTGTTATCACTGCAGAAAAGTCTGCTTTTGGGTGGGAGCTGTCAGCATGTCTATTTTTTTATCTCAGCGAGCCTCTTACTTCTTTTAATTAAAAAGAGATGAAGTATGCGTGGTAATACCCTTCATGTTTACATAAAACTGATCTTGTAATTAGCAATAATTATCTCAGTTTGGGATATTGCCGAGATATTTAAACAGGACTTGTGACCCGAGGGACACTTTTCTGGCCCCAGGGAGTTGCCCTTGGTGTGGTTCTCTCCTGTGGTGAGTTTGATTCTTGGCTGCTGCCAGTGGTGAAGGTAGAGCAGCAGTGGGAGTAGCCTCGTGTTCCTCTGATGTCGGCCTAGGAAGCCATGGCCACGGGTTCCTTATTGAGTCTGGTTCTGCTTCCCGGGGCTCCCTGGCAGCCCTGCCACCACGCACATGGAGATGGTCTGCCTTGGTGGCTGTCACCCCGTGGTCTGAGGATTCTCAGGGGGACCTTGCTGTTGTCCTGGGGGAGGAGCGATAAAAACAGGCTGAAAAATTGCCAGTTGACCTTTTTTTTTTCCTTCTGGTTTCCTCCCTGGTTCTCCTAGGGAGGTTTGGGAAAGGCTGCCCACAGTGTGGGAAACTTTTGCCTGTGAGAGTAGAGATCCTGAGGCATCCTTGTCCATCTTTCACCTGATTTCCCTTCCCTTTAAGAGGAGCAAAGCTCAGCTCAAACATAAACATTTGCTTCCAGGCTGGATATGGCTCCCACTGCCTTCCCTCCTGCTACCAGTGCACCCCAAATTTACCTTTCTCTTAGGCTGCCCTTGGAGCTCACCAGCTTTTCTTGGGGTGAAAAGCCTTTATGGAGTAGAAAAGTTGAATATTGGGGAAACATTCAACAATATAAAATCAAGACAAAAAGTACTGTCTATAGAGAGGAATTCCTTGTGGGAGGGTGGTTAAAGTAGAAATGTCTCTTCTGTCTCTCAAGATGAGTTATACAGTATACTGTATTTTTGTCAGTCTAGGAAAAGCAAAATGGTTGTGCTTCAAGTAATTTTTATCTAATTGTAATTTATTCCCAGCTTTCTGTTTTAATGTTTTTGAACTGTAAACTTAGAAGCAGAGCTTATTAAGCAGCAGATAAAAATGTTGAATGTATTTGAATTTTACTTGTATTAATCTAATAATATATTTATGACATGATATTTGATCAGCTTCATACCTGGCTGAAGACCACAAAAGAGCGTTACTCAAACAAATTATTTGACAAATACATGGGAGATTAAATAAATTATCTATTTGCCAGCTGCTGTTCAACTGATCTGCCATGGCATGTTCCTCATTCTCTTATCTTTCCCTTCCAGTTTTCATTCCATTTTTGCATGGTTATGTTTTCCTGAACTGTCCCTGGTATCTGTTTCATTTATCTCTTATGTGTTATGGTTTTCCTTCCATTCTTCCTTCTGCGTCTTTCTTGAACCTCTCTTTCCATGCTTTTTGAGTCTAAATTAGCCTTTTTTCCTCTTTTTCTCTACCTTCCTGGTGGAGTTCTTTATTGAGCACTTCACAGTCAGCTCAACCAAATCTGGTATGTGTTTAAACCTGTAAAAATGTAAAACTGGACCTAGTCTGTGTGTAAGTATGAAGATGTTTGCTTGGTGGTAATGCTTCTCTGTCTCTTCCCGTTTCTTCTGGCTGTTTTAGGAAGGGTGTTCCTGCAATTCTGGAGGCTTTCCCCAGGTCTCATTTTTGCTTGTGTTCTCCTTATGCTTCTTTGAAAAGGGAATTTGACTTTGTATCTTAAGAAAGCAACCAGGATCAAATGGCAGCCCTTGTGTTGTTCCCTGGTTGTGTATCTGCATGCAACCTGCTTCCATCTGCTGTCTGACCAACCCAGCCTTCCTGCCAGGCAGTTTTGCTTTCCTCCTGGCATCGTCCTTCCTTCCTGCTGGGTTTACAGCCAGGAGGTGTCTTTCAGTAGGGCAGAAGGAATGAGTGCTCTGAACATTTTCTGGTTTACCTATTACTTGCAGAGTCTGTATGAAATTCAGGTTGCTGAGGGTAGGTGGCAAGAGGTGAGCAGGTCATTGTGCAGGTTATAGTGCATGACCGAGCAGTCACAATATTGAACTTTGAGCTAGTATTCAAAAATTAAAGTCTCTTAAAAAAATGAAGTTTCTGTTATAAAGAAGACTTGATTTGTTTTGTGGTTTGGTTTTTTTTTTTTTTTTACCCCTGGATGAAATCTAGGGGTGGGGAGGGTATTTCAAAAACAATGAAAGGAATAGAAAACCATGTATTTCAGGGGAGGAGATTTGCTCTGCCTTGGCAATAAAGCTCAGGCAGTCCAGAGGGGTGTGATGGGAGTGCTCAGAGTGCGTGATTCGCCTCTGCTGATGGTTGCAGTGATGTTGCAGCAGTGCATGAGCTAAGCTGTGTATGTCATAGCTGTCTGCTTGAAGTACTGGGAGTTATGCCACGATGCCCCCTTGTACCCTGAAGGAAAGGTCTCTGCTGTACTGAAGTGAACAGTTCCACCTCTCCTCTGTCTTCGAGGGGGTTTGGGTAACACTCAGGTGCACTGATACAGCGAGCAATCCAGGCGGCACGTTGTTGCAAAGCAGAATTGATTGGGGAGGATGGAGCCAAGAGGAATATTCTTTTGCAGTTAATTATTTACTGCAGGGAGAGAGAGAAGCTGATGATGTTTGGTTTATAATTACAGATATCCAGAGGTAAATACTTCAAGATGATCCATTTTATTCTGGGTGTTGCTACCTATATCTCTATAAAGTGGGACTGGCACTGTTTAATGACCGGCTCAGTAAAACCAAAACCCTGTTACCAACTTCTCACCAGTGGAATATGGTTCTACAGCTTCCTGTGTGTGGTGCTAACTGACCTGAATGCCTACAGAGGGAATAGTCTTTCCATGCTCACTGTCTTAATGCCTGAGACCTGCCTGTGGTGCCCATCTGACAGCAGTGTGGGCTCTTGGAACAGCTGATCTCTGTGCTGAAAGGTGACTTTGTGGTTAAAGCCACAGGATTGTGAACTGGGAAGTCCTGATCTCCCCATCTGGCCTTGACTAAGGTGGTTGCTTATCTCACTGGACTTTTCTTTAGGAGGGATACTGACCTAGCAGATAACCATCAAATACCCAGCCTATCTGCTAAAAGGGTAGGATGCCCTGGGTGAGGGGCACTCTAATAATGCAGAGGCAGTGGCAGCCCAGGTACTTGTATACTGCTGTGCTGTGAACCAAACTTTAAGAGTATTTTTCCTTTTGCATAGCTAAATCCATCGTAGATCAGACTGCTTGTATGTAAGTTAAATTCAAGAGCTGGTGGAGCTGAGTTTAAATGTGTGTGTGTGGGAGCAATAACTTGACGAATACAAAAAAGAGACATTGCTGCAATGTCTCTGGGAAGATGCCTGTACGTCTTCTGCTTGTTTAGCATCCTTGAGAGAACAGCAGACGTGAGGGAGAAGCTGTGGCCTGTGAAATGAAGAGGTTGTCATGCTCTTACTGGGAGGAGAAGAGGAGCAAGATCTAAAAAGCCAGGGAGTAGGAGTGAAATGAGGGATGCAGGTGTGCACAGCGGGGGCTGCTCCAGGCTGCCCTGTTCTCCCTGGGTAAGGCTCTGCAGAGAGAGAAGTGAGGAGGAGATCAGTGGAAAAAGGCATTGTGGAGGCTGCTGTTTTGCAGGGTGGTGCGTTGGCTCTCCTGCTGGTCAGGGCTGAACTGAGGCGTGGCTGGCTGGCAGTGGAAGTGCATGGGGCCATATTCCCTGAGAAAGGCAAACCAGTGAAAAATCTCCGAAGAGTCTGGTCAGCAAGTGCTTGTGCCTGAGGCAAGTTGGGTTCTTGTTTAGAGGCTTGCTGAGAAGTGAGCTCTGTTCATCAGCAGTTTGTTGGGGTAACAGGCAGCCATCCTGTCGGCCTGCTCCAGGATCACGTTGAGTGCTCTAACACTCTGTGCTATCTTCAGCAATTCTGTGGCTTACATCCAGCTCTATTCAGCCTGCTTCAAACCATGTGTATAGAATAAGCTCGATTGTATAAATTTGGAGCCTGCAAATGATGGATTTCATCCTACCCCAGCTAGCCACTGCAGCAGCCAGAGCAGTATTCCTGGTGTGGCACTGGGTCCTCTGTTTCTGTAGTGATGGTAGCAGCCATGCTCCTTCTCTGCTGATGGCTTTGCATTGGATGTCAGGGGGCTTAATGTTATGTGAGGGACTGAAATTCTTCTTCCAGGAAAAGGAGAAGGCTGGGCTTGAGAAACCAGGCTTTGGTTGGTATGATAAGTAGATAAAACAATAGTTGATTGTGTTAAGTAAATAAAACATCACTGTTTGTTATAGGTGAATATGGGACCGATCCTGGCTTGTATGTGTGCTAATTCTCTGATTAATTTTTTTTCATTGACTCCCCTTGTGTCTCTGTCTGTAGATGCAGTGACTCCTTTTGGGTCCTACTCTGTTAGGCTCCTGCTGTGAACAGCACAACTTTCCTTTGTAGAATACAGACCTAGCAAATGCTGGTGAAAGCAGGAGGTACCAAGCACACCCCTTGCTTTCCCCCGTTGTGTACAGAGGTTGAATACATAACCTTACAATATAACCTTGGTCATGCAAGGTTTCTCCCAATCTTGTTTCTCCCGGCCTTTTCCTGATTTGCATGATATTGTAAGAGGCCAGTCAGCTTTTTCTGGAGGGCTTGTCCCACTTTCCACACAGGCAGCCTTGGGCGAGTGGTCTGCTCCCTGACCTGCTTCGACAAGCATGTGCTGACTTCTTGCTCTGCTGGTGGGAGGCAGGATGAGGATGAGTGCTGGGGGCTAGGCAGGGGGAGGACATCGCTGTGCTGCTTGGTGGTGTCACTTCGCATCTGGCAGTCAGCGTAGCTGCTGATGGATGAGGAGGTACACACAAATCCCTGCCTCACTTTCTGCCTCATCATTCTCCTGGGGTGTGTGGTGGCTGTGCTGAAGTCTTTGAGGGTCAGATCTGCTCTCTCTCCTCCTAAGAGCACAGCTGTATGTCCTCCGTTCTGCTGTTCTCAGTTGCAGCTGATGGCTCTGTAGCTATTCTGGTGGCCCCTATAATTTCCAGATATCAAGGTATTGATTCTCAAAACATGTGCACTGGAAAGAAACGACTGCCATGACCATGGTGGAGGTGGGTGACAGAGGTGTGAGAGAGTCAGACCCAGACCTGGAAAAGTGCTTCAGCTCCTGCTTTTCCACAGAAACAAGGAGACTGTGTGCTGGTGTGGCTCATAGTCACAGGGACATGTGCAGGGTCTCACCAGGTCTGTGGCAAAGCAGGGAGGTAGATGGATGAGGGTGGAAATCTCTGATTCGTGAGCAAATGATAGTCATCTGATCCCCACAATTACTGCACCTGATTGTTAGGGGCCTGACAAGATGTCCTCTGCTTCACGTTACTTCTATGATGAACACATTAATCTGTGTTCAGTAGACTTCAGTTTATGCCTCTGCTGTTCCTCTTCCTCTGTGGTGTATATCTCAAGCAGTCCCCTTTTCCAATCTATGAAGTGTCCAGGCTTGGCTGTCCCACATATCTGCTAGAAAGTGAAAAATTGCCAAGTATCTACCCATGCCTATGGCTGGGGCACACACTGGACAGGGAGAGGAGAGACATTACAACCCCTTGTTTTACAGCTGGGAACTGGGGAATGGAAATTCACATTAACAGGAGGAGCCTAGAGCAGAGCTTAGAACAGAAGCTGTTGTCCTAGTCTGGCACTTTGACTGCAAGATCAGCTTCCCATTTCCTTTGGTAACTGATGAGTGTCAAAAGATTCAGCGCCCAACTGTTGACGTGTTGCTAATCTGATTTTGTGATGAGAGAAATGCTTTCTTATCACAATGAGCCCTGAGAAGGTGGGGGTTTGTTTCCTTTTATCCTTTCAAGCAAGGCTGTCTTGGCTGTTATTTTAATATTTTAGGTGTCTGGTCTTAGAAGTGAGTGGAGGGCTGGGATGGCAGGCCTTTGCATGTCAGTCTTCCAGGCTGTAAGTGGGGTTTGTGTCTGAAGAAATTGATAGACATCCCACGGTAAAACTGAGTGTCTTGTTATGAGTTGGAAAAACAGTAAGAAGATTTGGTCAATTGAATAGAGATGTTGGAGGCCTTTGGATGGGGATTGTTTTAAAAATCAGAGCGCTTTAGGATTTTAATTTGTGTTGGTAGCAGATAATTGCAAAATGAGCAATCTCCCTATTGGTCATCTGCACCGAGGCACTTTTTGCGGACAGATCTAAAAAACAAGATGCAGTTAATTGACCAAATCTTTGAGGTTAAAAAATAAAACAAACTTCCCAGGGGAAAAAAAAAAAGGTGGGTTTCTTCAGGAAACGAAAACCCTTTACTTTTTTTTCCAAAGCAGTTTCCGAGGCACCTAATCTAATCTTTCCAAAACAATTCTCTGGCAGCCAGGGCTCACATGTTTTAAAAAACAGTGTAGAAAGGAATGTATCGTGACAGTTTAATTTGTTGCTGAAATATGGTCACCTCTGGGGTAATTCAGAGCAACCATGGAGTGGATGATAAACCTGTTCAGGATGGGAGGTGAGCAAGGGGAGGCTGCTGAGATGAAGCCACCCATGCAGAAGTGTAATTCCTGGGATTTAGGTTTGTCTTCCTCCTTTGATTCTAATGGGGCTGTAGCCTGTTCAAATATTCTAAACAGGGCAGTTGTTGCCGAGTCCTTGCTTTGGCAACAAGGGAGGTTTTGGTGGTGATTCTCTGAGGGAGGTGGTAGGGAAGAGCCTCTGGTACTAGCCAGCTTTAGAGTTGAAATGGGGGTGGATTACAGCACGTAAGGTACAGGTCCCTGGCTGGGGATTTGTAAAGGCCCAGGGCAGCTAGTTGGATTTTGTAGTCACCAATCCATGGAGGCAAACTGAGCTGTGAAAGCTGGCTTGAAATCTCTACTGTTTTAAAGGAAAAACAAGGCAATTGCAGGATGCTCTTGAGAAGGCTAAGGAAGGCCCTCCTGAGTTTTAGTGGAAGATATACAGTTTAAAAAGAAAGATGTATAGAGTTGCTTACCTGAAGTGTGCTCCTTGTGAAGAGGTGGGAAGCTGAGTGCCTAGGAGAGGCCTGGGCTTTCTCAGAGCATGCTACTAAGTACATGTTTTTTTGGCAAGCCCTGCAATTGCATTGCAACAGGGTTGTGAAGTCTTGTTCAAATTCAGCTGAAGTTGGTTGAACTATATTGACTGCAGTGACTGGGCTGCTGGGCAGTGCAGCATCTCTCAGGTCAGTTCAGGTTCTCATCTCCTTTGTTTCAAAGTCTCTGCACCTGGAATTAGTTTATTCAATTCACAGCTTGGAGCAATTTCAGAAGAAATCCCAGAGGAGGAGAAAAAAAAAAAAGGAACACTGCCACCTGAACAGATCAAAACAATCAAATGGGTTGTGTTGTGGAACTGGGATTGACTGGCAACTGCTGCATGGAGGTGGACAGCCAGCAGTCACACCTTCTCATCGTGGCTTGCTCTGCTGGGGCACTGGGAGCAAGTACTGTGGGATTAGAATGCAAAGAGATAATGTTTAAAATCTGAGGTAGGAGCCTGTGAGCTTGGTGACAACTGAATGCTGGGGTGGGAGAAAAAGCTCTGCCAACAGTAAGTCACCCTTTCAGGGAGCTGAATTAAACTTCTCATTTTCTTCTGAACCCTTCAGTTCAGTCCACCGTGGGTGAATTTTGTGCAATCTCTTCCATGCTTGCTTTTTCCCTCCTGTTTGATTTGAGGGCCCTTTGTAACAACTTAGTCCCCATGCATCGTGTTATCACGGAAGTTATTCTGCCTGCAGTCTCTTTCTGAGCTTAATTTTGTTGTTTTCTGCAGCATGAGGGCTGATGGCTTCACAAATCTCAGAATAGCTCCTCCATCTCTCCCCTGGCCAGCCCAGTAGCATGACAGTTCCATTTAACGTGTGCTGTCTGCTTTGGCTTCCTGCCCCTAGACTCATTATTTTGCTGTTGTCTGCATCAAGCTCTCGTGTTGCCTGCCCCAAAGGATTGTATATCAGAAGTCATGAAAAGGAGAAGAGTCCTCAAGGTTGGCCTGTAAATCCCAAGTCTCTCTACTAGAAGAAACTGCAGTCTTGTTGCTCTATCCTTTCCTCTCCCATGTCCTTGACCCAGCCCTGCTGCATATGTTCATCCTTCCCTGCCTGTCATGGTGCATCTCTTGACAGGCCCGAAGGGAGCCTTGCAGGCTATCTGGGCAATGCCGTTCTCACGGCACAAAATGTTTGGTGCCTGGGATGTTCTCCTTTCTTCACCTGCTAACACAGAGGCAGGCTGAGACCTGCAGCTTTGCCTTCTCTTCAGCCATCCCCCAAAATTACTTGGATCCACTTGGAACAGCATTACAGGGAAGGTGTTGTGAAGTTTTCTTGATGGTAAACACTTAAGGGCATGGGCCTCTCATCTCCCACTTGAAGTGTAGTGCTACCCTCGGGCCTTATGGTCTGAAGTGCTTTCATGTTGAGTGCAGGGTGAGATGGTCTCTCTCTGAAGAGCTTACCAGCAAAGTGCAAGGTGGGGAACATCAGGGTGCAATTCCCCTGTCCAGATGTTGGCATCTAACATCCCAGCCCCTCAGTCCCCCTATACAGGCAGCAGAGGAAGCAAGCACTTCCATCTCATCCTAATGCAGGTGGATACCTGCAACAGGTCAGACAGACTGTGCCTGTCTCTGCTCATTGATGATAGAGGCTCTGGATTATGGACTCTTGTGGAGAGGTCTGTGCTGTAGCTGAGATGAGCCCCACCTTGACTGGCTGCATTGAGCACGCTGGGGTGGCACAAAAAGGAGACAGGACTGTTGAATGTGGTCTGTCCTTGGTGATCTCATCTGGTAAGCATGTTCATCTTCCATTGGTCAAGAAGCTACCCTTCATTTTGATTCCTTGCTGGCCAAGAGTGGAGAAGAGGGGTGTCATCCAGACAGTAACTGGAAGACAGAGTTAAACACCTCTCAGAGGTGCTCCTAGGACAGAGCTCCAAGCCTGTCCCAGCTCTGGATTGAGGGATATTTTAACCAAGTGAAGGCAGGGAGTGTAGGTACAAATGGAACAGTTTTGTCCTTGGTTCATCCTTTCATACTGAGGCCAAGTAGCTGCTAACATAGGTCAGGGGTTATTTGGATATTTCTCAGGAGCTCCTGACCTCCTGCATGTGCCCAAATAGGTATTGTATTGCAGTGGGGAAAGACATGAGACGTCTAAATCTAGAGCTGAAACAATGGCATGGGGACTTCAGATTGCAAACCATCAGGTGATAGCAGGAGCCCTCCAGTGCCTCAAAAAGTGCTGCATGTCCAGGTTCCAGGCTTGGTGGGTCAAACTCTTTCTGTTAGGGGAAAAAGAACCTTTTTCCTAACACTGAAGCACTGCTAAATGCCATATTGGGGCTTTGAGGATGATGGAGCCAATTTCTGTAGATTTGTATCCCATTTGACCTGAACCTTCATGGTTTCTCTAAAGACCCTGGTATGGTCTGCTGGGAGCAGGTTGGAGGAGACCTAGAGCTGCTCTTGACAGAACTAGAAAAATAAGGCTGAGCCAACTGAAAGGAATAAAGCCTGATAGCCTGGGGAGGATTTTCTTGACTGGCTGAGTTTCCCCTTTGATTTGGAACACTTGTTCCATCATGCCTTTTGCTGGGGACTAATTAGCCCAGTGGCAGAAGTGTGGTACACTGGGTGTTTTGGGAGCGAGAAACCTGTCCGCAGCAAGAGCCCACAGAGCCTGAACTCAGCCTCTGAGTCCCTGTGCTGACAGCTGGTTGCAAGCCTGCTCAGTAGGGGATGGTGCCATGCCAGAGTCTTTACCCTCCATCTCATGCCTCTGTTGTCAGCATGATTCACTGCTACAACCCTGAAGAAAAATACAGTCAGTTTTATACCCCAATTTTGTTTGTTGTTGATACTCATGCTATAATTCCCATCACTTCAGACACTCATTAAATGGTGCTCTGGAGAGTCTGTAGAAGTCTAGTGTGTGCACTGCAGTCGCTTCAAACTTTACAGTAGTGGGGAGTCTATTGGAGCTGAAATTTCTGGCTGGTCCTAGGTGGGAAACACACATACTGTGCTACAGAAAAAGGCAAAAAAACCACCTTCTATTCCATTATATGATGTATTTTCTTCACTTCGCAATGCATCTGATCTCTCCCTGCTCTCTTTTGTGGCTACATATGTCCACCACTGTGGATGTTACAGGCCTGGGTGCAGGGAGATTTTAGTTTTCTGACAGGTGTCTGTGTGAAAGCCTTGCTTTCTCACGGACGCTGTGGGAAAACAGTTCAGAGATATTGTAAACTATGGTATTGTTATGATACCAAGGAAGAAAATACATGAGGTAAGAGTTACTGGGTCCAGCCAATCCCTCTGGGGGGTGGCTGGTCAGTTAACCAATAACCTTATGTCAGTCCAGCGTGCTAAGGTATGTAAGCGCATCTGTAAAATAATAAAGTGTTGGTTTTCTTATCTTTATAAAACCATCCGTGTCGTTTCTCACTGGGACTCTGCTCACTAGCGACACACCGCAAACTTTTGTACTTTTCATCTCATGCTTCTAGGGAACAGAGAGGGCAAGTACAAAAACCCTCAGGAGGTTTTTAATCAGTAAGGACAGTATATCAGGGCTTGCAGTTACCATATGTTTTTTCTCTGATACTTTCCTTGTTGTCCTTTCCCTCTGACCTTGGGTACAGTAAACAGGGTCTGTGTTTGAAGAGCATCCCGAAAGGGAGGCACCTGGCACAGCAGCGGGTCCTTGCAGTTCCTGTGCGCTCCTAGGTACGTGCTTAGGACCAGCCTTTTGCTGGCATCAGCCTGCTGCTGGCTGGATGCACTGTGGCAAAACAGTACTTTTTACTTGCTAATTTTTGCCACCGACAGCACGCTGGTTGCCTTGTCAACAGGAGATGGTTTATAGGTTTCTGGAAGATTTGCAGAAGTGTCACTTGGCTGTTTGCTCTCCTGGTTGAACGCGCATACATATGGGTCTTTGAAAGCTGGCAGGACAAACCAGGATCCATCCATCCCTTTCATGAAGGTTTTGTAACTATATGACGTTCTAACTAGTTTTCCTAACTCCCTAATAACATATATATGTAATTAAATATAGGAAGACAAGGCCATATCAAGCCTTGGGCTTGGGGAATTGTGTAATGCCATCAAGTTGCCTTTTGTGTCCAGGGCAAACCCAACCTTATTGCACCAAGAACTTCCTTAAGATTTTACCTTTAGGGTGGGAAGAGAACTCCCATTGCAGGAAACCCAGTTCCCTCCTGTAGTCCACCAAAGGCTGCTTTGGTTTCTGATTCAGCTCTGCAGATACTGTCTGGTGGCTTCAGACTGGATATGAATTTGGCTGGTATTATTTCCCCTGTGAAGGCTAGAGCAAGGGGAGAAAACTAAAGCAGCTTGTCTTAGCCTGAGTCAGCACTGCAGAGTTGCGAGTTTCTGTAGGTCCTAATGAAAGGTCCCTGCCTTATCTGTCTTGATATTTTGCTGGTTGCACAACTTGCACATCCCATAGATGCAAATATTTTCCTGGGGTTGGCCCTGGTTGCCCAAGGAGGGTGTTTGTTCAGATTCTCATGCTTTGCAATTAATATAAGCTTCTCAACTCCCATGTGAGAGAAGGAAAGGGAAGTGGTGCAAAGTGGTTTGTGTTTTTTTTTCCTCTCTCCCTGTTGTTGTTCCTCACCAGCTGGCTACTTTGAAATGAGCATGTTGTGGTTTTTTCCTTAAGAAGCAACGTGTTGCTGCAAATTCAGCTTTGGAGAGGTTGTGGGAGCTTTTGTCTGCTGGCACTGCAGCTGCTGTGGCAAGGCACAGACAATACGTGGTGGTGTGGGTAGCCAGCCTGCGAGCCTGGGCTGGCTGCAGGGGATGCCAGCCCAGCCGAGCGGCAGGTTCCTTCTTTCCCACTGTATTCCCACACTCACTTGGCAGTGGCTGGGAGATGTGAGTCCTTGCCTTGCTCCAGATCGTGCAAGAGCAGTGAAGTTCACACCATGGGATGTTGTCAAAGGAATGAGAACCTGTTGCAAGTAAATATCTTCATTCTGCCTCGTTTAGTATGGCAGCCTTATCTTAAGAGGGCTGTATGAAGTGTGCTTGTCACAGCTGTGTCAGGCACCCACATAGCTCATGGAGATATCTTGTGTGTTCTCTTCTGGGCTACTGAGGATGAAAAGCGGCTACTTTAGAGGGTAAATTGCCTCCCCAGGTTCAAAAAAAGGTATCTAGTTTAGACCTAGAGAGCACACTTCATGTTTAGGTACAGTGGCAAACCTTTGAGTGAACTTTATGAAGTCTGTGTTTTTCAGAATACGCTCTGAACTTGCATTTTGTTTTGTGCTCTGCAAAAGCAACAATTCCTTTGGGGCTGTAGAATAAAGGAAACACTTGCTTAAAGTGGTGTGGAGGAGTTGTCACCCTATAAAACTCAGCCTGGGCCTTCAGCTGTGTGTTTCACAATGACCTTGGCCAATCACACTGGTGTTGTCTTAAGACCATGCAGCCACTTGAAAAGGAGGAAAAAAAGACCAACTACATGAACTTTTGTATCTGATCAGGATTTTGACTGTTAGCTTAAGTCAGACTTCCTGTTGGAGTTGACATAGTATGCCCTGAGTTTGATCAAAACTGAGGAAGTAAGGGAAAGTGAAGCCTGTGGAATGGCAACCACCACTTGGAACAGCTTCTTAATGGAAGATCTCCATTTGGGTAAGAAATACTAATCTCATATATACTTCCCTTCAATGCAGGTCTTCACCCTCTCTGTCCTGTCTTAGGTCTACAGGTGAAAGGCTAGTGGTAGATCCTAGAGTCTAATCAGCCTTCGATGGAGGGAATTGATTTAGAGCGAGGCAACCTCTACTGTAAGTTTTTAAGGATGGATAGTTGACAAACTTTCAGTCTTCTGAGCTCTATTTTTTCCTTGCTGTTGGAATAGGAATTTTTATGTTGTGCTAATATACTCACATTACAAAACACTGCAGCTTGTCTTTTTGCTTGAGTAGTGCTTCAGGTTAAAGTTGGCTGGTTTGGCATGTGAGATGGTGGTTTTCTATGGGATTTTTCCATTTTTCGAAAAAGCTTTTTGCAAACACTTGATTAACTTCTTTTAATTTCATGTTATTTCTTCAGTTGAAGTTCCTGTGTGGGAACAATGTGAGCTGTGTAGGAACTGTACCCATTACACCACACTGTGGCCTTGAAGGTTCATTGTAGGGACACACGTGGTCTTTGGGGAGTTGCTTTCTGAAAATAAGAGGATTTTAAGGGAGAAACCAAGCAGCAGTGTATTTCCAGCTAGGTGTGAATGATGTACAAGAGTGAGAAACTGCTGCATGTGCCTTAGGAACCCTGAAAAGCAACACTGGTGAGCTCCACTGCCCTTGAACGAAGAGGGAGCTTTATCAGCACATCACCCTAGTTCAAAATCTAACTGATGGCTTGTCTCTGCCAGGCTCCTGTGAAGGCACATGATCGTGTTTGAGTTCTCACAATATTGACAAGACTAAAAATTCAGAGTTCAAGTTTAAGCTTTGAAGTTATTTTTCTAAGGAAAGAGGATTTTGTCATACCAAGGATCTGAGGAGATACGGATCCACAAAGTAGAGCTTCTGACTGCAGATACTATTGTGGTTCTCTGCTCCCTTAAGAAAGAGGTTCTTGTCCAAAAGTGAAGATTTTCTGTAGTTGTTCCAAATGACTGTTTCCTCAGGGGGACCATTTTCATAGCTTATGTGTAATTCTTTAATCCAGCTTGAAGCCCACAAGACAGATGGGGTCGTGACAAGAGCCAGGAAGTTTGCATGATCTTATTAGACTGGATCATCTTTAACAGTGCCAGTTCACATCACCTGTCCATTTCTTGCTTTTTCCAAACCACTGGGGGAAGAAATAAAACCCCAAGCAGCCTTGTGACATTAGCATTACTCAAACACTCTTGCAGTCTCGAATGGTCAGCAAAGGGCAAATTTTGTGGGTATGGGTGAGCAGAATTGGAGAGGAAGCTCAGACCATGCATAGGACCAGGCTTCCACTACTTGAACAGTGCCTTCTTAGCTGTTACAGTCCGTATTTAAAGTAGCAGACCAAAAAAAGCCTGAAGGTGTGAAAAGGGATGATGGAGCCACCAGTACGAGCAAACTTTGGTCTTGTGGTGCACATCCCATCTCTATGTCCACCCAGCCCTGCCTGGAGCTGCTTTTAGCAGTATTTGCTGTAGCCCAGGAGGTAGTTGTATGAGCTTTTTGGTGCCCTGAGGTCTAGTTTTCAACCCTCTTTCCCGAGATCATGGCTTAAGTATCAGAACTTCAGTGCTTGTGTCTTTCTGGCGCTTGTGAGGGCAGGGATGACCAACTGAATAAAAGGTCGAGACTCGTTCGCTGGGGGCTGATGGCAAAGGGTGATAGCATGAAATACTCCCAGCACTCAGTGATTTGCAGAGTGTTGTAGGTTGTGTAACAGATCACACACACTCTAACACACACACACACACACACTAACAGCATATAGAAAATATAATAATTTTACTTGTAATAATAAAGTTGTATTATTATGCGCCAGGGAATTGAAGGCAGATGCTTGGATTTTTCCCAGTGGGCTGAGGGGAGGGTCAGGTTTTGTTTTATTTATTTATTTATTGATTGATTATATGTTAAACCAAAGCTAAAGAACTGTGAGTCAGCTTGATCTTCAGTGCTTCAGTTCCTGTGCTGTGGTCCCCAGGCCATTGTCTTAACAGATGCCTGTACCCACACAAGGCTGGATGAACCTGGAGACTGCAGGCTTATTTTTGTCACCCTGTTGCAGAAACTCCTTAGGGAGGCTCCATGTATGCTTAGGAGCCAGTAGTATGGGAAAGCCTCCTAGCAGAGGGTCCTGGGAAAACACTCAGCTGCTGATCCCAGGAGCAAGTTCTCTGTGCCAGCACCATATGCAATTCCTCATGGCAGCCAGATCTCCAGGGAAGAGGAAACAACTCTGCCACCTCCTTCCTTCTTCTGCTTTATGATGACTGAGTTTTGTAGCTGCTCTGTAGGCACTCTGTGTGCCTCCCTGGCTGAACAAAGGCGTATTTGTGCTTTCAAAGGTAGTGTCAGTCTGCCTTGCTGCTGTCTCAAGATGCAGAGAGGGATAAGTGCTCCAAATGGGCTAAGGTTGAAAATTAAAACAGACCAAGTGAGATCCTCAACCAGTGTTGACTGTCTTGGCTTTACTGGCGTCAGTGCAAGGACTCTACTTTTGCCCTTTCCTTAGGGGAAACCTTCAAGGTGAGATCTCAGCTGTGGGACTCACTTGTTTGGTTCTTACTCTTTGGCTTGGGCAGTCCTCTCCCTTCGTTTGGGGAGCTATAAAACTTATAAAGCTATAAAACTTGCACCTTGTCCATACTACATGGCTTAGGGCTGTCAGGAGACGTCATCTTTGAAGTTCTAAATTTGCCTTTTGTGATTTTTTTTTCAGGTCAAATACAGAACTGTTTGCATGAGCCTTATAAAATCCAAGAATAAATCCAATGAATGCTGCTGTGTTTCTTTTTTAAATGTCTCTCCAATGTGTGCTTCCCCAGCGTTGCAGAGTTGTGCTTGAGCAGCAGGACCAGAAGGTCTGAGAGGCTGGGGGGACATGGCTGGACACCAGGAAAGAAGATGGGAAGCCATGTATATGCATATAAAAAGAAGTGATGTTTATCGTTTTGGCATCTCATTGCTGCAAGGTTTAGGGAAGTCAGTGGCTTCAGAGGATAAAGATTTGAGTGTTGTATGGACAGCAGGCACAACCAGAGTTAGACATTTTTCAAAGAGAAAACTGGTGTAGGGGCGTCCTTTTTTGATTTTCAGATAATCTGGCAGGATGAGACCCTGCTCTGGGACCAGAGATGGTTTCCACTGAAAAGAGTAGAGGAAGGTTTTGGGCTGTGTAAGAATCCCCAACAGTGTATTTGATGCCCAGCTATCGTTTACACTGCCCTAATGAAATTACATCACAGTAATTGTACTACTGCATTACAGTTCAAAGTTCAAAAATCCCTTTTTTGTTTCTTGGGGTTTTTTTGTTTTGGTTTTTTTTGGTGGGGGTTTTTTGTTTAGTTTTGGTTTTTTTGTTTGGGTTGGTTTGGTTTGGGTTTTTTTTCCAATATGCATGACCTTTTCCTGCTGCTGCATGGGGTTTGCCTGGGGACTTTGCCATGCAGAGATTGATCTGTGATGGAGGTTGTGTTGTCACTCCTGACAAAAGGATGCTTCAGCTGGAAGGGCACCTGCAGAATCCTGTTGCCCTGTTTTACTTTTCCCAAGCTGTGACTCTTCCAGTTCATGTTGCAGCTGTTCTGGGTTATACTTTGTGTGGTCTCTTTCTGTGCTCTCAGGATAAATCAGGTGCTAAGGACAGAGTGTTGTGTCAGCTGTGTCTGGTCGCCAGGTGCTTGCCAGGGTAGTACCAACTGCATGCAGGTGCTGGTGTCTGGCTGACATCTCCTCCTACTGAAGACATTCTTGGTCTAAAGATTTTAAGGTTTTCTTCTTTCTGTTTGCAGTTAGGGGACTGTGTCCAGGTTCCCTTGCGTCTCTTTGTCCATTCACTTCATGACTTTCTGACACTCTTTTCTGCAGCAAGATGTGATCCCTGAAGCTCAGGGCATGGTGTGCTTCCTATCTGTACCTCTTCCAAACAAGCAAATCTGGTTCATGTGACTGGAGTGTTTGCCCACTCTGTTGTGCCTGGTGCAAGTGAGGACCAGAGCCCAGTGTTGCTCTTTTCTCCATCAATTGTTGATCTGTGCAGAGGAACACCTGTGTTGAGTCAAAGAGGTAGGGCAGGGTCTTTGGAGCTTTATGGCCATGTCAAGTGCACTGCCAAAGCCAGACCTGGATCTACTCATTGCCTCTACCACGGTTGTCCAAGGGACTGGAGTTAAGTTGAGGGTTTCTATGAAGATGTAGGTACACCTAACCTTTAGGCATTATCAGAGGGACCTCAACCACTCTTCTGCTCTCAGGGGCTTTGCTTATTTGTGAATCAGCTTGTTGGGCTCCAGTGTTGAGGAACCACGTCTGACACAGGCTTGGGTGTCTTGCATTTCTGTGGTTTCTTTCAGCCTTACTTGGCCTGCAGATGCTGGCTATGAGCCCACCCAAATCCTGCTTCTTGTTGTTGCTGTGGCCTCCCAAGGAAGCTCTGGAAGGAAACCCCCCCCCAGGCATTTGCTGATTGTGCAGGTCTGCCAGCAGATGCTGGAGGCTATGACGGAGGTGCTGGAGAAGGCGTTGTGCTCCTGTCCCCTGCACACTCAACTGCAGCCATTGATGAGCACGTGTCTTACGACTAAAGCTCGAATGTGGGGAAACAGAAATCCCCAGCTTCACCATAAGTTTCCTGTGTGACCATCAGGGAGTCACTTAATTGTTGTGGGCTCTTCATTGCAGGGTGAAGTTCCTTGTTCCTTGATCTGCTGTGCCAGTCATGTGTTGTTGAGGAGTGGGATATATGAACCTGTGTGGAGGCCATTAAGAGCTGAAGGAGCATGTCTCCTGTGTCTGTTCTGTGATGTTTGCAAGACAGGCATGATGAGTTCTTGGGCAGTGTCCCTTTGTTGCTCCAGAGCCAAACGGGAAGTTCCTTCCTTTTCGGTGTGGAGAGCTGCAATCCTCACATTTTCGGTCTTCTTTGTAGCAGGTCTGTGGTGTGACAGTGATACACTTAGCTCACCTACAACAACACTGTTTGGATTTATTTTAAAATCCAGACTGCTGCAGAGAGAGGGGATATGAGCATCACATTAACAAGTCTGACGTGGCTGAGATTTACTGTGAGCAGCAAAGTGAGGTTTGGGTAATTCAGGACCCCAACTTAAAGTTCTGCTGATCCAAACTTAAATCTCACACCGTAACCTTTGGACGTCTCTGTTTCTGTGGGGTTGTGTGATGGTTTCCCAGCATTGCACACACAATGCATTGGTTGGCTCTGTATGGCTACAGACTTGGTCGTGATGAATTCATTCGCCATGGCTCTGGAAGGGCTGGGTTTGGAGGTCCTCTGTGGACCTCTCTGCCAGCAGTGCTCACTGTCCCCGTCCCTCTAGGTTGCAGCTGGCTGGTGCTGCAGCTGCCAGGTCCATAAATCAGCAGCGTGCCCCTGAACATCTGCTGCATAATAACTGATGAATATTCATGTTTGCTACAACATTGTGTCACCCTGCTAATAAAGTATCCTAGTGAGGAGAGTAGGGACAGGGTCCCAGCAGCTGGTGCCTCCTTGCTTCATTTTATCTCTTCTTTCTGCTGCCACCTTGTCTTTGGCTCCCTAAGATACCCTCTCTCTCTTGCTTTTCCTTGTATTTTCCTCAGCTGCTTCTCCCAGATGTGCTAAAGCGAGCCCTGCAGGTTTGCTTTTTGCTGTGGTGCCTCCTTCCCCTTCATCCCTGCTCTGCTAATAAATCAGGGTGTGTGCCTGCAAAGGCCCTGCAAGAACTAAATGAACAAGGGAGGATGATTGTTATATTTGAGCATGTAAATTAAAAGGCTTACTAATAAAAAGACACTCTGGAAGTATCTGGTCTCGGCTGTTCCTTTGAGCTCTGTTTTTGAATGAGCTTTTATTAGTGTCCTATTGGGAATGGAAGGGCAAGAAGGAAACTCAGTTTTTGTCCCTCATTCTAAAATGGATTGTTCCTCACCCACAACTCACCTGTGGAGAAGATGTTGTTGCACCTGTGCTGCTTTACCCTCTGTCTTGGAAAAACGAGGAGGAAGAAAAATGCTCTACCACCTTTCCCTGGAAAAGATAAAATTTTGTAAGATATGACTAGTGGCCTGTGAAATACCACATGTGAGAGAGGATGGATGGGGGTTGACTCTGCTTTTCTTCTTTCAGTACAAGATCCTAAATGCTGTCCAGGGAAGCTGGGGAATCCAACTTGGGTACTAACCAAAGTGTATCCCGAGATTTGCCCGAGTCCAACACAGCCAGGACTGCCTGTCCCTGCAGAGAGGGATCCCTCTCATTCCTACTCTGTATTCCTTCTTCTAGGGGGACTTGAACCATTCCCAGACGAGAGGACCCTATTTCTCTGTGGAAGCTTGTTAGCCATCCAGAGGGTGAGTGCTGTGTGGGCAGGAGCAGATATCCCAGGATACTCATTTGTCTGCTTTTCTGCTGCTGGCCATCAGCTTCCACCTTTTATCACCCAAACCCAATGCCACTGGCTGTCTGGAACTTTCTGCTGCAGGAGCTGTAGTGCAACAGGACATGTGCTGTGTGAACTATTCCATTCCTGGTGACTGGAGTTCACCAATAGTCTTAAAAATCCTATTTTGCTCCAAAATCTGACCTTTTAAAAAGTCTCTTAACCATTAAATGCTAAAAAAAACGAACAAAAAACCAAAACAAACATCTAAAAGCATTATCAAAACAATTCTTGAAACTTCCCAGATGCAACTACCCTGTTTTCTTATCCATGTATTTGCTGGTAAAGTACATGTGTTAGGATTTAAAGCAAGCAGGAAGCTGAACAACCATACCTATTTCCATTGCAAATTCTTCTCAGTGAAAAGGCTTGTATGCATTTCCTGAAACCAGTTTCCTAATTTCTTCTTCGTCAACAGTTGTTTGGAAGGATAGGGAAGGGGAGAGAACAGAAAGCTCATAGGGAGAGTGCATTTCTTGACTCTGGGGTACTTTCTTTGCTGTGCATCAGTGGTGCTGAGGTTGGCATTGGCCCTTTTCTTAAGTGATGTAGAAGGCCACCTTGTATCAGTGACTTCCCCCTTTCTTGTAGCTGGGCTTCAAGTGAGGAAAACAGCAGCTGTGCTCAGCCTGCCCCTCTGCTCCCAGCCCTACCTGCATCTCTGGGTGCTTATCTGTGGATCAGAGCATCTGCCTCTCTGCTGGCTGCCTGTGCCCATGACCCAGTTGTGATTTCATCAGGATAATTGGAGAGCAGGGCCTCTCTTACAGCACTCTGCCCTTTCCCACTTGATGTACCCTGCCTCCCCAATTGTCTCTGCCTTGGGAAGCTGGGCTGGGGATGAGCTGCCAGCCTTGACAGCCCAACACAAAGACTCAGCAGGAGACCAACAGCTTTCCCATCCAGAACTTCTGCTGGGAGCTTTTTGTCTCAGGTGAAAACCCCAGATGGGAAATCACATTGCCTGAATTTAGTTCCCAGCTTTACCACCCATTGATGGCTTTGGGCCAGTCCCTTGGTTTGTTTGCATCCCCCTGCCTGTCTCTGCAGTGAGTAGGATGGTGTTTCTGTTCATGTGTGGCCACCACCTCCAGCTCTAGCACGCCATCGCTTCCAGCTTAGTGGTGAGATCTGAATTTGTCCCTTCTTGTGCTGTTGCAGCAGAGCCAGATGGCTGCAACCTGCCGTAGCATGATGACAGGACCGCTGGGCATGGGAGAGGCTGGACCTTTCCCCAGCAGCTTGCCTGCAGCTGCTCCTTTCATCACCAAGAGGACCAGGCAGAAGATACCAGGTACCTTAGGAAACCAGCCTGGAGACAGCATCTCTTGTAATTCCACACCATTACTGGGCAGCGTTTTCCCCAAAGCCTAATATTCTCTAATAGCTGTAATTACAGAGATCCACTTACACTGGCGCTGCATACTCATCTGCTCCAAGTTTCTACTTCATTGCAGCTTATATCTTGTGGGAAAATCAATACAGTTTGGAACTGAGACTGGCAAGCCAAGAGATTGTTCAGAGCTTGGGTTCGTGGTTGTGTACCACGTGATTTAACAGTTAACATTTACTATCATCTCTAACGTGGGTCTTGTTTTAAAGTTTCCTGGGTACCTGTCCATCTTTTTATATGCTCAAGATAGATCACACTGCCTTTCACCCCTCCCATTAATGCTTATGGGTGGGATTTTAATGTAAAGGAAAGTGAAAAGTTGCCTCTTCTCTTGAGCTCTGTTGTACAGAGTTCCATTTGTTTTTCTGAAAGGGGCTGGGAGGCCTGAGAGAAGTCTCTTTTCCAGGGCGAGGTGGAGGGCTGCCAGCCCAGGCAGGGAAATGTCTGCCTCTGAACCAGCTGCTCAGCCCTTGGAGGCTGGAGAGGAGATGAAAGTGGAGGAGTCCTGGCAGTTTGCAGGCTTCTGCATCTCGACAGTGAAAGCTTCTCCTCCCTCACACTGCTTTCCCACACATGCTGGTACATTCAACACTAGGTCCTAAGTCCTGACTGCAAGATAAGAGTTCAGGTTTTATTTAAGTGTCCCACATTGTCCTGGCCTGCATTGTGGCCTCTTCATGCCTTTGTTATCCATTCAGACACAACCAGTCTCCTCTTTCCTTACACAGGTTACTCTTGCTCATGTAGAGTCTCAAACAGTGCTGAAATGTTGGATTATAAATCACAAGAGTAATTTAAAAACTGTCTTCAGTTTCTTCACATCACTGGCCCTGCCAGATGCAGAGAACTGTGACTTGGGTTCTAGCACAGGTGGTCTCTCCCATCTGCATGTGATTTTTTTTTTTAAGGGTCTATGTTGAGCAGTGGTGTGAAATGCATCATTTGGTTGCCTGTTTCTTTCACCCTTTCCGTGGACTGGCAGCAATCAACCTGCAGAGCAGTGTGCTTTCCCTCTGTGGAAGTTAGCTTGGAAGATTGGTTCTTCTGCAGAGACTGTGGTGGGGTGAGTGACGTGCTCTCAGGGAGACAAAGAGAGTGGTGGTGGTGGGAGGTGAAGGTCTCACCATGATTCTCAAGCATATCCCAGCACCTTCCAGAGTTTCCTGACTGCGTGCTGCTCCTCGTGCCACATTCATGATGCTGGAGACATGGGCATGAGCAGTCCTGATGTGTAAGTTTCTGAAAAAATGGGCCTGCTCATCTTTCTTTGGAAAATAGTAATTTTGGTGGCCTGTATTGGGTGTGGAGAGTGGGGTGGGTGGCAATTCCTTCATCCAGAGGGAAGCTCTTGGGTAGCTGATTTGTTCTCTGGGTTTATTGTGTTACTGGCTTATTTAGGTTGTTTGCTGTTTTGGGTAGTTACATCTATCTACCAGTTGTTTTACTTGGAATAAGCTGCCAACAAAGAACTTTATTAAGAGTATTTATTATTTGAGAGGGAAAGCAGGAACAGTGTAGTCGCACTCTCTTACTGCTAACAGCAGGTGATTGCACAGCTTCATGTTCGCCTATCTGACAGCTGAAGCAGGAACCAGGGAGCAGAGAACGAGCTTGAGAATGTTACTGTCTTGTTTTCCTTTGTCCTTCCATATTTTCCCAAGCCCTTTGTGGTTGGGTAGTCTCTGGCAGAGGGGTTTTGTTGCCAGAGGTGCTTCGACTGGAAAATGTGAGGGCTGGGCCTGGTGCAGTGACCAGTCCGTGCCTGTTCAAGACCTTGTGCAAAGCTGAGGCTTGCACATTGCTGCTGGGACATGTTTCTGGCTGCTGTGGAGAGGCAATCCCTCTCTTCCAGACCTGCCTATGCCTCGGACCTGCCCGCAGCTGTCTGCTGTTCTTCCTCACAGGTTTCTCTTTGAATGCACGTCTGTATTTTGAGCCTCCTACATTATGTCATTCCTTACCCCTTTTCTTGTTTTCCTCTGCAGCAGTATTTTTGTGCTCAGTCCCTTGGGACAGGCTGCCTTTTCCTTCAGACCCTGAAGAGCTAGCAGAGAATGGAAGAAGCCATTCTGCTCCTTTTTGGCTTTTTTCCTTTTTTTCCCCCTAATAGAAGACATTTACTATCTCCAAGTCATCTCTCCAAAGCAGGGCCAGTATTTGTAACTTTTATTCTCTCTTTGGCATCCCTTTCGCTGTTTTCAGCTGTGAGGTGCAATGTCTGAGTTTGCAGGTATACAGCCAGCAAGCCAACAACAAGCACTTGGTTAGATTTGTAGCTCACTTGTTGATTTAAAAAGCAACAAGTAAATTAAAATGGAGCATTGGATAGGCTTCATAACAGAGCATCAGCTTGCCAGCCTCAGTTCCCCAATCTCTTTGAGGCTGGACAGGTCACAGGGTACATCAGCATTTTGGTCCTTGTGTGAAAACAAAAGGTGGCATTTCACACCACAGGAGAGGTTCCTTCAGTCCCTCCACAGGCTGTGTTTTGTGATGTTGATGGAGGAGCCTGGACAGTCACTGGGATGAGCCAACAAGGTTTGCTTTGTCAATGCTCAGAAATCACTGAGTAGGATTCCTGATGTGTGGGTGTGGATGACTGCTGGTAAAAGACTGGGATGAGTGTTGTTCTCCTAGAGGACTGCAGACCATTTCTGCCTGCAGTGCATCTCTGCTGAAGGGAAATAGAATCAAACACAGGGGCATTTGTGATCATATGGCTTCTCTGGACAGGGCTTTGGAGGAAAGGGTGCCCGGTCTGAGATGAGCCCAGAGAGATTTGCAGAGTTGAAACTGACTTCTGATGCCTTCAAATGCAGAGACTCCCAGTGGGAAGGTAAATGGTGAATGCTCAATAATGAACAGTTACAAAACTACTGTCATGGCTGGCCTCAGTACAATGGTGTTGTTCAAAAATCTGTCTCTTGACTTGTTTAGTTGGCTTGGTGTCTGTCCTGGGAGAGAAATGAAGTGATGGGAGGAAACAGAGGACACAGAGAGAGCCCCTTCAGTTATTCTGTTGGAAGGGTGTCAGAGGCTCCCTTGTGGTGAATGTGTTGGAAACCCACTTCTGCTTGATGCCTGAGCTCTTGTTGAAACTGAGGTGGTGAGATGGGAAGTACTGATGGGGCCAAGCCCCTTGAGTTTCTCACCTCTGCTAAGTGAGTTTCTGGAGGCTTCATAGTCAGGTCCCCCAAACCACCTGTCTGTGCCAGAGAGTAGGGACCATGAAGAAGATCAGGTTGTTTTTTTCAGGACACAGCTGGATCTCTGGGTAACACCTGTAGCCTTGATGCTCAGCCCTACTTTAGGTCTTAGCCCTGTGAAAGCTTCTACCAAGCGTCTTGGTCCTTGTTTCTGCAGGCAAGGCCTCCATGCTGCCACCCAGCATGTACAGGCAGGGGAGGTGGTGCCTTCTGCCCTCACCCACACCTCCATCCCCTCCTTAAGAGACAAAGGTGGGATATTGGTGTCCACTGGGGCTGAGTGCTTGCTCTCCCCACTTCCTGCACAAGGTTGGCAGATGGCTCCTGTTTGCTGGAGCTCTGGCTACTGGGCTGGGAGCAGCTGCTGCTGCCAGGCGGAAGCACTCAGTGAGGCTTTCCTAGACAGCTTTGAATGGGAGCCAGGAGCCCTCTTGCTACAGGAGAAAATCCACGAGGTCAGGAAATACAGCAGCGGCAGCTCCGGCTCCACGCTGAGGCTGTTGGCTTGGCACGCGGATCCCAGCCCTCCTCTTTCCAGACGGTGCTCCTGGAACTGCTCTCTTCCTTGCTGGCTCTCTCAACTGTTGCTTGACAGCCTTGTGTGGCTTTTGGGGGGTGTAGTAGTGGAGTGCTGCAGAGGTGATAAATTTGGATAGGGAAACACTAGATGGTGACCTGGATCAGACTTTCAGATCTTGAAGAGCTTGCAGAAGATGGAAGAAGCACTGTTCCTGCTCTGTGTGGGACTGGGAGGCTGTGCTTTTGTGTTTCCCTGTTATTTTGTGGTCAGCTGTGTGTGGGCTCTGTGCTGGCTGCTAAGCAATAGAAACTGGAAATCCTCGCATCAGGAGAAGCTTTCACAACCACCAACTGTCTGTAAACCTCCATCCGGTGTGTCACCAGCATGAAAACTGGGGTGTCTGTTACCATCTCTCTGACAGGAACCCCACGCTCTCTTCCCTGAGTCTGTTTTATAGGAAGCCAGAAACATTGCCTTTGGCATGGCTGTTGCTTGAACCAGACCCTGTGGTGGTGGTGGTGATGTTCCTGTGGCTTTGAGGAACAGCCACCCCTGTGTTGAAACTGTGGGTGCATCGAAGAGCAGCCTTGCTCTTCCCATGTTCAGGAGCAAAAAGCGTGATGGGGGAGTTATGAGATGGTGTTGGTAAGGTCAGCTTAAAGATAGGACCAGTTGCCCAAATCTGGCAAAGTTTGGCCATATGGAAATCCCTGCTTTCCCTGCAGCTGTTGGCCAGGCTGCTTCTTCTGTGGGATTTGCCTGTGCTCTGGTGTGCAGTTGGGTCTGCACGCTGCCCGTGAGGAGCTTGCATTGGGGAAAGGAAGCGAGCTCACCTGAGCATTGATTTTAGCACACATTAATTTGGGCAGCTCTCAGGCCCAGAGCTGCCCATCATTCCCCACGCTCTTGCTCTGCATTAGGACATGTTTTGCAGCAGTGGTATGGAGCAATCAGGTAGGCTGCACCTGCCCTCCTTTGCAAGCTGCAGAATCTCTCCTGCCACTGCAGGGGTGAGGATGGTGGAGCAGTGGACAGTTAACTGAGGTGACAGCACCTTCGAGGGATGGTGTCAGTGAGCAAACACCAACATTGCAGAGCTCTTGTATGTAAATTGTCCATGAGCTGGCCACGAGTGGTGAGTAGCAATAGCTCCTTTGCCCCCCTCATTTTCCCTGCCTCTTGGGTGGGTGTGGGGGTCTGTGTTTCTGTGGAGGAGCCAGATCTCAAAGCTCTGTGCTACGGTGGTGTGCAGGGCTTGCTAGTGTGTGGCTGCCCCTCTGCTGTGCAGTGGAGCTCAGCTGGGGTCCGGAGCAGGCGAAGACACTCAAGCTGACGTGGGTGACTACTGTGTCCTCCACCTCCTGCTGCACTGTGGACCATAAAGCTGCTATGGCTGTGCGGAATGGGGGTCTTCCAAAGAAATAGGCAGTGCCTTCCACTGGAGTGGTCTTGAGGGAGAACCCCCTCCTTGGGAACTCGTGTCTTCTCCTCCCCATATTGAGTCAAAGCTTTTCTCACTGCCTTAGCAAGTCCTACAGGCCTGAGCAGTTGTGCCGTTCTCCTTGAGCATCTTCATAGCAACTGCTTCATCGTCAGCATCAGATGCAGAGCAGGGTCCATTGGAGCCACTTGCAGGCCTTTATTTACACCCTTCATGTGTTTTGCTGGGGGTTGCAGATCTCCCTGCTCTGTAGTGAAAGGTGGGAGCTGGTTGCAGTGTTTCTTCAGACCCTCAGGACCCCTCTGTGTTGAGCTGTGAAGCTGTTTGCTGCAGCAGCGATCCCCTCCTGGACAGCTGTGCTGGTGGAGATGGTCAGTCAGCATTTGCTCCTCAGTTCCCTTTTCATCCTGTCTCTTCCCAGAGAGATCAGAAGCCTGGGATGGGCATCTCTCTTGTCCCTGAGAAGCAGTGCATGTGAGAACATCATGTACGTGAGGGCGTGCATTAATGGAGCAGAGCAATGTGTGTGCACAGTCAATTAGTGAGATCACTTAGATTCTCTCCTGTAGCCTTGCTTTCAATCTGCATCTCTTCCTGGGCTGTGAGAACAAAGGCACATTGGACATTCAGGGGAAGCAGTGTCACCTTTGGGTAGGCACCTAGGCTATGACATTATTTGCACTTCATGTCACCCCACTATCACCACTTTTGCATCACCACTTTTAACTGCTTCTCCAGCAGTGAAGGGCAGCACAGCAAACCAGAGGTCCTGCTTAGTGTCATATTTGTTACCTGGTTGCTCTTTTGCACCCCTTCCTTTGCCCTTCTTTAGGATTCTGGATGATGAGAAGAACATGAGCTTTGTTTGCCTTTCTGCTACCAAGACAGCAGCTTAGAAAAGGGCTTCAGCAAGAGGTGGTTGTGTCTGATTGCTGCCTGCTCAAATGGGAGATGGAACTGTCTGGGTGGTTTAGGGTTGCAGTCAGGTGGGGATTGAGGGCAGAAAGTTCTGGCCTCCTTGCCATTAAATCTTTGCTGTGTTAGCAAATGCATCAGCTGCAGTGTGGGTCTAGAGCAGCCTTTGCCAGCACAGTTCGTACCAGCTTCCAGAGTTTGGGAGCAGGGCTGGCAAGCCTGGGGAGGAGGGTGGAGTGATTTAACTGTCTGGGGTGTGGGGGTGGAGGAGGGGGTTCTAATCCCTGTGAACACCGAAGGGCGTCTGACAAGGGGAACTGTGAACTTGCCTTCCTGCTACCTGCTGCATTTTGGGTGGCTCCCCAAAACAGCTTGCAGATGGTGGCTGAGAACGAGTATCTGACCCTGGAGTGACTTGCAGTGGGCAGGGCCTGCAGTCCGATGAGGGTGGATTTCTATTTAAACCTTTGGGGTTTTGTAATCTTCCTGAGTTAGTTCCTCTTTCTCAGCAGACTTGGAGCAGAAATTTAAGGGAGGAGCTGGGGGGATGTGAATCTTCTTCTGCTGAAGGGCCATGGGAGGTTCGCAGTACTGCGGAAGTGTGGTTTGCTCATCCTGACCCTAATCATCATTCTCAGTCAGCACCTTTTGTGACAGCATCTCTTTCCCCCCTGCTGGGTGTGCCATATTGAGGTCGGGGAGCAGGGATACCCCTTCTGCAGTCCCCCCTCTCATGATGTTAGCTGTTAGATGTCAGCTGTTAGCTGGAGGGAGGATACAGGGTGTGGATGTGCCACTGTCTCAACCCTGCCATGTGGATTAAGGTTTAACGCAGCCTTGAGGGTGAAGACATGGAGATAACAGCATATTTTGGCAGGGCTGGACCTTTTTCCCTGCTCTCATGGGAGTTGACATCCCAGCCTCGTTGGCCAAGGGTTTCAAATCTATCTAAAGATTTTGGATTGTCAGCTTGAGATAAGGTAAACTGGGGACAGTGCTGAGCAGTTCTGCAACACCAGACCTCTTAAACTGGTTACTTAATGGGTTGATGTACACAGCCTGTACCTCTGTTTTCTCATCAGTAACACTCTCCTACCTCTTGACGTTTGCTCAAGGAATCTGTGAAGTTTGCATCCAGACGGTCAGGCTGAAGGATTGCAACAGACCACGGGATAAACCGAGTTTTTGTATTTGGTTTGATGGATTATTTTGCCCATTTTAAAGTAACCTCGCTTAGCATAGTGACCATGTTTGTCCTTGCAGGTGGTGGTGCTCCTGCAAGTCCTGAGCTGGGGTCACCTGGAAGATGACCGAATACAAGCTGGTTGTGGTGGGAGCAGGTGGTGTTGGGAAGAGTGCTTTGACGATACAGCTCATTCAGAACCATTTTGTTGATGAGTATGACCCCACGATAGAGGTAAGTGACTCTGGGCATGGGGTCTGTCTCTCTGTCTGCGTCTTTTCATCTTGCTTTTCTCCACTTTGTGTCCAACCCAGAGCATGCGCAGTCTGGTCTCAATTCTGAATTTGAGCAGGGATGTTCCTCTGCTTTGCAGAGCTATCTGAGTCACTATGTGTGTGTTCAGAGGTCACAGTGACCGAATTACATCTCCTGCAGAAGGATAGTGGTGTCTGCTGAAGAGAGGTGTCATGGGAGGCAGCAGAGACAGGCAGAGCTGGGCAGGGGCTGAGAGGCAGCACAAAAGTCCTCCTTTCTGGTGAGATGACAACATAGAGAGGGACTAAAGGTTTAGAATTGAAGAGCCATTTTGTGCCTGTGCTTCCATTTCTGCTCCCGTGAAATCAGAGTAAATGTATTGACTTTTTCTGCAGGATGTTTTGAGCTTTACTGATGAAATGGGTTTTATCAGAGCTTGGTTGTATTATGTATGTCTTGCCGTTTGAGCAAGACGTGCTGAGCAGCTGAACTGTTGTGGCTCCCAGAGTGCTGTCTCTGCTTCTTCACAAGGAGTTAAAGGGTGATGTGTGTGTCTCAGTCAGTGTGCATGGCAGGACTGACCTGTCTAGCTCAACATCCTGCCTGAAGAAGCAGGCAGGGGACCCTGCGGTCCTCACAGGCTGTATAGGGATGGAGGAGGATCCAGTCTTCAGTATCCATTGTGATATTATTATTTTCTTTAATTTTTCAAAAACATATTCCATTCTGTCTGCTGTCACTGTAGTTAGCAATGTGCTAATTAGCCTCTGCATGACTTACACCTTTGTTGGGCGAGATGTGGGCAGCAGCCACTGCTCTGCACGAGGAGTAAAGTCCACCCTGGGAAGGCAAATTGCAGCTCTGTCATGCCTCTTGGACAATAACCTCTCTGTCTGCAGTCCTACAGGATTCTCTACCAGATGCATATAAATGCAGCTGTGGTTGCTGCAGTTATTATTATCATAATGGCTAAAGGCCCCAGCTGGGATGAGAAATCTATTCTGGTAGGTGTTGTATGTGTAGTCCCCACCCTGAAGAGCTTACAACTTACATAAACAAGCAAGACAAGGCTTGGTAGAAAGGCAGAAATAGTCTTACAGTCCTACAGACGGGAAGGAGAGAAAGCACTTAAAAAGCACGTGCTATTACGTCATTTGGCCAAGGTCACCTAGAAAGTCCATGGCAGAGACTGGAATTTAATTTAGGGCTCCTGAGTCTCCTTGCTTATGGATGCAGTTGCCTTCTTCCCCAGCTCCTCTCCCCTCATGTGGCTGTCCCCAGTAGCACTGGATACTTTTCTCAGAAACCCATTCCAGGTTGTTTTTGGCAAAAGAGCTGCTCATGGAGAGCAACCTCCCTGGGGAGACATCTGCATGGGTGCATCCTCTCTTGGACCTTAGGTGGGCAGTGATGTGTTGGGTTTTGTCTCACCCAGTGATGTGTTGGGTTTTGGCATCCTGTGGTTTTTGTCCCGGTACGTACCCTGCAGGGAATTTTCTCCATGTAAACAGGCAGCAGGGAATGTAAACCTTGCATGGCATTTCCCAGCACACCCTTCTCACCCTACCCACTTCTGCAGTGCCCTGGGAGACGCCTGCTCTCTCCTCCACTGTTCACTCCAGCCCCATTCTGTTTGTCTCCTCTTCCAAAAGCTGCCACAAGCTGCTCTTCAGCCCTCTCACCCCTGGTACTTTTCCACCTGCAGGTCCCACCAGCCCTGATGCCTTTGCAGCTCCCTTGGTTGTACCCTGCTTCCCCGGCTACCCCGGCCAACTACTGATTCATTTCAGGGTGATTCCTTTTAATTATGCTTCATTTTATGGGGATGTAAGACACAGAGAGCTACCTGCCAGCCATCCAAATGTGACCAACAAACCACCTTCCTGTGACTAAGCTGCTTTGGATCATGCCCAGGAGCTGACTATGACTGTTCAGCCAGCTAACAAGCAGCAGAGCAATGCTGAAATGAGCAGGATAAAAGGGGGGGGGAAAAGAGGATACGTGCATGGAGCAAAGGCGTTGCCTGTCACCCACATGGATTGAGCACAGGCTGTGCTGCAAAGGGGGGTGCAAGTGGGTTGGGATGCACTGAGAAGATGCTCCCCACAGCAGGAAGGGTGGAGGTTTGTCCCCTGTCTGGGGCAGAGACCCTGACTGGGTGTCTGCTCCCCTTCTGCCCTCCTGATTCACCAGTGCAAACGTTTGGCTGTGTAACTCAACGCTGTCCACCCCACTACAGCACACTCTCACAGGCCATGTCTTGGGCTGCCAGGGAGCTTTAGGACCTTCGTTTTGGGAACAGGAGGGCCAAGGCAGCAAGGAAATGTATGCCACTGGCATTGTCCCATGGTGAGTAAGCAGGGATGGAATAAAGAGTTCCACTGTGTTGAGAAATTCTTCAGTTCATCTTCCAGCTCTTAGAAGCTAGCAAGTAATGGGCTTCCCAAACCTCTGGTCATATCCTGACTGTAGCGTTTAGCAAATGGGCCTCTTGGCCTGGTCCCCCAGCACAGCTGGGATGCTCCCAGCATCCGCCTGGGATCTTCAGTGTGAACCCCAAACAGATGTTGTTTCTGCTGCCTGGCACTTCACAGCTGGGTCTGGCTGCTTTCCCCTCTGCCGAAGGTGGTGTGGGACATGGGAGCTGCAGAGGAGCACTGAGGCTGCAGGATGCTGGTGTGGGCTGGTGGCAGCTAGCCCTGCAGTGGCAGCCATGTCAACTGGTAGTGTGGCAGGGACAGCTGAGCTGCCGTCCTGAGCTTCCTGCAGAGGGGGAGGTCAGATGAAGCTGTACACAAAGCATTGATGGGGAGAGCGTGTCCCATTCCTTTGCAAAGCATCCTCTGCAAGATTGTTTTATGTCTCTGCCTTGTAAGCCAGCTGGCTGGCCTTATGGGCAGCCTGTGATGACCTGAGCTGAGGTGTGGGATCTCTTCTCTGTCAGCACGGTGGATGCTGGTGAGATCTCCTGGAACTGGGGACTTGGCAGTTAACTGTGAAAACATGCATGCAGAGAGGCTGGTCCTCTGTCCCAAGCCAAGGTGCAGAGGGGGGAGGATGCTTTGTGGGCCAGAGGAGGCACTCAGGTCCCCCTGCATGAAGGAGGCTCCAGATACATTATTGATTAGAAATGGGAGCACATTCCTGCAGGGCAACCTGCCAGTTGCCTTCAGAGCAGTTGGCTGGAAGCCAACCTTTCACTCCACGCTTATTCTCGATGGGTCAGCAGTCCACTTTTTGGGAAGGCACAGCTGAGAAGGTCGTGGCACAGCAGATCTCATCTCTGATTTCACAGCCCTCTCTGCAAGGTGAGGAAAGACTTTAATTAGCCCCAGCAAATGACGTTGTTGTAATGAACCAAAAGATAGAGGCTGTGTTGGCCCCATTCCCTCTCTGTGCTGCTGCCGGTCCTGTTGGTGACCTTTGCTGTGTCGGCTGTTTGTCTGCAGACCTGCAGAGCTCATCTGATAACATTGTACCCCTCGTTGGAAGAGCAGCCGACATTTGAATTCATTTTAAACTGCAGCTGTAGCCTCTGCGAGTGGCTGCAAAGCACTGTGTGGTCGTACTGCTGACTTGGACCTTTTTCATACCTTTCATTCTGGCTTCCTTCTCTTACTGAGAGTTGAGGATGCTGCACTGTCCGCAGGGGATAGCTGTTGGCAAGGGATGAGGGATGTCCTCCATGCAGGGGCTGCCCCACAGCATCCCTGCTGATGAGACTGAGCACAGGGAGAAGCATAGTGGGGAGGAGCAGTGCTTTGAGGAGTCTCCCGTGAAAATGAAACCTTTTGAGGGATGCTCTGGGTGATTTCCAGACGTTCTCACATCTATGATAAGTTGTGATTGCCTTTGCTGCAGGGAAAACCTCCAACTTCAAAGGACCTGCCTGAATAGTTCTTACCTCTCCTGGAGCCCTCTGGGCACAGACTGGTTGTGGGAAACACCCTGTTCACAGTGGGATTTTATTTTATTTTTTTCTCATGTTTAAAAAAGAGGTTTACCATCAAACCCAGTTTGAAACCTTACTAGTGGCAATATTGCCTCTGGTGCCTGATTTGAGATGCATTGGAGGCACTGGATTTCCAGGTTATCTTAAACACCTTCCAGCCCTGCAGAGCACAGTTAGTGAATGGAAGCCCTGGCTGGCCAGAGCTCCTTTCCTGAGTGTCCTTCCTCTTCCAGCAGAAGGAATTAGAGCTGAACAATGCTTAGGAAATAGTTGCTGAGGGCTATGCAGTGTGGTAGAGATGAAGCTGCACCTGGTCTGCCAGAGGCAGGGCTGGGAATGGGGAGAGCAAGCCAGGAACTGTCTTTTCTGTGGTTCTGACAGACAAGGAGAAACCTGCTAGGCTACTCCCTTTTTCCTTTGTTTTTTTTTATTATTTTTCCTTTCTCTCCCATTTTTGAAGCAGATTTGAGTTGTCTCTTTAATGGAAGATGAACACAGGCAGAGCATGACCTGGCATCTTCCCAGGGATGCACTCGCTGCATCCCTTTGTTTAGCCAGAGCCAAGCCCTCTTAATGTATCCTCCTCCCTTTCCCTCTCCAGGATTCCTACAGAAAGCAAGTAGTCATTGATGGAGAGACCTGTTTGTTAGACATCTTGGACACTGCAGGGCAGGAGGAGTACAGTGCCATGAGAGACCAGTACATGAGAACGGGGGAAGGATTCCTGTGTGTCTTCGCTATCAACAACACCAAGTCCTTTGAAGACATTCACCAGTACAGGTCAGTATCCTGGGAAGGGCCTTTCCCCTCCTGCCCTGTGCAAAGGGGAGGCCTTGCTGCTGCACTCTCCTGCCCACCCTTTTAGATCAGGCCCCATGGTGGAAGCACAGGCTGCCAGCAAAGACAATTAGCTCAAGTGGCCGTTCCCCGGGGAAGAGACAGAGCAGACTGCTAATGTCAGTGACTCCAATAAAACCCTTCCAAAGGGATTGCTTGTGGCCTTTGGGGACCTGGTAATGTAATGTTTAAGTGTTTATGGTGACTAAAGAGAGAGCTGATCCTGTATGACCCCCTCCCTTCCCTCCCTAATTAGTGGAATTGCTTTGTTAGCGCAATCGATCTCAGCGACTTCTGCTGGCCCCAGAGCTGGGAGAGGAGGCTGGGAAAGACAGGGAGAGCTGCTTGCCCTGCTGTCCACTGTCACGACCAGGCTGTGGTCTGCCAGCTGCACACAGATGGGGAGAGACAGTCCTGTCCCACTGGAGCTTGGTTTCAACCAAGATGGAACAGAAGGGGAGTCAGGGCTCCAGCAAGGTGATTTGCCCAAGATGGGGAAGCAGTGACAAAGCAGGGACCCTGTCCCAGCACCCATCCCATTTCTCCTCTCTGTTGACATCACCCCTGCAGAGCTGGAGAGTCAAGGAGATGACACAAACACAGCAGGAATGTTCTCTGTTTACGCTGATGCTACCTTGGGGAGGGATTGCTCTGCTTGTGCCTTTTTCTGGGTCTTGGCTGTGATGGGAGGCACTTGCAGAGGATGCAGGAGATGGCTCTGCCTGTCCCTGCTCTGTCCACTGCCCACAAGGGACTGTGTATCCCAGTCCCTCTTCATAAACGAGGGTCCCAGTAATCCTGTCATTCCGAGGACAGGCACATCCCTTCCTTGCTCCATAGTCAGAGGCGCTGCTTGGAGCTGCTGAGATGTTTCAGTCTCATCCAAAAGGCTGTTCAGTGTAATAGCTGCACAGGTACACTAATTTGGCTTCTTTTAGCTGAACCAAAGGACAAAGGATGGGATTTTCCTAAAGCACCTGAGGGATTGAGCAGCATTCATCCTTGTGCTGGGACTGGTGCCTGTGAAGTTGCTTGTAGGATGGCCTGATTTCAAGCCATCATGATCATGATGTAAATCACTGGCTTTTATCTCCTTTAGCCCATGCTCTTTGTGTTTGCACTTTTAAAAGAATATTCCCCAGAGAAATGCTGTTTCTCCCTGGTTAGTAACCATTTGGAGGTATCTCTTTTCAGCTAAGTGTAGCCTGTGCACTAAATTTAGTACTTGCATTTGCTGGTCAGGATGTTACACAGAACATTTAAAAGGCTTTATGGCATATCATGCCATACAGTCAGACTTAATTTCTATGTTCTACTACATTAGTAAAAGATGATTGATTCTTTTGTGTGTGATGCATGTCCAGCTGCCTTTAGATGGAGATTTGCATTCAATTAAAATGTAGAAATTGGCATTTTAAATCTTTCAGTAGTTAAATTAAAACCATGTTAAATGTTCTGGATTCATGAGCAAAAAAAAAAGCTGTTTTGCATCTGAAGCTAAATGATTTATTAAGCAAAGGAAGTTATTATCTATCAGAAGGGAATTGAATGGATTGTTTGTGGTCATAATGGCCTTCAAGATTTTTAGAAGTGGTAGATCTCATCCTCGCCCACCTAGTTTTAGATCCAATGTTGGAATGAAGAAGTGAGCATTACAGCTTTTTTAGTTCCCAGTTGGTTTCTCAACTTTGAGTGACCTGAACTAAACTGAAAGGGAGCAAATACTGCCTGTGCATCTGCAGAAAAGGTTACAGCTGCCAAAAGCTGCTTTATCAGCTCAGCAAATTCTGGTTGCAGGTGAATTTTTTTTTACCCCCATTTGGGGGGGATTACTTGATCTAAAATGTTGGAAATAGCACAGCTAACTGCTTGAGAATTCATTTTTATTTAACTTAAACTATCTTAAGCTCATGTCTTAATATAGATTGTTGTAATTCACATTGTTTTGTAAATAGCTGCATTTAAAGAGCAGAAATATGTTTAGTTCTCATTTCCAGAAGTGCTGTTTACTCTCTTGTTTACTCTCTTGTGTGCCGTAGTCATTTACATTTTCGTGAAAGCTCAACACAAGGCACTCAACAGGAGCCAGGGGTAGCTGTCAAAACTGGTGGGGAGTGTTCTGGAGCTGCCCCTTCACTTGTTCACACCTCCTCCTCTTGCAGGGAGCAGATCAAGAGGGTGAAAGACTCAGATGATGTTCCCATGGTGCTGGTGGGGAATAAATGTGACCTCCCTGCCCGGACAGTGGAGACCCGGCAAGCGCAGGACCTGGCCCGGAGCTACGGGATCCCCTACATAGAAACATCTGCCAAAACCAGACAGGTAGGAGGAGACTTTTAAGCAAAAGGCTCTTTTTTCTTTTCTTTCCTCCACTGCTGCCCTGGAGGGGCAGGAATGGGCAGGCACCACCTTGCAGATAGATGGGTGTTGGGGCTGGGCTTAGTTGCTTCCTCAAGGCTAAATGCTCCCTCAGGATGTTCCCTCCCCAGTCTGGGCTTGAGCCTCCCAACACGAGAAGAGCATCATCATGCTGTGGCAGCAGTGAAGAGAAGATGCCTTCTCAGGGCATTCTCCAAGGCTCTGGAATAACCTCCATAGTCACTGCAGGTCGGCTAAGCTGAGGTCACTTGGCTAACCTCACCCATGGTCTGTTTTTGCAGACCTACAGGCAGAATATACTGGTGCTGGAAGGACCATGTGGGGCTCCCAGAGCACAGAGGTGGAAATGGAACAACTGACACCTCAGTGGTCTAGTGGTGGCTTTTCTCTTGGGTGGTAGACTTCATTCAGACTGCTGAGAGCTGATGAATCTCAGGGACTTTGAAGCTCCTTGTCCTTGTAGTTGCTCATTCAATCTTGCTCTCTGTTTGAGTGCCACATTCAGGTCCTTGTTAGTCTTCCCAGCTTGGTTCTGTAGCTTTAACTCTGCAATCTGCACTGCTGGACAGTGCTGGGGACACCTTGCTGAGGAGCAGAGCCCTCTCCTCTCTCCACTGTCCCTCCCTCAGCCGCTTCAAGCCGTGCTTTTTCTGCAGGGCGTTGAGGATGCCTTCTACACCTTGGTGCGGGAGATCCGGCAGCATAAGCTGCGCAAGCTGAATCCCCCCGATGAGAGCGGCCCCGGCTGCATGAACTGTAAATGTGTGGTATCGTGACTATGGTAAGTGGTGGAAGCAGGACATGGGGTGCAGTGGGGGGACGTTGGAAGCAGGGCAGGAGGTGACTGCAGGTGCACTTGCCTGCAAGCAAATGCAGCAGAATCAATTTCAGCAGCAGGTATTTTTTTAATGAAACACCTTTTGGACTGAAATAGCATTTTTCTGTCAAAACATAGGTAAGTCAAAATTCCCACTTTCCTGAGGAAGTGTGTGGCAGGAAAGGGTTGTTTATTTTTCCCCCTCATTTTGTACAACAAAATTTTATACAACTGAATTTTTTTAAAAAGCGTGTTTTGTTGTGCTTTCCCCAGAAAAGCTTCTTCCCATGCTGCTGCTCTGAAAGAGGAGTTAAGCTGGTGTTGAAGGTGTACAGATCACTGCATGCTCACCAGACTGGCTCTAGAAGGGTTCATATGAAGAGCTGGCTGGGTGCATTGCCTCCTAATGCACTCACATAAATTGCCTCATCCTAAAGCTTTAGAGCAGACCTGTCTCGCTGTGAAAGTCCTGTGTTCCTCAGAAGAGTTTTCCCCATTAGATATATCCCCTGGGATATTTGGAACTGATGCAATGTTGAGAATTAGCCATAAGGGGGCTGTTTGCTTTTATAAATTGTGTGTGCTGGAGCCAGAAACAGTGTTTTTCAGATTGTTTATGTTCACTTGCCTGTTTTTCTTCCTTTTCTTTCCTCGATTTTTTTTTTTTTTTTAAATTATGGTTTATTTAAAACACTGCTGGATAGCAGTCAGGGAGAGTTCCTATTGTTGTCCCTGCATGTGCTGGCTGGCCTTAAGTGAAAGGCCTGGGAATATCTGTCTGTGTAACCAGCTCCTTCCATGGCAGAAATTTAGTGGGGTAATTGGGGATGAGTGCACCAGGAAGATCTGTATCTACAGACATTTGGGACTGGGATATGGGACAAAAGCATGCATGAACATTGCCCTTAATGGCTTTTGGGGAGTCTCCCAAGCACCTGAACTGGCCCTTCACCCCTTTATAAACAACTGCTGGAATCCTAAGGAGAAGCGCACTGTATCCAGAGGTTGTGTGAAGAGGGTTTTATGACGGTGGAGATGGGCAGCAGGTTTCTTCTGATGCTTTTTGACCTAGTGGCCTGAGAACAGCAGAGCTCTTCCTCCTGCCCCCCACTCCCAAGGAAAAAAAAAAGCAACTAAACAGTGCTGGCAACATTTGCTTCCTATGAGCACAAACCCACCCCAGAACCCCACCCCTCCGCTCCCAGCTGAGGCGCATGAGGTCGGCTGGGGGCTGAGCCGAATGCTGTGCCCAGCACACTTATCACTGCTAAGGGAGATTTTCCAGATGTTTGTGTCCTCCAGATGTTCAGGAGCATTTCCTCCGGATGGGGATATGAGCTCAAGGCTTGTTTCCTGCTCTGGCTCACAGCTGACGGCATGGGCTTGGCAGGGGCTGCTGCTCCCTTACACTGACTGCCAGGAGCCCAATCCCTGTCACAGCCCAGTGGCAGCACCAGCTTGGGCAAGAAGGGCTGGGAAAGGGTCACTTGGAAACACTCCTCTCCCTTAAGAGAACATGCCCTGTGAGTTGCCTGTGTCTTTTTCTGGTCAGGCAGAAATTGGAAACCAGAAATCCCAGCTTAATCTAGCTGCAGCGACCAAGAGCAGAGAGGGAGGAACATCAAGGCACAAAAGAAGTGAGGCAAAGACATGCTGGGATTTGGGGAGGAGAAAGGTGGGTGTGTGGCCAACAAAATTTGGCTGCATTTGCCTTGGACTCGTTTTGGACTCATTCTGTCATCCCTGGTGGAAACATCTTGCCAAACAGTGCCCCTTCCCACCAGGAGGTTCAGAAAGAGGCAGATCTGGTGAGGTGCCCGGGGCTCGCCTGTCACTCCACCGATTCCAAGGCTTGTTCTCTTCAGCAGATGTGCCGATGCTTTGCTGAGCCAGGCCCACACCTCTAAGACCTGTGTAGCTTTTTGCTTTTGCTCTGTGGGCACTAATAGGGTCATCCCAAAACGTGAGGGGTGAGTACTGGGAACAGCCCCACTGGCTCTGATGAGGAACAGGTGCTCATGAGTGTCCTCTTCTGTTTCAGCTGACTGGACCGTGTCTTGGCGAGGTTCCCACTGTGCAGTGCGCAAGGAAAGAGGTGAAGCGAAGGAAGAAGCAAACGGATTCAGAGGAGGAGTATGGGGGGGGAGAGGAGGAGGAAGAGGACAGGGGGAGCATGTGCCCCTCCAAGGACTATCTCGCACTTCACCCAAGCCTGCGGCAAACAACTTTTTTTTTTTATCCCCATCCCCTCATCCTTTGGCCTCCTCCCACCCCGGCAACTGTACAAAGCCACAGATTGAATCACAGTAAATTATTATTTGATCGTCTCAACAAATCACCTTAATGGCTGTGTCCTCCTTCCAGAGGCTGCTGCTACTGCTGCTCCAGAAGGATCGCTGGTGGGATGGCAGGGAGGAAATGGTGCTGAGATTTGCTCTCCACAGACCAAGGTCATGCTGTAGATCATGGACATGACTGGGGTGGGAAAGGCAAGCTCTCAGGGCAAGACAGCTTGTCTATGTCTCCAGCAAGTCTTTGTCATGTCCTCCCCAGTCCACCTGAAACTCTGCTAGCCCCAAGTTTTGGGAGGGTGGAAGAGTGCAACCAGTTCAAGCCCGTCCTTGGCACCCCTTGAGTGCTCTGCTTTCAGCCTAGTCCCTGTGGGATTTATGGCCTCAGATGCAATGTCCAGAAGGGAGGAAGCATCGAGGGAGGAAATTTGAGAGCTAGATTCACTTCAGCTGGTACCAGTTTGTTGCTTCCCTGATTCCTTTCCTGTCAGCTCTTTCTGGGACAAGACCTCCATCATGTGTTGTGCTCTAGAGGTAGAATTAGGACTTTCTGGTCCCCTCCAGCACTAGCTATGCTCACACCTGTACAGCACATACACCTTGGGCTGCTCCAGTATGTACAGGTAAGCAAATCCTTCTCAGCCCTGTGCACAGCTTCATTACTGGGGAGCATGTCAAGAAGGGCTCTCTTGCACTGCAGAAGCTGTCTGGCTGCTCAGCAACTAAGACTAAAGGATTCAGGCTTCCAGTCCTTGGGTTTAGAGTGGGTAAGAACATTTTGGATAAGGACTGATCTGTTGGGAACCCTGTCTCTGCTCAGCTCTGCTTCTTCAGGGTTTTTGCCTGAGGTCTATCCCATGTGCCTTTCACTTGCGGCCCCAAGATAAGGCATTGCACTCAGTGCAGCAGGTGGCTTGGTACTCACTGTCTTTCCCTCTTCGAAGCTATTGCACAGGCTAATTTAGCTGGCATCCAGAATTAGGAGCATCAAAGGGGGAAGGTGATCCAGCTGAGTGTGGCAGGGAGCTGTTCTGCATGGGCTAGCCCAGGCCTGAAGACATGCTGGGTTTGGCAGCCAAAGCTGGTCTGGGTTGGGAGTGGCGAGGGTGGCATGTGAGTCACATGCCTCACATGGCAAAAGCAGTACAGAAACTCTGGTCACCCCCAGCACAAAACCACAGCCCACCCAGGGCTTCCCAGCATCCATGTGAGCAGTCTCCCATCCCATCCCCCACCCAATATCATGCCAGGCAGCAGCAGAATTAAAGCAGCAGAATTCATACTCCTTGGGGGTGCTGCCTTTGCTTTTGGCCTGGGCAAGAGAGGACTTGTGTTAATGGCTTGCTTTTTGTAAATGCCTGCTCTGAACTGCTGTGGGGCACAGCCCCCACCCTGGCTGCAGCTGTCTAGCACCCTGTTCCTGTAGGAGAAGGGCTGATACCAGCTGGAGTGGGAGAAGTTGCCCAAGGGGAGAGTGCCCTGCCTTTAGTTGGGTGTGCTGTTTGCAGCAGCATCTGTCCCTGTGCTGGAGGATTGCTGAAGATGCTGAGCCTGGTGTTACGTGGCGGGACTGGACCAGAGACTCCCAGAAAACCTCCCACTCCGAGTCATTTCAAGTGTAAAGCCTGGAAGTATGGGGTTTGTTCCTAAAGTTGGCAGCTTGTGCCCAACTGGCCACAGGACAGAGGGAAGGGGTACTTTGTCCTTCTAGGAGATGACATGGGGGCCCTTGCTTGCTAGTGTTACTGCACTAGGAACCCGGTGCTCTTCCTCTGCAGTGGAACTTATCCCATCCTTCCCTAGGCCCTTGGTAAAGGATGGGACAGATCTATCTGGAGGCCTTCAGAGGAGAAGTAACACTCTGGGGCTCTCTCAAGGACTGGATGGCTCTAACCACTGAGAGTCTCCTCTCATTTCTGGCTGGGAGTCAAATGCCATAGTTAAGGAGTGGGAGCTGTGGACAAGGAAGCTGAGGAGCTCCACGGAGCACCTGGGCTGAGGTGTCTTCACAGGGCAATAGCAGCGGTTCCAAGAAACTGGCACATCGTGGTGAGGGTGTGCTAGAACAGCACTGGCCAGAATACAAACTACTTACAGGAGTTTGGTGAGGAGCAGGAAGCTGAAGTAGGAGCATCTCCCTTTCAGAGAGGTTTCTGCACGCAGGGGAAGGTTTTCAAGCTTGTCAAACAGTCCTGGTCAGTAACAGACCATCACAGGAGCTGGTTAGCTTTTTGCTGTAATTAGAAGATCACAAGAAATCCAGACTCAAGTCATTGTTCAAGTCCATGCTAAAAGCTGGAGGTAGGTTAGGAGCAAAAGGAGGTGCTAAAAGCTTGACACCACAGCTCTTCTGTGAAAGCCATATATTAATTGTGTATTAATGTCATACTGCATCTTTGTTCCAGGAGGAGAATCACAACAGATCAAGGAACATCAGCTGTGATCTGGTCTGGTCTTTGCTGTTGGCAAAAACCAGATTGTATCACTTCTCTCAGGTGGAGTTGTTACTCTGGACTTGGCTTTTTCACTTGCTGCCTTGGTGCTGGTAATTTGGGGACAGGACAGCATCTTGCTGGCCCCTGACAGGCAGGAGGTCGGTACATGAGCTCACTATGTGTTCTCTGCTAGCTGAACTTCTTGAATCTGAAAGTAATACCAGGATTACAGTTTCACTGGAGTGAATGTAGGTTTGGAGAAGAAATTGAGGGGTTTCGAGTTGATTTTCCCCACAGTTATTCAAGGCACATTTGCTCTAGAAGTACCTGGACTGGAAAATGGAGTTTTCAGACACTGCAGTTGTTTACCTTATGACAATGCGTTTGTTGCGTATCTCAGTTCTGCTTCTGTGGCACGTGCTCAGGTGAGCAGAATGTGCAGTTATTCTGATTATTCCTGTTGCATAGCTGAAGCTGGAAGAGTCCACAGAGGTGAGCTTTTTGCTATATTTGGGTACATCAGCTCATCTCTGGCTGTTGGGATCTCTTCAGCTGGTCATGGCAAAGCTGAACTAAACTTGGCGCTGTGCTGTGTATCTCCAGCCAGTGTGAAAACCACCTCTGAGGCGGCTTCGGCCAGCATCCTACTGATTATGTTGAGACTGCATATCCCATGATGGAGGAGTGCCACCTTTGAACCCATACTTAAATGACAGAATAGCTGACGAAGTCTGGTCTAATCTGGTCAGGTCCAGATGTCTCAGGACAGATGTCATTATAATAAATGTTCTTCTCTCACATCATTCAAGTGCCCCACACCCTGTTACAGAGAGGTTGGGGCTCCAGAGACATCACAGCTGAGTCAACTGACAGAATTGCTTACAAGTCCTTAAAGATGCTGATTAAGTGCTGGAACAGATCTCATGCCTTTTGGTCTGTGAGGGCTTCCACAGGAGTGTTCTCCTAAGCCAGCAGAAGGGTGACTCCAAGGCAGCTGAGCGCATGGTGCTTGCTGAGGGCTTTGGCAAGGACCTGGGTTGTGCCGGAGCTGGCAGCAATGACTCAGTGCTGCAGTGAGACTTGCAATGTCAGGGTGGTGGTGGGGACAGCTGAATGGAAGGCTGAGTTTTACAGAGCAGCCTTGGCTAAATGCTGGCCTCATCCTCCTCACCTGCAGTATGGTTGGGTAGAAGAGCAGAACCAGGTTTCCCTTCTGGACTACAGACACTGCTGCAGACCTTTCCAGCCTAAGCAGTACTTCTGTATCGCTTCTTGCCTTCACCATAAAGGTAAGCAAAGCCACCCAAGAACCAGCTTCCCCAAGCCTGAGGTTTTCTAGGTCTGTAGGCTTAGATGTTCCAGGAGCAGGGCTCTGATGCGAGGCCAGGCTGAGTGTCCTCCAGGACATCAGAGTGGCCCAGGCTCTTAATGGGATGGTTGGAAGAGGGGCTTGTGGTATTGTATCCCATGTAGCTTACAGGTACCTCTAAGGGAGCTTGTACCAGTTTTGGACAAAAATGGAAGTTTCTTAGTTTACCTTTCTCTGTGTCTTAGGAGGAGCCTGTTTTACTGTGCGAAAGAACAGGGCTAAGTAAGCCAGGCTTTAGTGACTCCAATCCCTTGGACTCATGTCTTTGTGTGTGCCTTCAAAGCCTTCTCCATCCCCATCCTGGGGTCTTTTGTAACTGCTGTCAGTGAATAAGGATGCTCGTGGGATGGGTCCACCTGCTGTATCTCCTGGTGAGACGTTTCAGCTCTGGTTTGGTTGTGTCCTGCACTGTCCTGGTGCCCACATTCATCTAGGTGAAGAGGATGCTGGTGTATGCCCTGTGGGCCTCCTCAGCCACTGAGGCTGTAGGATCTGGGGGATGGTTTGGGAAGCAGTCAGACCTGCCTCTTTCAACAGCCGGGCTGTTATTTTCTCTATATGCTGCTTTATACTTGGGGACGTGCTGTAGGAAGGGGGTGACATTGCTCAGAGGATGGTGTGACAGCCACCATCCTGGCCACCAGCAACCAGTGTGAATGGGAACAGGCACATGGACCTGGCCCCGTGTGTAACTCTGGTCTTGCTGTGGGTTGAGTACAAGATCTGTAGTTTAGGAGAGCCAAGGTACCAGCCCCAGCCAAGGCTGCTGGGGCTGGGGGTGCCCTTGCTCTGCTCCCCAAGTCCCAGCCACTGCTGCCTCGGCCCCTCTGCAGCACAGGAGGAGCACGACAGCAGCACGCAGCTCCCACAGGTGCCACGGCAGCAGGTGACTACAGCCCAGCAGCACTGCCATGGCAGCAGGACACAGCAGCACGTGAGCAGCAGGTGAGCAGCACAGCAAGCCCAAGAGCAGGAACGCTCCCAGGCCCAGCCAACCTCTGACTGCCTCTGCCAAACTGGCTGGGGCACAAAGCTGCCAGACACAGCACACCCATCTCTCTCCCCCTGCTACATCATCCTGGGAGCAGAGCCTAAACCAGCACAAAGGATTGCTCCCTCCCTCAGCTTGGCTCTGCTCCAGCCTCCACTTAGCATCAATTATTCAGTGCCGACTGGCTGAAGCCTTGCGGAGGCACGCAGGGGTTGATGAGCTTTCCATGTCGTGGGAGGTGGGCAGGGATGGTGAGGAGCACAGCCTGGGCTTGGCAGAGAGCCAGCAAGCAGCAAGGACAGATGTGGTCACCCTGCAGGTTTGGCTGTTCCTGAGCCAGGAGGACAGGAGCCACAGGGGGCTGCCAGGGCACCAGAGCTGAGCACAGCCTGAGGAGTTTGCAGTTCTGCCTTGAGGAGCAGCCCTGGGAGCTGGAGAGCTGGTGTGACAACAGCAGTGGCTCCACCAGGAAAAGGAGGATAGAGAATACTGGCAAATTCCAAGTGCAGAGGAAGAGGAGAACCAGGTCCTGGCTGGTAAGACTAAACAGCAGCCTCAACACCATCTATGGCATTCATTTGCCACTGGTCCCAGTGCTGTCCAGCAAGATGTCTGTAGCCTTGGGCTTTGCGATTGTCCTGCTCTTCATCCCCTGCGAGCAGCACTCAGGCCCTGGGGAGCACAAGAGGGGGCAAGGGGTACTGCTGGAATGATGCAGGGGCTGTCTACCCTCCCATCCCCTCAGGGAAATGAGCACATCCCTGCTGCAGGGGAGCATGCCACGACCTGATGCTCCTAGCAGCAGCTCGAGGCCAGGCATGGCTTATGTTCACCCCAAGGTCTAACACTGCTCTGGTAAGAGAGGGAAGGACTTAGGCTTACCTGGGGGCAACTCCCAGGGGTGGTCTTGCCCTGGGAAGGACTCTCTGCAGTGGGTGCTTGGCTCCCCAAACCCATATCTGGGAGCCCCATTAAGCACCAGTTCAAGGCTGGGTAGCTCTGTGGCCCCTGCATTAGCTGGAGGGATGCTGTCAGAGGAGGTGGTGGAGCTGTGCCTGTCCCTGGTCCCTGCAGGGACAGGGTGAGAGTACCACATCCACAAGGCCACAACTGGGCACATGCAGGGAGTCTGGGGATCAAGGCTACCAATAAGCAGTATCTTCATTTTTTTTTTTCAACAACCAAGTGAACCAAGGCTATTTAATGGAGGAACACAACCCTCAAACCTAGCACAACTCACTTTCCCTTAGGGAAACTGCCCTTCTGGACACTTCTGCACTCTCCTTGGCAGAGATGCTGCTTTAGCAGTTGGATAAATGCTGTATCTAAACCCTGCACTGCCTGTCATGTAAGTAACCATGGCAGATGTTTAGACCTGGTGCCACTTGGCACTGCCCGAGAGCCAACAGGTTCATGGGAGCTGGTGGCCGGGAGGTGACACAAAGCAGTTTGTGCAATGGGGCTGCTTGAGAGCACCTGGAACACAGGAGGGATGAGGTTTGCTTCACTCCAGCCTAGGCATCTCACCCTTGCTCAGGGTGCTGCATCCCTGTGCTGGCATCCAGTGTGAAATGGCACAGGAGATGTGCCAAGAGCTGCATCCTTAGGGCACTCCTGTACCAATGAACACTGGGGTGTTCAGTGGTGCTGGGGTTTTTTTGTAGTGTTGCAGACCAGGTTTTAAACAGTTAATATAAATGAGCTCATTTAAGGGCACTGGAGAGCAATTTTTGTTCCTGTTTGACCTCTTAGGTGAGGCAGAGCAGTGATAGAAGCAGGAAACCCAGCCTACAGCACTCAGCGGGTGACACATGGGGATGCCAATTTCGGGCACTGTTCTTAAATCCTTGGGTGGCATTTAGCTAATTCTGGCCCCTCCATTTGCTGTCAGTCTTTGTGCTCTCTGTGCTACTCTGGCACAGACAGACACCCTGTGTTTACCATAAACATGCTGCTTTACACCAAGTGGCAGCTTTCCCTCAGGGGAGCCAGAACACTGCTAACATTTAACACCTCAAAGGCAACAGCACCATGGTCATCTAAGTCCAGGAAGCCCTGGCCATGAAATCTGGGGTGTGTCAGAGGCACTGCTCACTCACAGCTTTTTAAAATGCATCTTCAGCTGTCAGCAGCACCACCTTTCGCTCCCAGTGACTGCTGTAAACGTGACTCAGCCCTGACTCATGAGTGTGAGTCGCACCCACCTACCCACCTGCTGTGTAAGGAGCTGTGTCCACCCGTTCCTGTCCTGTGCAATCCTCCCTACACTGCCTACAGGCAAGAAAACAAACTCCAAACACAAACTCTTGGCCAAAAAAGAAGCTTTGGCAGCTGTGTGTCAGAAGGGATGCTGCCCTTTACTCAGCTGGGAGAGGACCGTGGTAAGTAGAAAGGAGCATTTTTCTTTCCACTGCTGCTGGGGATGCCAAGATTTAACTACAGTAGAAAGTCAGGGAGGAAAACAGAGATGGAGCAGGATGGACCTGTTGCAGCTGAAGCATACCCAGTGAACCAAGCCAAAAGTCATCAGGAGAAGGCAACCAGTCTTGCTGCAGCTTCTGTTCCTGTAAGAAACCTCATCGAGTCTGAATTTATGCTAAACTTCTTTAACCATTATTATTACAACCATGTAAAACACAGCATCAAACACTCTGGACAGTTTGGATCAGTGTAAAAAGGAATGATTGACTTTTTTTTCCCCAAAAAAACCTTCCTTTAAAAAAACCAAACTGAACAAACAAAAAGCAGACATAAAAATGTTTTTTTCTTAAAAGTAATAATTATAATACATTAGAAAGAGTCATGGAAGAAGCGTTCCACGCTGTAAACAAGAACAGCAAATAAAAAGAAAAGCAGATGGTAGCCAGGCTCTCAAAGTGCACGGCTGAGAAACCCTGACCTCAACCTCCGGCCCCTGCTGGAGCTGGGTCCCATGGCTCCTGCTGCCTGCCAGTGCTGCAGCCACTCAAAGTGCTCTATCACAAACAAACAACACAAAGAAAAACAAACCAAACCTAAAATAACCCAAACCCACAGCGTTGGTCTTTACCTCTACATGGAAGGCAGCAAGGCCAGCGTCGTCTCAGGGCTGCGAGGGCTAGGACGGGAGGAGCTGGTTTCCCACCTTTGCTCACAGTAAGAGTGGTTTTTGCTGAGGACTTGAGACTGTTGAAGGAGGCTGGGCAGGAGGTTTGGGTCAGGTAATTTGTCCTGCTGAGCTGCTACCCTCAACTTTCTCCTTCCCTTCCTATTCCCAGCAAAAGAGCTGAGGCTGGGCTAGGCCTTGCTGCCACAGACCCACCATGGCTGCAGCTTTGCAGAGGAGGAGACAGGAGCGGGCATCTCCTTGGGGATCATGCATTACTGTGTTCAAGTGAGAGCATCACACCAAGGACAGCAATGCACGTTGCTGGTTCCCAGCCAGCTGGAGCAAAGGGCCTCTTCCCAAACCTACCAGCTTGCCAGGACCTGCAGTTTGGAGAAGAGTTTCTTAGGTGGCAGAGTGAGGAGCCTGGAGACCTTCCCAGCAAGAAGTACACTGGTGGGAAAGAGGAGCCTGTGTCCAAAAGTTCCTGAAACCAGCTGGTGGTTTCCCCCAGGCCTGAAGGTGACTGAGGGCCTTGCTGCTCGTTCCCATCAGGACATGGAGGGAAAGACAACCCCCCACCCCTTGCCCGATCAAAATTCATGTTGAACATCATGCACCAAAGGCCATGCAATGAGTACTGTTCATTTGACAGCTCTCCAAAATTAAAGCAAACCACCTTTCTAATGTTAATACTGCAAAACATCCTAGACACACTGGGTGAGGAGTCCGGGTGCACAAGCAACATGATGTGCAAAGGCTGTGTGCCTGAAATGAGGGAAAATGGGTCAAAACAAGGGGAAAGAGGTCTCAGCTCTTGCATGCGTGATGCTCAGATGCGTTAGAAGGAGTCCTGTGTGGGCTTCAAGGAGAGGACAGAGCCCCAAGCTACAGAAGCCAAGCCGTGACCAACAGCTCTCAGATGCTTCTTGTTGCTTCCCAGCGAGCTCCAGTGGCCAGTGGGCTGCTAGCAAAAGGCAATGGATATCTGTCCTGAAATACTGCTCAGGTATTTTAACACACAAATATGTTTAACTATGCACAATTACGGAAAAACATACTCTAAATTAAAAACAATTCAAGCACCATTGTCCTAGAAAGGACCTGTGGTGTCTGAAAACACAAATACTGAACATTCAAAGAGCACTTTTCCTCAAACAGCAACACTTGACTCCTCACAACACCCCTGCGAGGTAGCTAATAGGGTTATCCCTGCTCTGCAGAGGGAGAGGATGGGCAAGGTTGGAGGCTCAGTGGAAGATGGGGTCTGGGACAGAGCTGGGGTTGCAATGGAAGCTGAGGGTGCTGTGGTCTGGCTGGCTACATCCAAACAAAGATCCGGTGCTCCCTTCGACGCTCCCTGCTGCAAACATAAACCACCACACGTACACAAGGCAAAATAAACCCTGATAAATCATAGAACCATAGAATTGCTGAGCTGGAAGGGATCCACCAGGATCATCAAGTCCAACTCCTGGAACCCACAAAGTAATTTAGTGGAAGTTTCTGCTGGGCTTTCAGTAGGCTTTAGATCAGGTTATGCAATTGAAGCAGCCTGTGAGATAAAAAAATAGTTTTCAAAGCCTCCTTTGAACTTAAAGGAGCTTTTGCCCAGGATCTCCACTGAAGGGATGGGAATCCCACTTGCAGTCCCACCTAAGGTGGCACTTGCAGCCACCCCTTCTGGACAGCAAAATCAAATCCACTATATCTGGACTACTTCCTGCTTTTTCATTGATCTGCCTTCCTGATGAAGTCCCTTCACCTCTAGGGATGAAGTAGATGCCGGAACCAGAATTTTGGACCAGCTCTTTCCATGGGGTGTCTCCCCAGATCCCTGCACACCTCCAGCCAATGGCTTGGGCTGTGCAACAGCAGCACCCTGGGATGGGGAGGAGATGGACAGGCCTCTAGGACTTGGTGCATGAAGGGCAAGTGGGCATGTGGGCACCCATCATGTCCAAGTTTCCCTCCTGTTGTTAATTCTATGTGGGCTCAACCAGCAGGGCTAAGATCATGTTCTGCTTCCCCCTCCCCAATTCCTATGCCCTTTCTACCCTGACACTTAACTTACTCAAAGCAAACACGGACTTATCTGGGGCACTGTGATTAGACACCATCACACCTCCAGCAGCTTGGTAGTGCAGGCAGGTTTCCCGAGCCAGCAGCCCCTTTTCCTGTTTGGGGAAAGAAAGGCAGCGAGCCTGCTCGCTGCGCTGGCCCTGCAAGGGAAAGGCCAGCAGAAAGGGCACTCAGTCCAAGAGCCCAGGCTCCACCTTTATCACTGTCCTTGTCACCTTGAGAACCTGGGAAAGAACCACTCTGCTGGCAGTCCCCCACTGGGGTGACACCAAGGAGATGTCCCAGGGACTCAGCAGCTGTTAAATCTGTCCTCCTGGACACTATCCACCACGGCAGCAGGAGTCGGGTACAGCCGGACACCGCTTTGTGGAATTGCATAGAGGGGGCAGCAGGCTGCCGGTGTCCTGCCAGGATGCCATGGCACTGCCTGGAAATCCTGCTGCCTACAACTGCAGGTCTGGGAAATGAAATAAAGATCTATTGCTACAAAGGCCTTTGAAAGCAATGCTGTGGCTGCGCCGATGGAGCATTTTAAAGAAAGCATTTCAGACTCCGACACCTTGCACCTGGCTTCCTTGGCTGTGGGTTCCCACAGCAGGCAGTAGCAGGAAAAAACACACAACACGCTCACCAGCCCTGCCTCTTCCCCCAAGCAATGAGACTTGGGGAGATGTGAGGAACGAAAAATGAAAGCATTTTCCAATTTGTCCATAGGAAACATGCAAATCCAATCTGCTGGTGTCTCCTAGAGCTGGTGGCCACCGCTTCGTCTCCTCGCTGGGCACTCGTACCGAAGCACAGCTTGACGTGCGATGGTGCTGTGCTGTCACCCTGACAGCCCTGCTGACAGAAGGGGATCCTGTAAATGGGGCAAGGGTGCTTTTCCAGAACCTGTTTCTTCTCCTTCACTTTTCCCATCCCCGCTAGAATGTCACCGATTTGGGCAGCTTTGCCAGGGAAGGAGAGCCTGAAAGGAAACTGTTCTCTGAGCGGGATTTGGCAACCTGCGGCGGTAATTTTGGTTTGGGGCTCAGCGGGGGTCGTGGGGCTTTCAGTGCGTTTAATGGTTTCTGGAGGCTTTTCTGGACCTCCACCTCCTCTGGGTCTGGCATAAGAGGTGGTGGCATGGAGGTGGCAGGCAGGGGATGTCCAGTCTCCGACAGAGGCAATGCCACCTGCTTTCTGTTCAAGAAGTCCTGCTCTGTCGCATGGGCCAGGTGGAGGGGAGTGGTGGTTTTGATAACGACGTAGGGGCTGTTCCCTTCCACCACAGGGGATGGTGCCCGCTGGGCAGGGCAGCCCTCAGCCAGCCCTGCTGCCTCCGGCTCTCTGCTGGACAAGATGGGCACACTGCCCCCCGCCTGCCTGTGCGCGGCCAGCGTGCCCACGGCCTCGGGCCAGCGCACAGTTCCAGTGGTACTGCCCAGCCCGTTGTGCTGCAGGCTGAGAAGCTCTCCTGTGGATGCAGCTTTGGACGCCGAATGCTTCAGGCCCGTTTTGTCCGGCAGCACCGCCCTGCAGTGCCTGTCATCCGCCACCTCCTCCCCGTGCTCACTCTCGGGGGAGCCATCGCTCTGTGATGTGCAGGAGAGCCGCCGGCAGCCGGCTGGCAGAGGATGGGGGGATGCATCGAGCACTGCGTCTCTGCTCAGGGAAGACGCCTGTTCTCCTGCCAGCAGGGCAGCGGGATTTGGCTGCCACACTGCACGGTCCGTAGCGGAAAGCTCAGTGGTACTGGAGTCGGGAGGAGCTGGCCTGTTTTGGAGAGAGGAGTCTAAGGAGCTATGCTCAGCTGGGGCGTGGAGGGAGACTCCATGGTGCACCATGGCACAGCCAGGAGCAAGAGGAGGCTGCTCTGGAGGCAGGGCCATAGGCAGGAGGTGTTGCTGGGCCTGCATCTCGCTTGCCTTCAGAAGAGATGATGGCTGCCTGTCCAAGATGGGCTCCACCTGACCCTCCTCATCCAGTGGCCGCCCATCTGAAACAGACACGTTCGTTGCTTCAGCTGCTTCACTGCCCTGGGAGGTGGGAATCCTCGCTTCCACCACCGTCATTCCTCCTGGTGTGCCAGGAACTCTGGGGGGATGGGACTCCCTGTCTGGGGTGTGCTCACCCACCCGACCATTCTGGCCGTTGGCCGCTGCATTTTCCTTTATGGCTACTGGGTTGAGGGAGAGCTCCAGGCCCAGGGGTTTCCTTGGAAACTCCTCAGGCTTTGCTGCATTGGAAGCAGAGAAAACAAAATAAAACCCAAACTGTGCATCAGTTTGTTTTTGCATGCCCTGAATGCGAGGAAGACAGATGCTTCCACCCAACATGTGCCAGCCCTTCTGGGCTGCCCCAGCTCCCAGCCACACCAGCGGGATGCTCTGGTCCCTGCTGGGCTGCCCACCTTCCCCTCTACCCACCTGGTGGGGGCAGGTCAAATTTCATCTTGCGCAGTTCAGTCATTGACACCTGCAGCTGCTCGATGACAGCATCGTCCTCATACTGCAGGGAAGCAGCAATTTTCTCCTGCAGAAATTCACGTAAATCTTCCAGTGTCATCTTCAGCAAGCGCTCTGGGGGATGGGAGAAAGGAGTAATGGCAGTTGCACACACAAATTTCAGGGTAGCACAAGTGTGGGTTACACCATGCTTTGATTTTATCTGGGATTCTGCTGCTGTTCCCACTCCACAGTGAGACAGCCTGAACGCTTTTGCCTCTCTCCCACCTACCCACTATTGCTCAGGGTCATCAATACACGTATATATCCATGCCATCTGAGCAGCAGCTCCTCGATGGCAGGACAATGGCAGGGGTGGGAGCCGTGCTGATGAGGATGCAGGTTTTGGGCCATTTCTGGAAGTTCTCACCAATGCCTCTAGGAGGAGGAAAAGCTCCATGAGACAGGCTCTGAGCTTCAGGCTGAACAGCCACTGCCGGCAGCTGCCACCACCAGCCAGCGATGCCAACCTGCACCAGCCAGGAGGCAGAGATGCAGGAAGAGGTGCTGGCCCTTACAGGCAGGAATGGGTTGTAGGGAGGGATGCCAACCCACACTACACATTCCTCAGGGAGGAGAGATTTCACAGCCAGACTGAAACATCTGCCTGCCTGCCAGTTTCCCACTTTTTGCAGACAAATAGGATACTTCAAGATTTATTTCTGGATAGCCTGTTCTTCATTTAACTGAAGGAAGAATAGGGTGGCTGTTTGCAGAAGCCAATACACGTAGTCCCGTAAGTTCTGCTGGCCCAAAGGTTCTCATCATGCACTCCTGCCCCAGATGAAAGCCAGAAGAGTGACAGAGCAAGGCTATCAATTTATGGGAGTGAAGGGGCTTAAAGTTACAAAGATCTCAAGGTAGAAACATCACAGCCTTAATATTATGCAAGAAAACCAGCTTTTGATCATTTTAGAAGTGTATTAATAAATTTACTTGTCCCTCTACAAATTTTTCAGTTGAACCACCACATAAAGCTCTGCAGACAGATGGGCTGCTGTCTGTATTGCCCCTAAAAGCAACTTGTGGGGCACAGCACACAGGAAGAGGAGGCTGGGAGCATTTCAGGTGTGGTTTCTGTGTGCTGAGCACAGCAAGTCAACCCTTGTGGCATCTCATTTCCTCCCCAGGACTGTGCCTTTTGCAGCCAGCGCAGGGCACCAAGCATGCTCTAAGTGGCCAGCAAGGCTTTCCAGGTCAGCAGCACAAGGGTGGCCCAGCATGGTGCCACCACAGCCAAAGGGTCAGGTGTGACCTTACTTTTGTGCAGTTTGAGGATGGTGTAAGCCATGGCCGTCAGCACCCGCTCCCCTTCCAGGATGTAGATGTCCCACAGCCGCAAGGTCAGGGTGAACGGGGTCTGTTTCAAACACACAAATACACAAATGGGGTGATGAAACAGAGGCTGCTGCCATCACTGCATCATCTTGCAGCAAAACACAGAACAGGGTTAGGCTTTGCAAGCCAGGAATTCGTCTAAAACACAAAAATGTCTTTTATCATCTATGGTTTTGCATTAAAGCTAATGAACTTAGGTGGCTGGGGAAATATTTAAAACCCATCCATGAATGCAGAAAAAGGAGAAACTTTCCTCACAAGCATGCTAGCACGTGGATTCCCCTACCCTGCACCATCATCTTTCAGCCTTGTGAGTACAAAACCCAACACCTGTATCCATCCAGATTCCTCAGAAGGGCTATTTATGGGATAGGTCTGAAAGCCCAATGATTGAATGCATCACTAAGCATTAAAAAAATCACTCATTTGGTGTCCAGAGAAAAGGTCTTTCTTATATACAGGCTTATTTCTACCTGCTAAAAACATTCTGCAAGAGGTTTTCATTTGCACCCAGACCTAATATGACAACAGAATTGAACTGATACCCAAAATGATGGAGCAGCCCATACCTCCCAGCAAAGATCTAAGGCACTTCACCAACACAGAAATTAATTTTAATCCTATTGTGATGTTTAGGTTCAAATATAGGATGCTGCACTTACTCTCCAGAGTTTGCCACAACTGACCATTGCAGCTCTTTTACCACATGCTACTGCAGTTAAAGGGATTTTGCATTTTAAACAGCTTTTAGTGGCAAAAGCAGTGAGTTCCCTCTTGAGGGGAAGGGGCCATCCACTGTTTTACAGAAGATGGGGCAGCAGAAAATTGAGACTGGAGCACACAGATGTCCTAAATATTAGCAAGTCTGGACACTGCATTCAAGTCCAGCAAGTACAATGCTGACCCTAAAAATAAAGTAGTCTTGGCTCTGGATTGGCAAATTAGCTCTGGACAAATCAGGGTAATTTTCTCACGTTTTCACATGTTTCCAGTCCCAATCTGCTCCTCTGCCTGCAGCTGCTGCACTGCTATTTGTTGAGGTTTGTGCCCCCAGCTCTTCTTCTTCGTGTGCTGTTTCCAGAGCCAAAGTGAGGTTAATTGCCTTTGCAGCAGTGCCAGTGGGCAAGAGAAAGATCTCTCCCAACTCTGAAGCTTGTACTGCTGATGCTGAGCCATCTCCCAGCGACTGCTTGTGATGAGGCAGCAGGAACTGGCTTGTCATCAGCGACATGCAGTTATTTTTAGTTTCTCCCTTATTAATTTTTTTTGCCTTATGTGAGTGTACATAATATCCCACCTTATAAAATATTAACACCTTCTTCAAAGTATGATATTTACAAAAAACCCCAGGCAGATTAACCATGCATGCAAACAACAGAGCAGCAAAAAACCCCCAGAGCATCCTCACCCGGTCAATGAAACACTGCAGGAACCACTTGGTCGTGTAAATCCCCGTAGTCATCTGCTCCTTGTCCTGGGGGAAGATAGCAAAGAGCATTTCACCAGGCTGGTTACTCGAGATTAAAGCAGCTCATAAGGCTTTGGGGGAGGTTGGGGGGTTGGTTGGTTCGTTTACTTATTCTGGGGTCTGGGTGCAGGATGTGGCTTGTCTGCCATCTCCCAGCAAAGCTCCTGCTTTAAATACTAGTGTTGAACCCCTGCTTTGGCCCTTTGCCCAAGACATGCATTGAAACTGATCCTCGATGTGCCCAGACTTCAGCCACAGCATTGGAGAGGGATTTCTGGGAGAACCTTTTCTGGCCCAATACCTACTCCAAGGATTTACAAAAACCTTCCAGGAGCCCAAACCACTCACTCCTAGCAGACTACCATTTTTGTTTCCATAGCAATTCCCATGCAAGCCTCGGAGCACAGTCAAGCCAGCTTTGGAAGCACCACCTCGTTTGCATGGCATGGCTGCTGCAGGAGCAGGACAGACTGACAGGCTAAAGAAAACCTTTGAAAACCTCACCATCATCACCTCAGTCTAACACTTGTCCATCTGGTGCCCAGTGCTGGGATGCACAGAGCTCTGCATGCATGCAGAGCTGACATGACCTCTGCTGCAAAGCTAACAAAGCAGTGGGGATGGGAAGAGAAAGAAGCCCATGAGATCAACAGCTGGCTCCAGCCTTTGCTTTTGGCTGGTGCTGTGCACCTGCAAGCCTGGACAGCCTTCGGGAGTAAGAGGAATGAGCAGCTTTCTGAGTTATTCCCATCCCCTCCTCTGCCCATGACTATAATTAAGCGAAAACCTAACATGGCTCTGTTTCACTTTTACAGCCAGGGCTGGATCACTTGCAGCACGAAGCAAGAGCTGTTGCAGATGATGGTAATACAAACACCTTTTCCTGGAGATGGGGGCCACCAAACCCCTTGGGAGCATAAGAAAACTTTAGGAGTCTGGCCACTGAACACCAACTGTTTACACCAAATGCAAGGGGGGGAAGGCAAAAAAAAAGGGGGCGAGCAGGTGCTGCAAAACAGTGGCCTGGACATTGGACTGCAGTGGGTGTGTCCTGCAGATGCTCCTGCAGCCACCAAATGGGCCTGTACCATCTGTTAGAGAGAAAAGCAACTGGACGTGCCCAAGCAACAAAACACCAGCAAATCTTATGTGCCTCCTGACTTTAAACAACAGCAAAGCACTTGGAGCTGATAATTACTGCAATAAGACTCCAGACAGACCAGCATCAGCCTTTGGGCTTTGCAGCTCGTGTAAGAACATAGCCCAGCCTCACTGCTGTTCCTCCTGCTGCAGGCTCTGCAAGCCTTCCTGCCTGGTTCTCCTAGGGAAGCCTTTAAATTTTAGCAGTCCCTCCACTAATGATGACCAGCAAGCCAATGATTACATTCACCTCAGCAAGATTTGGGCGACCCATTTAATAAATGCCTGCCTCTGCAGCTGAAGCAGTCCTTTATGGTTAGAAATACCATGAAGTATGGTCCAGCTGTGCATCTGTTTGGCAGAAGACTGTATGAACTGCTTTATCATTAAAATGTGGCATTATTATAGGAAGACTGATAGTAAAGAGATACCATGTGCTTCTTCAGCTTGGGAAACATTTTGTTTAAAATCTGCTCATGGTGGGCTTGAAACCTCTGCAGCTTTGGGAACCCAGGAATGAAAAAACCTTAACAAGAAAAGACAAGAGAAATAAAAAAAAATCATGAAAGTTCTGGAGCAGTGACAGGGACAGCCTGATTTTCTACAAACTCTTATCTTGCATTGCCTTTTGAAGTTGGCTGAACCACAGGGTGCCCAGCTACCTCCTTTTCACCTTCCTTCCCAGAGGCCACCCTTCACCCCATCTGGGCAACGGGACCCTCAGACCAAGCCTAGCTGGTCCTTCTCACCCAGCCCCACAGTGCAGGCCCACACAGCTCCCACTGCCTGCCTGCCTGGGACTTGGCTTGGCCAAGAGCTCTCTGAACACACCTCAGTGCTTACCAAGGTTCAGAGAAAAGCTGAAGATATTTGAACAGCACAAGCTTGTGCAGTGCCCTGTAATCTAGTGGGATACACATTTAAGACTGTCCAAAGTTATCAAGCCATAAGGTTTAGCTCTCTGCCCATAAAATAACCTTCTGTGCATAGATCACTGCTAACCACAAGTAAGATGAAGGTATCTTTAATGTGTTTGAAGTAAAATAATACACCACACATTTAGTGGAATTACATCCACATTTAGTGTGGATACTCTTGGATGTACTTCTGTGAGACTTCTTATAAACTCATAACCTTGAGTTAATTGATTGCCAAGGGCAAGGTACCCTGGAGGGAGGACAGCACTTCTGTGAAAGTGTTAATTACTGAGCACTAAAGCTCAGGTGGATAAAACTGGGTTTTTTTATAAGAACTTGTCTGCCTCCAAGAGCGAAGTTCAGCTCCCTAGTCAAGCAGTGCAGGTAGTTAAGCCTCACCCACTTCAATTAAAAATGTATTTGAGGAGAAACAAGGCTCTACCGACCAACCTGAACAATCTTCCCTTCTCTTGGCAGACGCCACCCGCCCCCAGCCCAGCCTTACCGTGCATGGCGTGGCGCTGGTTGGTGAGCAGCTGTGCCAGCGCCCAGAACGCATCCTCTTCGTTCAAGTACATCAGGAGGATGGCTGCAATCTGGCTCATCCCTTGGCAGTAGCTCACTTCCTGCAATAGTCAACAGGGGCATACATGCTGCCATGCTGGCAGAGCCTACCGTCATGCTAAAGCTGCCTGTACTTCCCTCTCCTCTTCCAAGGTCTATCCCATTTCAAAGTCTTTACCATTTATGTCCAAATTCACAGCTCCCATACGTCTACAGCATCTACCATGTCACTGACTCACAGAGTAGTTTGGGTTGGAAAAGGACCTTTGAAGACCATCTCGTCCAACCCTCCTGCCATGGGCAGGGACAACTTCCACCAGACCAGGTTGGTCAAAGCCCCATCCAAACAGACTTTGAACACTTCCAGAATAGGGCGTCTACAACTTCTCTCAGCAATTATTTCCACGCCTCACCACACTCATTGTAAAAAATGTTTTCCTTATGTCCAATCTATCTTTGGGATGACAAACAGCATGTGGCTCTGATGCTGTTTTGGATTCCTTCAGCCATATGAGCACTGAAGTAATTAAACAGTAAATAAATCTGGTAAGCATTTATCTGGCATGAGGGAGGCTCCTTAACTAACGCCCTGAGCATCTTCTGGGATAACTGTCCCCTCCTGGAGGTAGAGGCAGTAGGTTCAGCTGTTAATTTAGGCTTATTCTGCCTGTGTCCTTCAGCTAAAAATGACTGGTTTGCTGTAGTAAATCAGTGTTTTCAACAAGGATGCTATTTGGTGTAAGACAAGAAATCAGAAACATGACAGACTGCCAGAAGACTAGTGTTGCTGAAAAGCCAAAGGGCAATCCCTTGTTCTTTGCTGACACTCACCCAAACTGAATCTGCCAGATGTCATTTACCAGGTGACAAAATGAACAAGGGAATGAAACAACTGTGCAAAGATTCTTGTGCTGCCTGACAGTCTTGCAGCTCTCTGTACAAGCCAGTATTAGGACTTAAAATTGGAATTACCACTGGCTAAATAAGCGTGTGTTTATATATATATACACACAAAAATATATATGTCTACACAAATATATAAAGCTTTTCTTTAAATCTTTACACACACACACACACATATTTATAAAGATAAATATATAAAGCACAACGCTCTTCATGTTAACTGGACTTACTACTTACAGTGTTATAAACCGAGTATGCTGACAGGACGTGGAAGAGTGCCTGTTGCCTGGGGAGAAAGAAGGATATTAAAACACCTGAGCATGAGGTCTCCAGCTTCATGAGCACACCACTGCGTACACATAGAGAGCAAAGATTCTGAAAACACCCAAACAACTGGTACTTAAGGCTTTTGCAAGGAGCAGGGCTCACAGAACCAGAAAGTATGTTCCTTGGAGACTGTGTAGGGCAGCCAGGTGTGACTTATCCCAGTGACAAAGTCACTTTGTCAAACCTCTCCTACCCCATCTGTTGTGGAGACCCCATTCCTCCCAGATCCTGATGGGCCCACCCCATCATCCTAGCCATCCCAAACCAAGCCTTCTGCAAGTGTGACCCTTGGGGGACAAGGCACTGCAACAAGCTGTTGCTTGGCTCAAGAAGTGGGGCTGAGCCTGGTCCAGCGTGGACCTCTCTTAAGAGAGAATCAGCAGCCCAGCATCTGTGGGTCGCACTGTGTGGTGATGGTTTGAGGAGAAGGCAAAGATGGCTTTGCTCTCCTGTGAGCCACTCTGAGCCAGGGTGCTTCTGGCCACCCCATCTAGCTCATCCCTCACATATGCACTGGCACCACTGCCCATATAGCCACAGAAGCCTTCCATACTCACTTCACTCCGTAGCGATCCCGAAACATGATGTGGTTCCGGAAGGTGCGGTTAACATCCAAATCTATCTGCTTGATTTCCGATGAAAAGCACTTCGCTTGCTCTTTCATTTGCTGGAAGGGAGAGGGGCAGACAAGAGGCAGGAATCAGACACCATCTCAGCCCGTACCTCTCTCCACACAGTGAGAGGGCGGGATTCCTACAGCTGGAGTGGCAGCTTGATAGCTGCACAGAGCTATCCAGAGCAGGGGACACTGACGTCTTGTGGTGAGCAGTGAACTGGAGCCTGGCAGTGAACCCCTGACCCCTTGTCTGTGCTGCTGGCCCAGGGAGAAGGGGATGACCCCACACTCACGCTAAGACAGCAGCAGCTGCAAATCCAGCCTTCGCCCATCTTTCAATGCAGATACTGAGTTTTCAGAATCTAAAACCTTTACAATTCAATTCCACCCTCATTTATTTCGATTTCTTTGCCTGGCTGGCAGTCATAAAGCATTGAGAGCTCTGTTGATCCTTAAGGAACCAATATGCAGATGTACACAGCACTCTCGGCTTTTCAGAGGCTCAGTCATAATAAAGTCCAAATTGTTATGACAGACTCTGTGATCTCCAGCTACTACTTTCCCTGCAGAAGAAAATCATCTTAGATTTAAGGAGTTTCCACTAGAAGAGCAGTCCTGGAATATTCCCTTGGACTGGTACAAATTTTAAGAAACTGGCAGAATCCAGAACAGAAGCTAAACTCAAAGCCAAGAATCCCCATGTTCCCCCTAGGCTGGCTAATCATTTAAGGCAGCATCACACAGAAAAAGGACTGAAGTCCACTGCAAAAAAATGGAAACTCAAATGAAAGTTTAAGACCACCTTAACCAACTGTGCCCTCAGAGCCCCAAGATGAAGATGCTCCATGGAGAAATCCCACTGCAGTCCCATTTGCAACCCACTGTTCAGCTCTGCACTGCCAGCAAGGACCATTATGCTATAGCTAAGCTTCTCATCTCACAGCCTTTAGATACTACCAGTGACCATGCCCTCCTCCTTTAATGTCTCCAGGGTTAATTGCATGAAGAAAATACATTTTTGGACTGTCTTCAGGCACACTGAGATTCACCAGCAGGTTTGGAGGCAGCAGAGATGAGCAGCAAGCCCAACTTGCTTTAAGCCCAGGGTCAGGACCGCTCCTGGTTCACAGAGGAGACAGAAAATAGAACATCTGCACAGATACTTATCATCTGCTCCAGCAGCTGCCATCCTGTGAATGCTTGTCAGCCTGATACCAGGCACCTCCAGGCTGCTGTTGACCTCCCAAGGTGGCCACATCAGCTCTGGGGAACATCAGAAGGTAATTAGAACCCTCATGTGTCCAGCACAGCCAACATTTAGGACAATCACAGCATCTTGGGCATATTAACTCCAGCCTTGAAAGCAGCTGTATGGAGAAGCAACAGAGGCTATTTTGAGTACAGAGGCTATTTTGAATTACTGCCTGCACAGGACAAGTGAGGATAGAAATGATGATGGAATGAAGATGAACAACATAATTTCCCTACTGTAAATACTGTGGTCTCTGTATCCTATGGCTCCTCGCCCTCTATAAAGCAGGCAGACTACCTGAGAGAATATGACTATTCATGTGCACTGGGTCACTTCAGTTCAAGTTTTCCTGCTAAAGGGCCTCTTGTTTTCCCTGCCAGAACAACACAGAAATCTCCCAAAGACTGTAAATACCCTACTTTGGATATATTTAAAACCATTGCACATGAATAGCAGGTAGGTCACACAGCACTTTGTCACCTCCATGTACCCCAGAGGCTTTATTAATTGTGCAGACATTAAAAAAGAAACTCAGGATGGGTTATTCTCCTTTTTTTCCCTTGTGTAAGTAACCTGGGGGCTCCACAGATGCTCTGCTGAGCTCATTAGTGCTGTGAGCCCTGCAAGCTGGTGGCAGAGCAGAGGCTGGAAAGCTGGAAGTCCCATCCCAAAGACCTTGTACAAAGCAGTGGGTAAAAGCCAGGATGCCTCTGCTCTACCCCATGCCCAATATGTTTCTCCTGCTCCCTTCTCAAGCTCCCCTCAAACCCTCTGGCTGCAGGTTTGATGGTCTGCCCAGGGAGGCACAGCATCACACCTACATCAAAAGCAAGTGTGGCATGTCCCATGGTAGGCTCCAGGCCTTTGTGCCATGGGTCATGCCCCAGGGAGAAATGGGGTGGCCTTGTCCCTCCAGGACACGAGTCTGGGGCTTAGTCCCATCTTGAAAGCAAAACCCCTCAATCAGGACCTGCACTGAGCCTCTCCTGGAAGAAATTAGGGGAGAGCTAATTACTTGCAGCAGGTGGCACCAAAGAAGAGGTAGATTAAGATGAGCTTGTAGAGGGTTTGCATGCAGCAAAGCCTATTAGCCCTGAAGCTCCTGTTTATCGCAGACCCCTCTGGAGCACAGATAAACTCCTTGCGACTTTCATTTGTTTGGATTGCTTCCCTGCCTGCGCAGCACAGCTTTGAGGAAGAGAGCACAGTTTTAATCTGTGTGCTGGGAGAGCTTCCTTATCTGTGCTTACTGTGGTGAGCCCAGCCTTCCCCCAGCCCCTGCATGTGCCTCCATCCCCGCGGCACCTCGCCAGTAACATCCACGCTTGACTAACTGTAATGAACGTTAGCATCATCCTGCTTAATAGGCAGGGATTTTTAGAAACACCTGTTGGAAGCAGCACTCAGCCTCCTGCCTCTGAAAAATAATTGTCTCCACAACACCCTGATCCTCACCCTGGTACATGATGCAAGATAAATCGTAACACAGGCTTGGAAAATAAGTTAATTATCCACCAAGGGCTTCCACATGCTGCCTATGGAAAGCTTCCCCTCACTCTTCCCTGTATCTTTCCCTAAAGATGCAACTTTGCTCCCAACTTGCAGCAGAATAAATGGAAGCAGCGTATTATGGAAAGCAGCCACTAACACGCTAAAAGACCCCAGCTTAATATAAACCCATGGATGAAGAGTTGATACCCTTTGTGTTTTCAGTCCTCACCAAACCAGCTTCATCAACCAATCTAACCTCCCTATCCCCTTGCTCCTGTTGTCTTTTCCAGGTAGAGCCCATACCTCGTATTTTCCTTCATTCTCCTTCTTCATCTTCTCGACATCCAGGAGAAGTGACCAGACCTGGCCTCGCACCTGAAGCGGGATCCCTTTGTACACGCGCCGGCACATCTGCAGGGAGGAAAACACATGCAAGGTTAGCTGGGTCCTGCTGGTGGCAAACACATTTTCTCCACGGCTTGCTGCTGCACATCATCAGCCATCTGAGCAGACACCCCAGGCAATCATTTCCTCTGCCTGTGCTGGTGCAGAGAGGGCATCTCCAATCTGATGGATGAGCTGAGTACGTGCATCCATCAAAGACAACTACTCAGTCAAAATCACAGAACCACAGAATCATAGGACAGTTTGGTTGAAAGGGACCTTACAGATCATCTAGTTTCAACACCCTTGCCATGGGCAGGGACACCTTTCACTACACCAGACTGTTCACAGTCCCATCCAACCTGGCCTTGAACATTTCCAGGGATGGGGCATCCACAATTTCTCTGGGAAACCTGTGCTACTGCCTCACCACTCTCACAGTGAAGAATTTCTTCCTTACATCTAATCTAAACCTGCCCTCTTCTAGTTTAAAACTATAGCCTCTTGTCCTATCACTATCTGCCTGTGTAAAAAGTCAGTCTCCCTCATTTTTATAAGCCCCCTTTAAGTACTGAAAGACCACACAGAGGTCTCCTCAGAGCTTTCTCTTCTTCAGGCTGAACAACCCCAGCTTCATAGGAGAGAGGTCTTTGTTCACTTCATCTCACAGATGCTTCTTCCCTTTTTCTTGTCATAAAGCCCCCATTAAATTTCAATGGAAAACAGAAAAAAAAAGAGCTTTTGTTCCATTGCTGACTTCTTCCATTAAAAGAAAAAGCTTCATAAAAAAGAAAAATCTCCATTTCTGAGTATTTTGCTTCCTTTCATTCATCCCATCTGTGAAATGCCTTGCAGCTGCACTACAAAACCCACTGTAGCACTCCTCCAGATTCCTGAGGACCCTTGGGTACACTGAAGGACCTGTGGCACATTCCCAAGCTCCAGCCATGGAGGGTATTGATGTTGCCTTATGGTGCTCCCTCAGAACCAGGCAATTCCTTGGGAGGGGACAGAGGTGCCAGATTTCCACTCAGGGGAATGAGCCTGGAGCTGAGAAGTACAGTGCCTGACCAGGCAATCAACTGGAGCTACTGTCACTGCCTGGTAAAAACGCATCCAACCACCTTCAAAATCCCTCTTCTTTTGGCATAGGGTGTTCTGCTTCATGCAATCCAGGCTGAGGTAAGAGAAGGAATGCAATCCACAAAGAAGCACAGGTTCCTAGTAGAAGATTTTCTGGACGTGGGCCTGCCGTACTGCCTTTGCTACACCAGGCTGGACACCTGCTCTTCTTGCCTTTCCTTTCAGGCCCACCTCGCACCACCAGCTTTTTTATTTCCAACCTGACCTTTTAAGGTCAGCCTCTCACAAGGATAAATAAAGACCTTAACCATGGCACTGTGCTGGCTCATGGCTTCCACGAGCACAGACAGACACTCCTCGTTTCCTTACTGTCTTCATGGCAGCATTATGCCTACAGAGGGCAAAACCCAGGAATGGTGGCCCTTGTCCCAAAGAGTTACAAGACCAGGAGGTCAGACAGGAGGTGAGCTTCAAGTGGACAGGCTAGGGGACAGCAAAGAACTAATACCACTATCCCAGTCAAAAAAAGTATATAAAACAACTGTAGTAAATGCCAAGATCACTATGCAGAACCAGGAGAACCAGATGTTTGTGAGAATGCTTTTCCACTCCATTACGATAAATATTTCAGCATTTCTGCTGACAGAGAAAATGTCTGTAATGTATCCTGATCCTGAAAGTGTAATGAACATTCAACATTTAAAACCCCATCCTCAGAACTTCCCAAATGCTTCCTCTGTCCCAAGTGTTGCTTAGTACCAGCTGTGAAGGTCCAGTGCATACCCAGGACCAAATCCTGCAGAAATCCTTTACCAGATTCTGCCCTTCCCTCTGTGTGCACCAAATAAGAGCTGTCCCCTAAAAGCAACCTCACCAGCAAGACATGCCCGTGGAAGGCCACCATCCTGTTCAACAGCATCCTGCATTTTAAGTGGGACATCACTAATTCACCTCAGAAGGAGGTGCTTCTAAGGACAGCAAACCTTCATGCCATGTGGGACAGACTCATACCTGCAGCTGAAAGACCCATTTCCCAAGAGTCATTAAATCAGGACGAAAGAAGTGCAATGCACCAAGAGACATAAAGCAAAAGGATTAGATGAACCACATCCCCAAAGCAGTAGGTGCCCACAAAAGCCTGGCTCCTGCAAGCACTCGCCTTCATGAAGCAAAAGCTGAGGCAGGATCAAGAAACTGGAACATGTACCAATTCTGACAAAAACACTAATTCAGAAAAGATTACTTATTTCCAATGGATTGGGAGAGACTGACAGCTGCCAAGGCATATGATCATACCCAGGTCTGTGGGAAGGAAATAATTTTGTTTTGAATTTCCAGAGCTGGTATTGTTGTACTTTAATGAGTGCAACCCTCAGTGGCATATAGTAAATGTCTCTAATGATTTTCTTTGCACAAGTGCTAAAGGAACACAGGAGGTACAAAACATGCTGAGATGGAACTGAACTGAAATGCCTTCCTGTTATTTATCCAAGGGCTTTCCTCCTCCCACCACCTCCAGACACGAAAGTGATAAAACCTCAGAGCTGTGAGTCACCCAGAAAAAAATGAGCATTTTCTTCATCGTGAAGCTTGAAGGAAAACAGAGAAGTTACCACTACAAGCAGCATTTACCGCTGGGATAAGTAACAGAGGTAAGGCAGCACATGATAACTCCTGTTCCATGTGACAGTCAAAAACAACCCTCAAGGTCACTCTCTTCTGTCTCTTATAGACCTCTCAGCCCCTACAGAGACCTTCCCTTACAGGGAAGAGAGCACCTAGATCATGGACCATGGAGGCTGACAGATCAATATGCACAGGCAGGAAGAACAGACACCATTCAGCTTCACAAAGGGAGATGCTGGTGGTCAAAGCAATGGTTCAAGACACTGCAGAAAGGCTGTGTCAGCCAAGAACAGAAACCACAGTGTCTAAAACTTACTCCAGGTTTTGCCATAGGATCATCTTCCCTCTCCAGGCTTTAACATACAAAGCTCATGGCACAGAGGCTATCATCACCCCATCCCTATCTCTGCCCTCCCCACATACTTTCTTTCTGGTAGATGGGATGGGGAAGACTATGGAAATATAGATTTGAACTCCATCTTCCCGCACCAGCAATCTCCTCTGAGAAGTACCCAACCAGTTGCTCCAGGTCTTGAATAAGAGGGATGGAGTCACTGCCTTCAAAGACAGAACATCTTTTTGCAGTAGTTAAGACAGTGACATTAAAAAGGATTTGGGAGAAGTGGGTTGGTTTTTGAAGCAGAATATACACATTGCAGTTCACCTTCACACTCTGGAGTCTGTCACTGTTAACTTCTCAGCCATGTGCATGGATCACCAGGAAGAGACTGCAGGAGCAATATGCAAATTTTGGGTATGCATGGCAATATCCCTTTCAAACCTTTCCATATATCCAGTGTATTTCTCCAACACCCTAAAGTGGGGGCAGCCCTTCTTCCTCAATTCCTTTAGGGCTCAAAGAGTGATCCTTCTGGAGAGAAAGGACTTCTTCACATCCTCTTCCAGTGATGCACCAGGGGAACTGAGCTGTGCAAATCTTCACCTGGAGTGGTGGGTGAAGCCTCCACCACCACCATGACCACTCACCCTGGAGAAGAGGATTTCCTTTTAGTACCACAAAGCCTGCTGACTGATGATGTGGCCATGCAGGACACTTGGCAGACTGGACATCACCACACATGGCTTTCTTTCCATATGGTTAATGCTTGCTCCAAACTTGGCTGTTGTGCCTGCAGCTGGAGCCTATGTAGCTATTTCTGACAGGGTCCCAGCAAAGCAGGGGCAACTTTAAACCCTAAAGCTGGTGGGCCATGGGCAGGCATCTACAGTTATTACCCAGGCTACCTTTGGAGGAGAGAAAAATGCTACCTGCCTTTCCAAAATGAAAAAAAAAAAGGCAAGTGTACCCACTCTGAAGCTCCCAGACACAGCCCCCTTTCCTTCCCATGGTATTTGCAGGCAGGAGATCTGACTTCAGCCAGCCCTAGCATGACAAATGTCTGCTAGCTCTCCCTGGCATTAGCAGACTGTTTGCTCTTGGGGGTCTGTGCCAGTCCATACAGATCCCTGATTCATCCTAAACCGCTTTGCTGGCATGCACTGGATTAAGTGCCCTGCACTCCCGTGACCTTAGCAGAGACAAGGCTCCCCCCTGCACAAAGACAGGCTTTGCCTAAAAACCAGACATCTATGACCAAAGACATCCCTCTCTTTAGGTCCCATCCCACATGGCCAGCAGCAAGATACAGCTTGCAAATGATGCAGAGGTCATATCCTCCTCCTATGACTGATGCTTCTGGCTGAAATCCATTTCAGAGCTATGACGAATAAATTATCCCACTGTTGGAGTGCACACAGCACAGCCTTCTTTATCTGCAAAACTGTGCTGCCTGAACTGGGTAGATTCTTAAGTGGCACCAGCCATTTCCTAACCTTCCCAAGCACAGTCAGACTGGTGTTTTAACTTGGGTTCAAATCAGCAGTGAAGAGGACACAGACCACGTGAGCCTCCCTGTGCTGAAGCTCGAATAACACAGTTTAGCACTTCTTTGCAGGTTTGACATACCTTAACTCTGCAAAACAATGTGGTCTTTTCATGGACTCCTTTATTTTTGTACCCTTTCCCTTGTGGAAGTTCAGCCAGAAAAAGGCACCATTGCATCATTCTAACCCCACCCGTATGAGGAATCATGCTAGGTGTCACTTTTTGCTGATCTTGCTACTGAAATTAAATCAGATTGCTACAAAACGTGTCTAGAACAGAGACGAGACAGATCTGAGGCACTGATGAGCACAGGGAGCCCCAGGGCTTTACTTTAATTAAGATAATCCTATTTGTTGCTCATCCTGAAACAGGTTATGCCAGAAATTATTTCAGTTCCTAGCCAGGCCATTCTAGGCAAGGAACTGTAAAAGGTCCCCCTCTATTTTTCAGCCTTGTTTCCTATAATCTGTGGCAGTCACAAGACCCAGACTGCAATCAGCAGCACGCAGGGATGCACACGGGCTGCAGGTGGGGGAGCAAAAAGCCAAACCTGCTGCTCTCTGGTGATGGCTCATGCCAGGGGTCTGAAAAAGCTGCTTTCTTGCCCACTGACAGGTGGCTGCTTTGGGGTCAATGCCCTGGATGGGTACACAACCTCTCTCCGCCTGCTGACATTTCACAACACAGAAGATGAGACAACAACCTAAGCCTTGATCAGGTACTAAGATGCTGCAAAACACAAAGGCCTGCTTGCTAAGTCCCTCTTCATCAAGCACTTGATATGATCAGATGTCTGCCAGCTCCAGCACATTAACTGGGACTGAAAAGGTTGGCCCTGAAGTCCAGGAAGTCCCAGTCTGGAAAATAAGATGGGTTTCTACCTCATTCAAGCAGAGTCAAAGTCAGGGCAACTTCCCTGTGAAACTGCCTGCAGTTCCTGCAACAAGATTTTTTTTCCCCTCTAATAAAGCACAGCATATCAAAATTAACATCAAAGGGAAGGTTCTTGTTTTCAATAAGAGGATTTTTTCAAAGATGACATCTTAGTCATTGTTAAAATAACACAGAGCGGCTGTCTTGTCACATTCGAGTTTCTATCATGTCAGCCAAGTGGTGAAAACAAACCTGAAGGAAACATGCAATCCTGAGCGCTCAGAGAAGGAACAAACCAACTCACTCTGCTTTAGAAAAATCAGATCAAGGGCTTGTCACATTTATTTTAGCTGGAAAAAAACCCGTAGCCATCTGACATGACTATGTTCCCAGCATAAGCTCCTTGAAATGCCACAGTTGAACTGCATCCAGCTGTGGCAGCAGGAATATCTGAGCAGCTTCCATGCTCCTGACACAAGAGCATGGTGTTGCACATTGAGGTAAAGGAGACAACCTAATTTTACTTTTTTTTATTAAAAGAAGGCACACTTCTTTTGTGCTTCTCAGGGTCTTTGCATTTAATGGTGTGTGTGCTACAGACCTTCCTGCCTGCACTTGCCTTGGTGCAAGGCAGCGCGTGTTAGGCTGGACAGGACTAAAACCAAAGCTCCTTTCTACTCCCCAGGGTCACCAGACTGCTCCTTCCCTGCTTGGAGCCAAGCACTGCTTCTCTGTTTGCTGGGAGAGGGGATGGCCATTTCCAGTCTCCCAGCATGGGACAATGCCATCTCTGTGCCCAAGAGTCATCAACCATTTACAGCTGTTATTTATAACATCTTTTATTCTACTGCAAGAGCTTTGTGATTTTCTGACCCAACGATCCTCAAAACCCACTTGCTGGTCTGACCCTTCACCATCCAGCAGATCTGAGTGACATCAGCCACAGCATGCTTAACACACCCACTAATTATCAAGGGAAATCCAAAACAGACGGGGATCAGAGATCACTACCACTCCACAGCACTCATGCTGTCTGTCCCCACTGTCTCATCCAGGGAAGCCAAGGTGTGCTAAAACCACTCATCATTACTCATCCCCAACACCCTCCAGGACCTGAAGGAATTCCCTGTGCCCTGCTGGAATTTGGTGGTTTACCCACAAGGTCACTAACCAATTAGTGCTAATTTCTAATTAGAAAGAACCAAGTCACAAGAGAGCCTCTGATTTTGCCTGTGGAGCAGCAATGATGAACAAAGTGATTAGAACCACTCTGAAGTGAATAGAAGGATTATAAAACCCCAAGCCCACCTCCACCACATCCCTGCTATCATTAAGATGATTTTGTTTCTGTTGGTTTTTTTTTAAAAGGGTGAGACTACAGCTGGTCTTTGGCTGGGCAAACTGGACATAACTCCTGATAGCTGGGCAAGGAGGATGTGCAGCTCGATGTTGTCCCTACAGCTATGCAGATACTCTTCAGAGATATTTCTCTCTATACAGCCCTTTTAACCAAGCTCAAATTTCTCCCAAGGACTCCCAGCAGGAGCTAGAAGCAGTCCACTCCTCCTGCTAAACATGAAGGCTGCAGAGGCCATGGCAACAAGGTAAGGCCAGGCTTCAGCCCTCTCCTGTGCAGAGTGCTGCAAGCAGAGGTGGTCAGACACAATGCTCCTCTCCTTACCCAGCAAGGATCCTGTCATTAGGTTCAAAGCATTTTTTGTTTCAAGAGGTTTGTAAGAGGAACATATAACAGATACTATTTATTAAGAACAATTCAGTTTTGCAGTGGTGGTTGGTGCAGAGTTTAACACCAAAGTCAAGACATAATGTTGGTGTCTCTATCCTTGATTTCCACAGACGGGTGTACACAATATAATACCTAAGTGCCTTCTCACAGGCACAGCTAGGAGCAAAATCAACATCTAGGTAATGTTCTAGACAAATAATTCTTCCCCCAGGGAGAATTACAAGGAACATCGACTGGACCATATCAGTCACATCTCCCACATCACTGCCAGGAGGTGGAGACACAGGAGCGACCTGTGGTGTGCACTGCCCCCTGCTCTCACAGGGCAGGGAGCCAGCTGGGCACACGAACATCCCTGCTGTGCTCCTGCTTGCACAGGGAAGCAGAAGTGCAAACATGGCAGCAGCATTTAGGAAACCCTTTTTAAAGCTATGTAAGTCAGAACAGGACTTTATCTCAACTGGTAACCCAGAAATTTCTAGGAACGCTTTAAAATATTAAAGACTAACGAGTAGAATCAGGCAATGTTCCAGAGATCTCTGGTTTCTCTATTGACTTTTCAAAAGCCTGACTCATCATAAGGATCCATCACACCTGCCCTTCCACACATACACTCTTTCTTTTCCTCCTTACCTTGTCACTGTTTCTGTATTTGCCCCATTTCTTCAGCATCTTAAGCCACTTGTCCACACGTTCAATTTCCTGCTGTTTTTGCTGGTGCAAGGGAGAAGAAAAGACAAGACAAATTTAAGAAAAAAAAGCCCCAGGAGATGCCTCCTGAAAACACAAAACTTCATTCTCTTAGGTTTAAACTTCTATGCAAAGACCTCACATTAGGGATGGGAATAATCCACAGGTGCATGCAGAAACTGGTAATTTCAGCACTTGGTAATTAAAAGCAGCATTGGGGAAAATGACAAGACACACAGGTTTAACATAGAGAAAGCATTCCCAAGAGTATTCCCTGACAATAAAAATCTTTGCAGGTCCAGCTAGACTCAAATCTTATCACTGTATCAGATCGGCAGAAACATGATTCAGTCCCAGTTAGCAGGGTCCTAACAGAGGACATGCTCTCTCTCAGGAGAGATGAGGATGGAGATGATGGTTACCTAGAACTTCCATCATTTTCCCTTGCACATGCTGTCCCCTTTTTATGAGCTTCAGCTGCTGAGCACTGTACCAAAGCAGAGGGAAAAGCCCAATATTGCTTTAAAGAGGTGCTTTTCAGTGCAGTGTGGAGGAGGGACGATATCTGACCCAGCAAAATAAAAGCTCCAACATCTGGGCATCATGCAGAGTTCCCACATCTGGGTGAGCAGCAGTGACCAGTGGGTGCTGGCTGCCTGCTTTGCTCTTACTTGCTCACTCATTTCCTCAAAAAACATTCCCTCCCCAGCTGGTGTGATAAGGATGCTACATCCATGATGACAGAGCTGGCAGCTCTCACCTTCTCCTCCAAGGCGGTGCGGGTTGGCAGCTCCTGCTCGCTGGAAAAGCAAGGGGGCACTGGTTACTCCATAGGCAAGGAAGGGTGTGGAGGAACACAGGGTGCTGCAGCTCAGGGACCATCTCAGACACCTGAGTCCTGGGGACTTTGTGCCTTTCCTACAGCTGCCCCCAGTATGAAAGAGGCAGGGGAAGCACCACCCAAAATCCCACCACCCAACAGGAGCTCCTGGGGGGTGATCAAGCACTGGATATAACTGGAAATCCTGGGCATATATCTCCTCTTCAATACACACATGATCAGCAATTTAAATGGTGGGGAAACAGAATTTCTGGACAGCAATTGCTTAAAACCCCCCTCCTGCACACAGAACACCTACTATTATAACTTTTTTTCAGAATCAGAATAAAACCAGTTATTTTAAGCACTCTTTCCAGGCACAGGGTGTGCATCTAATTCATGTGCACCTTAGTTAGGATGGGGATTTCCTAAAGAAGCCAAAGACGATCAGACATCTTGTCTGGTCTTTCCTATAGTTCCCCGAATCATCAGGTGCAAACACAAGGGCCTCTCCCCCTGTGACACACCACAGTGGGACAGGAGCACCAGCCTGCACCTTCTAACACCAGGCTTGTGGTAGGAAACCACGTCTAAGCCCTGCCTTGCAGCAGGCTCAAAGCATCAGTGTTTGGACATGTGCAGTTGAGGAAGGAGGCCCATTTAGTCTTTCCTCCTGCATTTGGGATTGATGAAGCCAAGTCACAGAGCAGCTTATGGGAGAGATGCTGGGCCTGTCATGCTCAGTGCAGAAGAGTGGTCCACACACACACACACACAGGTCAGAGAGGAAAGGAGAGGGCAGGAGGACTTACTGCAGGAATCCAAACCGGTCTGTAACTTTGTACAGCGTGAAATCAGCATCTTCCCACTGATCAATCTGAGCTCCTTCCTGCCTGCCCTGAAAGCAGAAAGGACACCTGTGAGCTGGTCCCAGCATTGGGAATGCCCCAGTGCCTGCATCCTGCCCCCAAAGCCCACATCCCTCTCTCCTGAATGATAAAAGTCACAGAGCCAGGAGAGCAAAACCTGCACTAAAGAGCCAAATACAAGACAGGCAAGAGAAAAATGGCAAATTCAGCCTACCCAGCGTTCCATGTGTGCCTCTGCTAGAGGCTGGGAAGGGCTGTACATCAGAAAAAAAGTGCTGTTGGGCATAAGCCATCCTGGTGTTAAAGGAGCACTGAAGCACCAGAAGCTCAGCACCTTTCAGGATCTATACTGAGCACACATGGGACCCTCAAGAAACTCCGGGGATGTAGTCAGAGGGGATGTACAGGCAGGGAGAGCTGGCATGAAGGTTACTGGGGTGATGCCTGCAGGGAGGCAAAAATTCTTATTTGATGCATTCCTAATTGATTAAACAGCTTCAGCCCCAGCTAGCATGCTGGGGAGATGCACGAGGCTGGTACCTTCTCATACTTGGCGACGATCTCTGCTTTTTCCTGGGCTATTAAAGACTCTATATCCTTCTTCATATCAGAAGCTGTAAGGGAAAAAAAAGCAGGAGGGAGGGGAAAGGAGATAAGTAAATGTGTACACAGCATGTGAAATATTTTAGGAAAGTGCTAATACAAAAAACGTTTGCTGATGATTTTAGCTTTCAGCCACATCCCACAGCTAAAATTAGGCCGAGGTGGCACAGCTGCTGTGCAGAGCGTTTGTGGAGCTTGCCTGCACGCAGCAGGACCGCTAGGTCCCTGCTCCCTGCACTGGGACACAGCCCAACCCGAGCAAGGGGGGGTCTTGTCTTTGTTCTCAGGCACACACATGACAGTATGAACGACATGGCTTTTAAATCGAGCCACACAAACCAGCCACAGAGCCCCGGCCCAGCACAGGACAGGCACCAGCTGGGCGCTGCTCGGCACAGTGTCCATGTGGATGAGAGCAAACCACCGCGCTCCTGCCCCACCTATGGATGGGAAGCCAGGAGATGCTGTGTAGGGGCATCCAGAGGCAGATTTAACATCAAAGAAGAAATTAAAAGGAGAAGTTTTTGTCTACTGAAATGTGCATGAGACAACTGAATTGGCCTCTAAGTGATTACCTTCTATATACAACTCCAAAAGAAAAACAACACAGTGGTGAGAAGTTGAGAGGGACCAGTCTTGGTCTAAGCATGACCCAGTCTAGGTCCCTGAGGTCTGTGCCCACTGCTCTGTTTCATCCCATACACATACGTATGAGCAAGGTAACTTCCCATGCCAAACACAACTTGAGCGTTGTCCTGTACAAGCCCAAAGGAGCATCCTATCCTCCCTGTCAAGCCATAACCAGTTCCTCATCCACCAAAGGTGCATCTAACACACCAAGGAGAAAACATGGGCAGACAAAACCCCCCAGGGGTGGCTGCAAGGAAGCGGGCTGAGGGAAAGTCCATCAAGTCTTCCTCCTCTAAAACTCTGTGGAGCCACAACCAGCCCAGCTCAGCTATGGCATCACTAAAAGACAGGCCACCACAGGCCACATTACCCAAACCTTTGGGCCACTATAGCTCTGTAATGGATAGCTTAAACCACAACAAGGAGCCATCCTGACCTCCCTTCAGGAGGAACCTGAAGGGTTCTTTCCACAGGACATGTTACCCCAGCTTCCAGCTGAAGATGCATCTCAGCAGCAGTGCTTGCCACTGAAAGAGCCAGAGCAGCCAAAGGCATCACTTAGCATCATCAGAAGGGTGGGATTACAAATTGAGGAGAAAAAAAACTTGGAAAGATATGATGAGCAAAAGCATCAGCACTCTCCAAGGCTCACTCCACTTGTCTGTACCTTCAGACACCTGCAAGAGACTGTTTGTCTCATCTTAACTCCTTAATGCAACCTGCTCGCCGCCACCATGTCCTTCAGGCATGGATGGAGATGGCCAAGAGATCCAGCTTTCTCTAACTCTTCATTTTGAAAGCAGCTATCTCTCCTAGCTGTCAGCAGTGTGATAGAAATATTATATCACATGCAATATAATCAGGGCTCTTCTGTGACCTGTTACAAGACAACAGCACAGGCACGGCACCACTTTACACTCATCCATTCAGACACCGGAAAAATGCAAATTCTTCAAATTCATGGCAGGAATGGGTATATCTTTCCTTGACATTGGCTCCACAATCAATATAGAGCAATGACAGAAACATTAAAGTGTATTTTGTTCTTTTACTTTTCCAAGCTGCAGCTCCTACTTCAAATGTGAACTTTGTTCAATACATTTTAATCTCAACTTAATTTTTCAAAGTAGCAAGGCCTGAGTAACTGTCTCACCGTGTCACCTAATATTTCTGCATCTCCTCCTTCTCACATCTCCTGTGAAATTTAACTCTCCCAATTATGACTTTTTTGTTGTTGTTGTTGTTGTTATGGGGAGTAAAAATTCAAATGATGTCTTTTACATGCTGCTAAAAATACAAATATTCTGCAGGCTACAGGGAAAAAATAAACTGTACATCAGATTAAATGGGCAATTTTTCAAGACACTTACAAAGTGAAAGCTATTCTGAACATCTCTGATCACACTCTGTAATAGAATAACAAAGGAAGAGCAACTTGGTACCATGGGAGGATTTACACAAGAACACATATATTTTGGCATTCACCTCTGCAAAAGCCTCTCTGCAGCCAGAAACACCAGACTCGTGCAAAGGAGCCAGTTTTGCATCTCATGCCTGGACTATGCACATTTGTTTTCTCTTTCTAGAACAGTGCAAAAGTCCAAATTTAGGAAAAAACTTGAAAGCAGAGAAAATGGTTGATGGCAGTGAGAAGGACAGAGATGGCAAGTGGCTGCACCGGCCTTGGGGTGTGACCACAATGCTGTTGCTTGGGAGAGCACAGAGACGGTGCTGCGCTCAACAAGGTGATTGTCAAAGTACTCTGGAGAGGGAACAGAACATAACTGAGCTCTGTAACAGCATTCATTGAATAGGGGTGGTTTTATTATTTAATTCTGCACATGCTCAAACTCCAAAATAGTTTTGACACCATGGTGTTAAATAACATTTGCTTGAGGGAAAGACACCTGGTGTACACAGAAACTAATGAGATTTATTTTCTGAAGGATTTGACAAAACACAGCATTTTTTTACTTGATGTAAACAGGCTTCCTATAAATAGGAACAGGCTGTACCTGCCATGCTTCTCCATATACCTATGTATGACTCCATACTTTCTTTTTTTTAATATACCACTCAAATTAGTTTCTCAAGCCCGCCACCCAATTTTCTCCTGCGAGTACGGTATTCTCCTAGCAAAGAGATATTTTTTCCACAACAAACACACAAGATGAAGCTGCTATGAACAGGAATAGTAAGAAAATGTGAACAATGTAACAATAGTATTAGATAATTTACTGGGATATAACCAACAGAAAGCCCTGAACCATGCACATTTAAATTCAACCCTGAAACAAAGTTATGAACTAGTTCCTTTTAGAAAGAATTAGTTGAAAACACCCACAATCTGTCGTCTCACACTAAAACCTGCAGCTTACAGTTTACAATTTAAGGAAGTAAAAATTAATACCAGCAACAATAAGCCTAAAGATGCTAATGAAAATGCACGTCACTGCCTACCCGCACTGAACATTATCTAGCCATCAGCAAACCTGAAATAAAATACCCAATTTTTGAATGAAAGCAACTTTCCTTAAATTAATTCACCAGCTGGGATCTCAAGTATTGGCAACAAGAAGAAAGTATCTGCATCAAAAATCCAAGACTTCATGTCAAAATTGCTCTCCATAAATCAGATTTACTGTTCTAACCTTCCCCACAAGCCCTGTATTTTTTCACTCAGATCTGCCAAGCTCCCACTGTCCCACATGGGATAGCACCTGCTGGGACCAGCCTGGCTGCGAGAGGGGAACCTCTGCCCACCAGCCACCAGCCCAGTGCTGCAGCCCTGCTCGCTGCCCAGAAGAATTGAGCATTTCCCACGGCCTAGCAGCAGTGCTCCTTGTGGCACAGCTCAGGACACACACACGTCCCCTGTCACCCCCAGCCACAACACGATGTCTCATGCTTACAAATCCATCAGCAAATCACCATGCCAGCACTTGGCAGATGGGCTTTTGAAAATGAAAGTGTCAGTAAAATCTCTTCTTAGGAAACACAGCATAGTAACATGTTCTCAGTCTCGGGCTGGATTTGAGGATATTCTAGAACTCAATTTTTAAATCTTTTGTAGTGTAGAACAGTATCTACTCAAGCCATTTGAGATTAAGACTACACATTTGTAGTTGGTTTTTATTTGGCGGAAGGTCATTGAAAAAGCAGAAATGGGTTTAGGTGAATGTGTGTTCTCATTCTGAATGGGTCCTCTTAACTTTAAATAGAGACTGCTGCTAGGAGAAGAAAAAAAAACCAAGTTTTGACACACCACTCTGGCCTCTATCAGAGTGAAACTACTGCTGTGAAATAAAGTAAAAAAGGTACATACCACAGTCACACCCACCACTGCTGAAACACAACAAGTCACTGTTCCTGTTTCATGTTCCATTTTAAAAGCACATTTTAACACAGTATTTTATGTCTTTAGCCATCTATGGTATCAGCCTGCAATTTTTCCTTTAGGGGAACAATTTTAAAGGAAAAGCATATACATTTATGCAAGTGAAAATGCTTATACATTTGCTAAGAGGCAAGACCCTCTCACAAAATACAGCTGCAGTCTGCACCACTTCCCAGCAAAGCACTTTTAAAGCTACTACTAGTTGCAACAGTGACTCACACACTTGCACGCCCTGGAATAAACCTGGCCATGCAGAACAGTGAAAGCAACTAAAGCAAGCTGTGAAAAGTTGAGTAATCCCCATCAGGGCTTTTTAAGTGCATGCAACAGGCACCTTGACACGCTTCAAACCACATAGGCAAAGGGCTTGGAGCAATGAGCCCATCCTGGCTGCCTGGTAGAAGCTGAGGGATAGTCAGCAGCTGTAAGCCAAGAGGAGCTGTCATCAGAGGCTCTTCTCCCACATGCTCAAAGCCTTTTGGAAGCAAAGCCACGACATTACACCACTGCACATACCTACCAAGCACAGCCAAAGCGAGCATGGCTTTGGGACTGCTCTGACTGCATCACCACAGCCTGAGGAAACCTCAAAGCCCCTCAAGGCACCCAGAAGGGGCTGTGGGCAGTTGCAGGTGGGCACTGGCATGCCTGGCTGTGTGCCCGCAAGGTGACAGACAAGCCAAGGAGAAAGTGATGGCCACGTGCTGCTGACTGCAGGCAGAGCTTCTGCTTTGTAAGAACCAGCCCCCGTGTGCAAGCCAACCTGCTCCCGAGGCCGTGGTACAAGACTGGCCAGCATCCCCATTTCTGGTGTTGCAGCTGCTCCAGCCTTTTTTTACTAAACCCCCAAATTTCTATTCCAAAATGGACAACACACTCAATGCACTTGCATCGAGGACTTCTGCTCATCCCCATGTGCAGATTATCTCTCATTAACAAACCCAGACTGCAAACATCGTGGCCAGGCACCAGCTTCAAAACACATCACTGGCCTGTACATCTCCAACCTTAGCTCAAATCTGGCACACAATTACATCCCTGCTACCAGAAAGGAAATCAAGACCTGCACTCGCAAAGTGAATTACGGCTTTGGGAATGAAATTACTATAAAGCAGGATGAACCAGGATACAGGAGATCCTGTTTGCATGTTTATTTCCTTGACTACAACCCAAGAGCACACAAGCAAGCTTTTTTGTTTGTTTGTTTTAAGAGCATAAGGAGCACTAAGCCAGCTGAATTGCAGGAAGGTTTGTTTTAACTGTCTTGGGGTCTTTGAAAATGACTGCCCATAGATCACTTTAGATGAATCACAGATGTGCTACAGAAAATTCAGATGATCTCCTGTCCTAGTAAACTTGCATTGTATCTGAAACTGCACTGGATGCTGCGCTGGATAAAACACAGTCATCTCCCTCAGCAGAGGTACTGGGAACACCAAGGGAGAACCTCCGCTGCAACTCGCTTTGACACCACCAGCAATACCCCAACAAGCCAGAGCATCCAGCATCATCACAGATGAGATCCTGCTGATTTATTAGCATGTATAACCACCGTATATGACAGCTCTCAGGGTGATTCTCATTTGCTCCAGAGCTGGCCTGTGAGTCTGGAGAAGACAGGATGAAAGTACAACCCAGCTCCAAGCAACATGCCCTTACCTGAGCCTTGTATCAGGTGCCAAGATTCATCAGTTCAGCTGGAGTTGTCCACTCCCCTGAAGGCATCTACCCGGCAGGAGCCAGCTGTCTCTGCTGCAGGGTGGTGAGGACCCCCAGTTGCCACAGCACATTGGTCAAATGCTCTTGGGCTCACCCACACTGCCTCAGCTTTGCGTGGCTGCTCTCCTCCACCCTTGTCCTCTGGCACGTGAGAGCTCACTGCAGGTGGCTGGGAGAAGAGGCAGGGCAGGAGGCAATCCACACTCTCTTGTCCCTTGGGCTCACTGCAGAGGAAATAAGAAGCTGGTCAGTTTTCCAGTTCTGTCACAGCACAGGCACCATCCTTTACCAGGGGTCCTTGAACACAGAAGAAAGGCAGGTCCCTTCAGAGCTGGTGGAAAAGAAGGAGGCGGTAACTGCAGGGCACACAATGGCAGAAAATAAACTACACTCATTTGTGTTGCAAAAAAACCACCCTGGTGTGGTTTTTCTGGCCATTTTCCAGCCTGGTTGAGTGCCAGGGCTTCCCATGCAGGCCTGAGAGACCAACACACCTTTGTACCAGCCTGCACATTGCACCAGTAACTCAGCAGGCAGAATATGCCCCCTACCCAAGCCAAAGGCACAGTATTATACCCAACTCCAGCTGATCTAAGAGTATGTTGCCCCAAGAAGGGCTGCAATGGAGGGTTCGGGCCACTCCTTCAGGACTTGGGACAGGTTAAAACCAGTACATGACATCACCGACTTGCACGGCAGAAGAGCCAGCACTGGCTGTGTCACCTGAGCCACCTTCCAGCACTTGCAGCTCTCCCTGATACATCCAAACAGCTACACAGTCCAAAGAACAGCAGAGCCCAACACAGAGCTATCACTTATATAAACCAACTTTTTAGTTCTCACCTTCAGCAACTCAGAGAAGCAACACATTAGTCTCACAAGTGTGAAATCAAGACAGAATCCCAAAGCATGATGCTCTGCTTGAAGTCAGCAAGCACTGGGGAGAGGAAGCACAGCTCACTTCCGTCATGAGCCGCCACTTTGACAACACCACCTCTCCTCCAATTCCCCTCATAAACACCACCCAATGGACTTTTACCAATGTTTCTGAGCTGTCCTGTGCTGAATTTCCCTGCTGTCACCTCTCCAGCACTCAGGCACAACGTCTTGAAGGCCCTGAAGTGCAGAAGGCCTCACACCCTTTCAGAGGTGGCCACCACTATAAACAAGCAATCTATTACACAGATTATAATTTATATATGTTATCACCTAGTAGGCTGTAGTGTGTCTTACACACATTAAATGCAGATTACACACATTTCCTTCTATTCTCCCAATTTGCACTAAGCTTTTACAGTACAATGGGAAACTGTGGTGACAACAATGACAACCCTTTGCCACTAGACTACGGCAATGTCAAGAAACCCAAATACAGTGGCCAAGTCTTCTAGTTATAACTAAAAAGCCATGTAACACTGCAACTATATGCTATCCACTCCCCTCAACACGATCAGCACTTCCAATAAATAAAGCCTCTCTCAACCCTCTCCCCACCATCCCTCTTCCTTTGTTCCCAGTACTTACATCTCCTTCTCACACACGTTTTTGGTGGTGTGCCTTGGTGCTCTTCTCCCCAGGGATAGAGCCGGGAAGAGATAAACAGGAGGGCTGATAAAGAGATTTGATCTCCTCCTTGCTTATGCTCAGTAAGCCCAGCCTTGGTGCTTCTGCACAGCTCAGTTGGTGCAAAGGCAGAAGACACAGCTTTAGACATAAGCTAAACCCTCTGACCAGCGCAGCGAGTCTATAAGCAATTCTTTGTCAGCTTCTATTTTTAGACCTCACAGGGAATAAAAGAGCATCCAAACATTCTTTTAGCTCTTTTTAATGTGAACCCATCTTCTGGAAACAACAATAGCCAAAAAAAAAACCAGACAAAGGACTGCACAAAAACTACAGATGCATGAGTTATTTTTTTAAAGCATCATTATTTAAATGATTTTTCATTTCAAAAAAAGAAGTAAACTGAAGAATGCAAAAGTCCACATGCTGCTTTTGGGAATTGAAGTTTAATTTTCTTTTTGCATTCCCTCCTTTTTCCATTCCAGTGTCTATAAAAAGGGCAAAAAAAAAAAAAAAAGCCAGAGGGAAAACACAAAAAACCCCTCTTTTTTTGGGTGATGCATTGACCTGGAAGGGAACTATATCAACACAGATCTTAGGAACTGGTGTCTTCTGTTTCCTTAAGACTGGAAGGGCAGTTTGCATTTCTTTAACTATAAACTAACGGAAGCTACAACAACAGTCATTCTCTCTTGGACAGGCATTCCTCCTAAAACACTGTATTTTATTCTTTTCAGTACATGTAGCAACACTACAGGACACACTACTCTTCCCTTGTCATTCTTGCCTCCAGCTATACTTGGCAATTTTGGGTAAGCTAAAGGCTCCTTTTGCTATTTAAAACTCCCCCTGGTTTTGGCTCGGCGGGCACTGTCAGCTAGAGGCCACCCACACCCAACACGTGCCTGAAGCAGCAGGGTGGCTGATATCCAAGGTGTCACCCTGGGCACTGTGGAGCTAGTGATGCTCCCTAGCCAAAACCAAAGGAACAAGGATGCAAACATAAGCTATCACGCTGCCAGCAGCCTGCGCTCTCTTTGGCACAGACAGGCAGCATCTTTTTTAAAACACATACAAGGAAATAAAAAATGTACCATTATATAAAGTTTCTGGTACAGCCAATGAAATAAAGAATAGGAAGTTAAAAATCCACTAACAAGATGCAGCTTGGCTGTGAAAAACTTTTCCAAAATAATTATTGAGGGGAATGACTTGCACGCTACAGATATCTAAGTTGAGTTACAGTGAGACCTTTGCTGACTCTGTGTCTCTTACACTGCTTTCAAGAGCCTCTGGCTTCACCTTATTTTTAGGAGGGAGGCAGCTTCAGCCATTAGCCTGACCCCAACTAATGCCCAGCCCCTAGGAACCACCCTCATTCCTTCAATCACTTTAATGACTTCAATCAGCTCACACTGCCTCCAAATACAGAACCTTTGAAGGAAATTATTTGTCTTTGGCAGCCTCTGCAGAGGACACTCCCTGACCATTTTACTGGCAGTATCCTGGACTTGCATTACCTTCAAACAGCATCTCCAGATGCTAATGCATGAGCTTTTGTTAACTTGTTTTCTTCTATCAAAGCCCCATGTGAGCATATCCAGTAATAGAAAACTTGAGGGAAACAAGAAGTATTTGATCCAACACCGGAAAGTACTGAGAAAACGTCTCCCAAAGCTTTTTTAACAGCCTTGGAACTATATGCAGGACAGCATGAGGATACATTGTTTTTTCAAGTCCTATGAAAGCAATCTTTTTAATTACAACATAACTTTTCCCTTCCTTTTTGCTAGTTGCTAACTTCTAAAGTCACCCCAACTTAAGAAATGCAGGATTTGTGCATGTGCGTGCGTGCGCACGCAAATCCAACATTTTATTAAAGTCATAGAATCATAAAATGGTCTGGTTTGGAAGGGATCTTGGAGATCATCTAATTCCAACCCCCATGCTAAGGACAGGGATGCCATTCACTAGACCAGGTTGCTCAGGGCCCAACTAGTCTGGCTTTGAACACTTCCAGGGATAGGGCATCCACAACATTTCTGGGCAACCTGTTACAGTGCCTCACCATCCCGAGTAAAGAATTTCTTCCTAACATTTAATCTCTCTTCTTTTAGTTTGAAATCATTCACCCTTGTCCTATCCACAGATGCCTGTGTAAAAAGTCACTCTCCCTCTTATTTTCTATGCCCTGTTTGAGTATTGGAAGGTCCTTTAAGGTCTCCCTGGAGCCTTCTCTTTTATGGGCTGAACAACCCCAGTTCTTTCCTCCTGTTCCCACAGGAGAGGTGCTCCAGCCCTCTGATCATCTTTGTCGCCCTTCTCTGGACCTACTCTAACAGGTCCGTGTCTTTTTCATCCCGACGACTCCAGAGCTGGACACAGCACTCCAGGTGGGGTCTCACAAGGGAAGAGTAGAGGAGGAGAATCCCCTGCCTTGCCCTACATTTACTGCTTTCCATGTCCTCAGCATTTCTGATGTGAATAATGGACAGCAACGCAAGTGGGATAAAAACAAGTCAAAGGGGACCACAGCAGGCTCAAGTCTATCAATAGAAATACTTTAGACAGGTTTTTCCAGTGAAGGCTGGAGCTTGCATGAAGGAAGTGACAATATGCATGGAAGAACTAAAAAACTCACAAAACCTCTTCTTGGATGAGATAAAAAGCAGAGTCAGAAGTTTAAAAAAGCAGAGGGAAAAGTTTAAGTACATGAGAGCTTGTGGCAGTGATATAAAGGCAAGCATTTGGTATGACAGAGACCCATGCAAGGCTGTCCACAAAAGCAGCAGCAGATGCTGTTCTCCCCAGGAAACAAACAAACACAACTCAAGTATCACCTGCATTTCAAGACACAGTCTGACTTAGCTGAAAATATACTCAGCTGAAGAAAAAAAAAAAAAGGTACTTTGAACTTGAAAGGTGCATTTACCTTAAAAATGCTTTAACATTCACCCAACAAAGCAACAGCCAGACAGTTCACTTAAAACAGTTCACTTATAAACACAAAATTTCAGTTAACTGCTACAAAAGGCATTTGCAAGCAGGATGATGATTTCCTCGGCACCTTGGGAAATGAATCTTCCTGTTCTAAGATCAAAACCGGGGAGACCACAATGCATCCTACTGAAGGGCAGCTGGGCTCTACACTGTGCAAGAAAGCTTGGAAAAGGGAAGTTGCAAATAAATAAGCATCTAAGTGCAGTGAAGTGCCTTTTGATAGGAAAGAAACTTCTTTTCCCTGTAAAGAATGTAAAGAATGGGTCCAACACAAAGAATAAGATCCCTGCTTGAGTTAGAACATGCCTGCAGGCCTTCAGATAAGACTTCAAATCTAATATTGCATGGAGCTTTTTGCCACTTCTTTTTTTTTTTT
>VZRS01012136.1:278932-326584 GCA_013398055.1 Ifrita kowaldi
CAAAATAAATATTGACTGGAGCTTTTTGCCGGTTTTTTTTTTTTTTTTTTTTTTTCCAAAATACCAAGTCCTTCAGCAGGAAGGACCTTTCCAGAGAGCAGAGATCAGAGCTGGCTCACACTTTATCATCACTGTTAGCTGAGTAGAGAGAGGCTTCCCTTTAATCTAAAGCACAGTTGCTTCAATCTTGTCCTGGCTGAATACAAACCAAGGACTTCATCTCCCTGGTTCCCGTTTCCCATGTAAGCCTGGACCTGGATTTCCATCTTGGCCACAGACTTTCCTTTAGCATCTGCTTCACACAGATGCACTACTGCAGCAAAACAAAAGCCATGCCTTTCCCACCCACTTCAAGCAGCCCTTCCTCATGGATATCTCCCCTCCTAGGACCTGCTAGAGGAATGTGTGCACTAAATCTCTTTTCCAGCAGTAAAGCCTGTGCTGCGTTAAGAGTTACTACATGTTTCTCCCACTTCCTTCCATTGACAGCAAACAAAAGCTCGTTGCTCACTGTTATCAGAAAATACTTGCTTTCCCAGATTGTTCCTGCTCCCCTTGTTTCAGAACGGTTTTCAGTAGAGTAACAGCTCGCTCCCAACAATAAGCAGCGGGGGGTGACTTGAGACAGAGGCCCATCAGAGCCCACACCAAGTAAATCCAGCCCAGACTGGGCACAGCCTGCTCCTGCCCTTCCCAGCCGTTCAGTCTCCAGCACCTCCTCCATCACCTTACAGGTCCTGTGGAGAAGATGATGTTCCAGCAGTGTGGCTTGAAGAGACAGGGCCACTTTTGCACCACTGACCTGGCTTCAAGTGGCTGCCCCCGTTTTCCAGCTGCAGACCATCCCCAGAAGATACTGTGCCCACCCTGAGTATCTGCTGTATTGTACTCCAAATATGCTACTTTGAGAACCTGCTCTTGTCACCACACACTGCACTTCCTTCCTGCCAGATCTCTTATCTCCCTGTTTCATCCCCAAACGACACAGATGAAGCTTCCACTCTTGCTGGGGCTGCTCCTTTATTCAGTGACCAAAGGAAACATTCTCACATGAGGCACTAAGCCTGTGTGAGCTGGCTCATTCTGCTAATGAGTTATGATAAAGAATTAAACACGGGTGTCACAAGAAAACAGGGCACCAAGGTTACAGTTCCCAAAAAAGCCCTACTCAGTTACTCTTTATTTTTAATTTAATCTTTTTTTAAGCAACCACAGTATCAAGTGTCAGGTCCTAAACCTAAGAAGGGCACCAAAAGTCCAAGTATTATTCAGAATACAAAACAGTCACTCTGGCCACCTAAGCTGACACCTTGCAGACTCATTTTTGAAACCTGCCCACAACTGCCAATGCCAAGCCCAAACAGCTTTCATCCACAGGTGGGGGTTCCCTGCAATGAAAACATTACCCAGATAACCACTTAGTGTCCCAAATTCAACGTAAGTGAAAATGCACAACAGGCACCTGCAGGAGCTCAGCACCAGTCCTGCACCATCTCCTGATAAAAGCTCCCTTAAGGGAGCCTAAGGAGGCCTTAACTCTGGCCTTCACTCTGGCATAAGGCTCTGCCAAAGACAGATTTCAAAAATATGTGCTTCAAAATAAGTAAATAATTTCTTGGTCCAAGAATACGGGGTGAGGGCAGTGCAGAAAGGACCACTTTGGCAAGTTTCTGATGTTGAATGATCCATAACCTCTTTCAAGCAAGATCCCTTTTACTGTGACAAATCCTGCCCAGCCCTGGAGCAATGTGGGACTTGCAAGTACCCCACACCACGCAGCCCATTCTCCCCCACCAGTGGCCCCAGGAGGTGGGCTCAGATTTTTTGGGGAGCAGCAACCTTTTTCTGTTTCCTGACTCAAGGCTGGACATGTGGCGTTAAACAACTTCAGTAGACTGGGTTGTCATTTCTGGCTGTGCCTCTGGTCATTAAAAAGGCACTACAGCATGAAAGGATTTGCTGGAAAGCAAAACAGCCTCAGATCATTTAATTTATTAGCAATTAGCAGAAACCACTGATCACTGATTTGGGTTCTGAAAAAAAGAATTATATAAACAAGTAAACAACCAACTTAAACACCCTCCCCTTGTCCCTTCAGCCAGATACCTCTCCAGCCCCATCAGATTCTTCCTGGAGAACTTTCCTAATGCCCTCTGAGATGGAGCAGCACACCACAGATGCAGCACAGACAGACCACTCTTGCCTGTCCTTCGTTCAGCTTGCTTGCTTTCATGTGTGTTTATTATTTACCCTCAGCTTAATTGCTTTCCTCCCACAATGCCACCTGAGGCAAGCCCGGGGAAACACGTAACTGCTGTTTCCTTTGGAGAGCCAGACCATCTCCAGGGTAGCTACTGAGACACAGACAACGTCAGCAACTCAGCCTGAAAATGCTTCTTCTCTCCTACCTTTTATACCAACTCTCTTTGAGAAACTTTTTCACAGCCCCTCTTGATGTTCACAAAAGCCCAGGATCAGCCCACAGGACCCCCAGGATCTGTGCTTGCTTTTCAGTCTGTCAACAAGAGGTGAGGAGAAGCCCAGCAGCCTGTGGATGATGAAGAACTTCAGGTTTTATATGGGAATTTATTGGCTCTCTACTCTCAGAGACAACACTTGCAGGTAAATCCCAAGAGACTCCAGACAGTCAGCCACACCCCACACCAAAAAGACCTACATTTTAACTGCCATTTCTTACCCTTGCCCTTCCATGGGATTCCTGCACTACAGTATCTCTATCCACATATCATTCCCCTGTCTAAGCTTTCTTCTTTCAGCTAGTTAAACCTTCTTGATCCTGTCCTCAACTACTTTTAAGAAGCAGGCAGTGGAAATCTCACAGTTGCTACAGCTAGAGGAAGCAGAAGCCATGTCTCTGACCTGGGAAAGGTCCTTCACAAGATACACCCAACTCTAACACCACGCCCCCTTAGGCACCAATATCCACCAGAACATAGATTTCTGTAATTCTCCTGCCAATAGGCTGCTGCTCCCTTTTCTTCTCCCCCGTCTTTGTCTGAAAAAGCTTCTAGAACTACAAAAACTCTAAAGTATTAAAGAAATGTATTATTAGGAGAAGGTCACAAAACAACAACTTGAGAATAGCCGCAGCTAAAAATACCCAATCTCCACACCCCATCTTTAGAGAAAACATTATCAGATGTCACTTCCCAGTGGTAAAAACATATTTGTTTTTTAATTAAGGTTGTATTTTGGACACTGGATTTTTTTTTTTTTTTTTTTTTGCCAGGGACCACAACAAGAGACCCTAGGAAAAGACCTTGTTTGTCCCCACAAAGATCCAGCTTTTCTGTGATACCTGATTGAAAAACTTCTGGAAACTGGCAGCTGCAAATTTGTATTTTCTTCTAACACCACCTAACTTTGCAAAAAAGAACAAAGTATTTTGGTCGGTCCCCCTTACAATGTTGCAGAGTATTTGTGCAATATAGATTTATTTTTATTTTTTTATAATTCAGAATATCAAGCAGGTCAATTTGGGAAGGACGACAAGTGGAGCAGCAGTGCAAAGCAAGTATTAGCACAGGGCTGGAAACTGCCTTTCTTTTGACCCGAATTCTAGACAGGACTGGAAAAATCTGCATTATGGACACACTGAATTTGTTAGTCTGCTGCTCAAAGTCTCCCAGCTCTAAAGAGCAATAGCCATGATGTACATCAACCTTAGGGTTGAACCTTACTTCAACAGTAGGACGAGCAGAATCAAGGAAGTCAATTAACCTCCCTCAGATTTTTATATCTTTCCATTAAATAAATAAGCTCTGGTTTATTGATCACATAAAAATCCACATAGGAGTCACTGCAGGCAGGTAAAGAAACACCTGTGATAACATTTTAACAAACTGAGCACATACAAGGGGAAGCTTAGCACACCACAACACGCTTTCTTCTCCAAAGACGTAAATGAAATCCAGGAATAACTTCTCCAGAAGGCCCACAAGCCTTGTCCAGGTCACACTCACTACTTTTTAACCCTTAACAAATCTACACCTTTCCCCCACTCAAAAACACTCAAACCAACACTTTTTTAAGAAGTCACACACAAAATAATTTTGACAGTCCATTACTTTGGTGGCCAAGTCTTGCTCTGCTGCCCCCCTCCAGATGCCTCCTCTCCTCTACCACAAAACAAGCAATACATCTCATATGTGCCCATTCCCACTGCTTTTTGCCTGTCCATGCATGCATTTTTACTTTTACTCCACCTGCTTTCCCTGTCTAAGTTATTTGAAACTGGCCTGATGCAAAATTTGGTAGCACCAAAGAGACTGAGCATGCAAGCTTCCTGCTTCCCTGAGAACTCCAGGTGAATACCCACCAAAGAGCACTGCAAAGGACTAACCTCGAAGTGATGAGCAGGAAGACAACCAGACCACCACAGCTACATTCTACTGCTAAAAAGTTTGCTAAAGAGAGAGGCACCAGTGTGTTGGGGGCCTCCCTGTTCTCTCCCCAAAGGAGGAGGAGGAGGAGGAGGATTGGGTTATTTTGAAGGACAGCCACTGAGCACAACCACAGGGGTGTACTGGGAAAGAGGCAGGGCTCAGATTCACAGCCACCACCTCCCTCTGTTCGCTCAGCCTGGAGGAACTTGGAAGACGTGCCCACATGATGTCATTACTGGGTTGGTGTCTAAATAAAGGAAGCTTTTTATAGAATTTCTCACTGACAAACTTATTCCGGTGAACCCCGATAGCCAAGACGTCAAGCAGAAGGGAAGGAAAAGGGAAAACAATACCCCATAACCTTGTTGGGGCCTGGACAGGTGGGTGGCATCTCAGGAAAGAAACCTAAACAACCTAAACAAATTTACTCCCTCATACCTGCCTGTTGGATAAAAAGCACAGGGAACAGGAGCACACAATGTAAAGGAGATGTGCTTTTACACCATCTGTCACAAGGACACACAGCCTATTTTGGCATCAGGGTAGGGGGGAAAAGGATGAAGATGAGGAGAGAGTATAGTGAGAGAAAAAAAAACTTTGCTTAAAGAGAGTAAATAAAACATACTTCCATGTCAGAGGGGTTTTCCAGCTTCATATTAATCATGAGGCAATTACTGTGCTTCCTAAAAGCAAACTGGGGCCTTCTGCATATTCAGAAGACTCTTGGCTGCAAACGCCTTAAGCTCAAATCATCAGCAAATACCATTTGCTGGAAGTTCCAAAAACAAACAAACAAACAAAAATTACCAAACGAAAAAAATCTGACAAAAGGAAAGCAAAGTGTTCACGTATGCCTGCATGTCATCCTCTTCTTCCGTAACTCTTCATCACTTCCACAGTGCTACAGAGCAGTTCCCCTTCCTCCCTCTGTTCCCGGTGCATCTTCAGCCGGGCATCCACATGGAGAGCAGTTGCAATAGCCTGGTGACTCATGCTGCAGTAATGTGGGTGGGAACTGCTCCCATGCCCAGCTCATGAGGACACAGCCTTTTATGGTATTTTTAGTGTGGAAGCCGTTGTGGTTTGTAGCACTTTGCCTTTTGTCTTTCAAGAAAAGAGTTCACATTCCCCCGGGCTTCAAGGATGCAACAGTGGAGCCCAGGCAGGTGATGAGCAAGCCAACCCTGGAACTTCCACACCCAGCCACGGTAGGGATGCTCACGGATGTCACACTACGGCCAATCCACAGGCTCTCCCTTGGGAGAACACCACCCTGCAACCTCCAAAGAGTGGGGCATGCATGTCACTTGTTCTGTGGACACCTTAACTACTGCAGCCTAATTCTGTAAGGAGTCATTCCCTGTGTCCCCCGCGTCCTAAGCACCCTGTGGCAATACACTAACAAGCTCATCCTGGCAAGGCACCAGACATACAGTTTCTACCCATGATGGGCTGCCGGCATATGAAAAGCTGGCAGGTCCCATCTGTCTTCCCTCAATTAACTTAAGACTACATCTCTCCAGAAAGTAGAAAATAAACTCTGTAGGGTTTCTGCTCCATACAAAATGTAGGTGAAATAGGGCAAGAGGTTACTAGGAGAAAGCAGACAGGGGTGTTACATTGAAACCAGGTTAAAAGCATCAGGCAGAAAAGTGGCAGTGGGAGAAAAGCCACTCTCCGGGCTTGAGGACCACAACATGTGGGACTAAAACTTGCCAAGGTAAAAAAGCAGGCTCAGCCATGCTCTTTAAAAGCTGAGGGTCACACATGAGATTAAAAGAGTATCCCAACGCATTACCCCACAGGGCTTGAAACAGGACTCTGGCTGCAGACGTGCAGTGGATTGCTTTACAGGACAGCCCCGCCCGCCCCGCTCCCTCTTGCACCTGAAGCATTATCTGCTGTAGAAGAGAAAGACATAAAAGTTTCTGCATCCCCAATCACAACTCCAAACAGATACTGATTTTAGTCCTTTCAAAGTTATTCAGTTAAAGAGGAAATTAAATTATAATCTGCACATGCCCAAAAAGTCCAGGAGAAAAGCTAGCAGGATGAATGAAAAAGCAGTAATCGATCCTCCGGATGCAAGGCCACTGACACTAAAGCTATTTTTTTATTCCTTCTGAAATTCCAGTGAGCTCTGGAAGGAGTCAGCCTACTAGTCAGGCCAGATCAATGACAGACTGCCTGTACAGACAGATTTCACCAAGTGGGAAGCACCAGTGGAGAGCTGCTCTGGAGTGACTTCTCAGGTATGAGAGACACAGTGAAGAGGAACTCTGGGGGAGGTTCTGTAGGCGAGCACTGCACAGCCCACAACATACCTTGGAGGTGAGCCAACAGCAACAGAGGAAAAACCCTCCAGCCCTAATGCAAGTTTAAAGGTCGCTCAGTGCATCTCCCTGGGCACAGCAACCCCCAGCATCTGCCAAACAAGATGCCCCACACCAGAGGGTCACCAGGGCTCCCTAGACAGACAAAGAGGGAGATCTTTTGCTCCTGGAGTAGATGAAATACGTTTCCAAGTTCAGGACGTCTTCCTGCTCTTAGATAACAGATCAAGATTACAGAATTAAAGCTAAAAAAAAAAAATCATGTGAAAGGCTCCATCCTGTTCAAAGGAATACAATGCTTTTCCTGTGGTCTTGCCCTAAAGACCACAACATCACACTCAATTTCTATCCCATCTTACTCCTAAGTCCTGCACAGCCAGTTTGGCCATATGAGAGCAAACTGAGCTCTGCCTTGCCTCATTTCTCATTAAACTGCTAACTACACATGGCAGTGGCTGTAAGAGGCAGGCCAAGTCACTTAATTTTCATTATCCTTTACTTGGATCAACACTATGAAATCTGAGTAAAAAATAAATTTAAAAAAATAACAGGAAGGAAAAACCGAAAGCAACAGAATAATCAGCCTAAACCTTCTACAGACAGAAAAGGAACACATCCAAGCCTGAACTGAGGTTTACATATCCCACACTAGACAGGCCTCTCTGTATGAAGCCTTTAGCCCTCAAAACCTGCCATCTGCACTCCTGAGAAAGCCAGGAAAAGGAGGAAATGCCAGTTTGCCCCTATGTGCTCAATTCTGCAGTTGCTGCTGGCAACGTGGTGCTGCTCTGACCTTGGTGTGCTGGCAGACCCCAAGGACCCTGCCCCATGAGACCACCTGCCTGCCCCCACTGCCAGCCATGCAGTACACCTGCATTTAACTTACTTTTGGTGCTCTGGCCCACAAACAAAAAAGCTTTCCCAGCCAGCAGGTTCTCTATAAACCTAAAAGCATTGGATGCCGATTCTTACAGAGCAACAACTTTCCTTAATGCAGAAGTCAAGTGGTGCCAGCACAGCCTGGACATGGATGCACTGGTGCTTGGATGCATCCAGACTTTGCAGCTGATGGTATCTTCAAAGGAGCAAGTCCAGACAACCCCTAAGTGCTTGCAGCCCTCTCTTCCTCCAGCGGGTGTCCCAGCGACCATCCTGCCATACACCTCCAGAGCTGGAATGCAGCTTCCCCTTGGAGCAGACCAGATTGTGGCTTGCTGGGACGGCTGTGGGAAGGGACGGATGCATTTCGTCCCCTCTTCATGGGGAAAGGGCTCGTATCAAAAGCAGGCTGCAGACGATGTGAGGCAGATGTGCCTCTCCAGAGGAAGAGGCACAGACTTAAAGCATTGGTTAGCTGGAGATTGCAACCCTGGTTCCACTGAGACAAATGTGAATGCTGCTAATGAATTTACAATGCAACTCAGATTCCCAGTGCTCTTCACACAAGGCCCATCTGAACTAGCACGTAGTGTTTGCTAAAAAAGCTGAGCTTTACCAAGCTTCAGTTCCTTATGAGTTTTCCATGCTCATCTCACTTCCCCCTCTCAAATTTGCAGATGGGTTTAAGGACAGCAGCTTCTACTCTGGACACTTCTCAAAGCAGTTTGCATCATCAGGGTCGAGTGTGATGTAATGACTGCAGGACCCCTTGCAGGGGGAAAGAAATAATTCAAGAAATTACATCCTTCATAGGATCTGCAGATGGTGTGTTCCTCTCAGCAGCACCAAGTTGTTTAAAGGACAGTAGGAGCCACCCAGAAGGAGATGCAGATATTGCTATCACAGCCAGGTGAAAAGAAGGAGGCAGTGGATCATGACACAGGTGGTATTTAAAACAGACGACCCACTGTTTTACAGGAAGAGGGGGAGGAAAAAAACAACCAAAAGAAGCATCCCACTGTGTGCAGACTTCATGACCAATTACCTTCACCAGTCCTTTATAGGGCCACAGCCTTCAGCTAAGGATCTGCTTAGCTGGAACCAGTCAGTAAATTACATAGTAACTGGAGGCTTTAAAAGCCTTGCAAGAAAATGCAATAAAATAAATAAAAATCAGCTGGGCAAGTTCTGTCTGACAACTCATTTTTTTCCCCACTCAGTACACGGCCATGTGGAGAGACATGGTATGAATCAACCCATTTTGGCAGCACAAGACAAGCCAGGATGCATCACTGCTCCAGTACATGGGGAACACCCTCCAAAAGGCTCTGTTTACCCAGCGGGAGCCAATGCAATCCCTACACAAAGCCTGTAAGTACATTTAAAGCTCAAAAGTGATCTGAAACAGGTCCATTCTCCCCTCCAACTCCATAAATACAATCCAAATTGGGTCATCTCCTAACAATAAATGAATGATACTCACTTAAGCCTCTGCTACACTGCTGACATAATCTAGGTCCTTTCATTCTCCTTGTACTGCAAGTACTAAAGATGCTTTTGTACATCCTCTGAAGTACTCCATTTAAAAAACCATGGTAACTAGGGCACCGCATTCAGCTGCTCTTGGAAAGAAAAGCCATTCCCCTTCCCTCTCAATAGGCTCTTAGGAGGCTTGGACAGAAAAACATTGCCTACTTCAAACTCAACTCCACCAGGATGGCTGGAGTTGGGTGCTAGGGATAGGGTGAGCATGACTACTGGGTACCACTTGGGTCTGTGGTGTGACAAACACCAGTAACAACACTGCATGTGGGGAAAGAGAGCCATTACCTGTGTCCTGCATCTAAATACCACCCAAAAGTCCCATTTTAAGTCACCGAGTGTGACAGCACAACTGCAGCATTCAATAGGAAAAACATCGTATTTTCTTTAAAAATTATTGAGTGCTCCTAAATATCTCAGGTTCTTTTTAGGAAATGACAGGATTATTCAGTTTCAGTACTTTAGCATGACAAGGACTAGAGGAACCAAGAAGCAAATTTTTCTGTTATTTTTGCATGGCAGTAAAAGTTTAAGGGACTTTTGTGTTTTATTTCTCACTCATTCCGAATTCCTCGGAACTCTGAACTTCCCTGAATGGCAGCTTTTGAAGTTTGCCTGCTGGCACCAGAATCCTCCTCCTTTCTGAAATGGAAACATTCTGAGATGTGGGCACAGACATCAGATGGAAAGAGCAAGGCAGCTCCCACTAAAAAAGCCATTTACTAGGAAAAAAACCACCATCATAAAAAAGGGACATTTGTCTAAAATGGAAGATCCATTATTTGTATTTTTAAAAAGAAAAACATTCATTTAAAAAAAAACCAGAAGACATGCACTAGCACCAGAAAGTCTAACAACTTTAACATGACCTAAATGTTTCACTATTCTGTCTATACAATTTTAGCAGACTTTTTCCAAATACTGTTATGGAGCCGCATTCCAAGATTTAGGGTTTTAAAAATAGAAGCCTTTAACCACAACATCTGCAAAAGTACCTTAAAAAAAAAACCCCAAAAGAAGCCCTTTCAAGTTCTATCCTGTTATGGAGGCCATTTCCCAACTGATGCACAGAAGCACTTGGAGCCTCTCTGTAGGAAGCAGCATCGGATTCAGGACAGCATTGCTGCAGAGGATTTTCTAACAAAATTCATGCCTGTTTAAAAGAGATACAAACTTGGAAGAAAGCAGGCAGTTTTAAAGAACACGTTCTTAAATGGGGAAACCGAGGCATGTAGTGATTAGCCAATTCCTCAAACAGCAAAAAAAATTTATTTTTTCTGGCTAACACACTGTCATCTTTGTTAACACAGGCTGTCGTGGTGAGAGACGTGAGAGAGTGAACTGAGGACAAGTGCGGCAGTTATCCTTGAATTCCTGACTCTGCTCTTCACACCATCCGCTGTTACTTTTCAGGAGGAAAACAGGAGAAAACTTAAAAAGGAAAACAAGACAACAGTTTGGGAAAATGCCCTCAATCAGATAGGTCAGCCTAGCTTGTGTGGGACATGGGCCCATAAAACCAGGTACGAGCACACCCGGCTACCTTGAGAGACATGCAAAGAATGAAGGTGTTCGGAGGCTAAAACACTGTACCCTTGTTTCTAAATATATAGGAATAATATTAAAAAGAGTATTACAACTTACATATGCAGCAAAGAGTAAAAGCTAAAATAACAAGGGACTTGCATGGGATGCCCCCATTGCCACATTTCAACATGTGCAACAAATAAGTAGGTTTTTTATAGCCAGCGTCTAGCATTGTTTTGTTGCTATTTTTCCTGAGACTCCAAGAGCACTCTTCTCCATATGAACCTTACAGGATGAGAAAAAAAAAAAAATAGGAAAAGCTACCACTCTGGGTATTGCTCTGGCAGGCTTCTGCTCATTTAGGCTTTTGAAGGTGGAAATTTGTTATGGGAATTAATGAAGAGAATTAACTCTGGAGCCTGCTGCTCCCTGCCATCTCTCCTGGGATGAGTACAGCAGCTCCTGTCTGCACCCCCTCATCTCCACTGCAGATGAGGCAACTGGGAAGTCTGCTCACAGTCAAGTTTATGAATGTTTCAGCAATTGCCTCCTCCTTCGAGTAGCTGCCCAAAAGCTTACCCAAGCCCGGGCCTTCTGCCACACCATCCGGCTGCTCTAACTAATGAGCTCCTCTGTTTGTAAACCCATGCCTTGACAGACACTCTGCCACGTGGGCACAGAACACTCATATAACCACAGATGCTCCCTGCTCCCAACCTGCTGCAAGGCTTCTCCATCCCCTGTACCCTGGGGGACAACAGCCCCTTGACTTCAGACTGACAAAGGCTGGCACTCTGCAGGCTCTGCTCCAACAGGAGGGCAAAGGGTCAGGAGTACGTTCTCCATCAGCATTTTACTGTGCTTTGCAAAGCCAGACTGTGCCAAGTTTTGTCTCACGGTGGGAAGGACACATGGGCACACTACGCCCCACAGAAGTTTATCTCCCAGGACCATTGATGCCAACTACACTGTGGCAAGTCACCTTGTTTAATGCATAACATCTGTCACCTTTGGTCTAGGCTCTGCTCATCCCCTCAGGGGAAGGGATATGTCCATGGCACAACTCAACTTGAACAGCAGAATTTTGGTGTCCTGTTGCCACAAGGTTCTTTGGGAACACAGAAGACCAAAGAAAGCGACTTGCATTTGGAACAAAAGACAGAGTAGTCTGCAGTGCTTTGTTGTAGCATAAGAGAAAACAGCAACCAAGTGCTTTTTGGAGAGCAGATGACAGCTACCTGGTTCTAGTGCTGTTACTCCTAAAGAAACACCAGTCACATTCTGGTCATAGGTGAAGAACAAATCCCACATGCACAGTGAATACAAGTCTCACAGGAAACTATGACAGATACCGTGGGACCACCCAAAAAGAAGGAGGAGAGGAAACGTCCCGCCAAGCCATCAGCATCTGATCAGGCAGGCAACTATTTCCTCTGCTCAGACCCATCATCAGTTACTCATCTTAGTGATTGGGAGCCCTTGCCATGGACAAAGGCCCTTCTCAATCTGATACAGGAACAGAAGATGGGGACAGAGTTTCAAGGAAATTCCATTGGAAAGAGAAACCAAGACAGACAGGAAAGTTTCACCAAAACCAGTTACTACACAGTTTTTACTCTATTGCTGTTGATGGATCTCCAATCCTGCAATATGGATGAGCACAGAGAAAACACAAGGCTTAGCAGAGAAGTAGAGTTCTGTAGGCTTAACTTCTGGCCTGCTCCCTTTCTCACCAAGCAAGAGCAAGAGCTGGCAGAGCTTTCCCGTTGCCCCCAAAAGTCCATACCAAGCAATACCTCTATATGCACAATACAGAAATCCATAGACATTCAAATATAAATCTTTGCTGAGGGGAGATCAGAAAAACCTACAGCCAACACAGGAAATTAAGCTGCTATTAAGTGTACTATCTATTGAGGAACATGATGATCAATTTGCTGGATGCATCATTATTTCCATCAAGCCATCTCAAGCAGTGGTGCTCATGTATAGGAACCTGTGAGTTGGGCTTTGGATGTGTCGGATTTTTCTATGCACATGGACATCAACTCTGGAAAATTTTAGGAAATGGGGCTGGTTATTTCTTATCACAGCATTAGGAAAACTGAAACAAGTTCACTTGTGGCTTTCAGTACTTTAAGTGAATAAATGGAGAGAGCAGCCAACTTCTGTCTTGGTCTAGATGAATTGCTGAGATCATGCCGTTAGCTAACATCACTCTCACTTCGTTTTTGGCTGGAGAGGCAGATGGTGCAAAGGGGTGTCCAGTTACAGAATGGAAACACTGATAAATTGCCTAAAGTTTTAGCAATAAAATAAATGCAAGACGTGCAACAAAAATGCCTGCTGAATAATAGATATGGGGTCATGTGGGCATGTTTCTAAATTCCTTCTCTTTGATATGTTCAACAACTCTTCCAGCTAGAAGTACAGAATGCGTTTGCAACTAAGTCTGCCATTACTCTATTTTCTCTTCAATTAAAGGTCAGTTCTAATCCCCTTCAAAGCATCCACAAAGCGTTTGCCTAAATTCAGACTCCAGAGCAGCACAGTCAAAGCAGACAGTGGATCATCATGAAATATGAAGCTGTGGGCACCACAAAAAAAGGTACCTATATACTGAGGTTAGAAAGAAAACAACATGCAGGACCCACTGGTGTCATGCAAACCATGTTAGGAGCAAAGAACAATTCTTCACCGTGAAAGACCATGAGACAGCAGATAAACAAAGTCAACCAGAAGGAGGAAATACTTCTTCCAAGTGACCCACAATTGTGTTGTGACATGTTCTGCTACTCAGAGTTATAGAAAGTGTCTGCAAAGTACCATGGAAACTGCAGGAGGACAACACCGGGGCAGCTGTTAAACCTAGAGACTCCTCCTTCCCTGAGGATCCACTCTGATTGTCACCAGGGGAGGGGATACCTGTCAATCTGGATCTTGGCTGGAGCCAGTGTGGCAGGTCTTCTACTCTTGATCTACCACACATGGGCATTACAGCAAAGCTGGGAGAGGTTTGGGCTCCAGCACTTAAACCCTTTGACCTGGCATCTTACAGGGCTCTGAAATACAAGCAGACCAAGAGGGGATCACAGGTACTTCCAGCTGTTCTTGCACAGAACAATCACCACCTGCTCTTTCCTGGGCAAAGAATTCAGAGGGGAAATGTTGTCTCTGGTGCAGAGCCCTAAACAGTGAGACACAGCATGTCCTGTCTTCTCCACAGCGTGTCACTCTGAAACAGAAGCTGCAAATGTCCAAACAGACAAGAAAAAATGCAACCCTTCATCAATCACAAGGCAGCTCAAACTCCAGGACTGAGATCCCCAATGCACGGCACAAAATTTATCCAGCATCTACAACCATCAGCCCATTAGAAAAGAAACACACTCTCATGATTAATGGGCCACGAACTTTACAGAAGAGATCTGAGGGCAAGAGGCATCTCCATCTGCATGGACATCCCCGCCACACAGACCACTGCAATCTTAGATGTTGCAACAAGCAGACAGCGCTTACAAAACTCTTGCGCCACCTGACACGACAAACTTCCAGGAAGACACAGCAGGATCATCTCTCTACATCACAGCTTTCCCATGCACACCAAACCCTCCCAAAGCCATTAATTGGTAGCTGATGCTGGAAGGCTGTGAAAATCAGTGCACTCACAAGGAACACCACAGTGCTGAACTGAAGGAGTTTTAAGCCACTTTACTCCTGCACTTCTCCTCAGACAGCTGAAGGACCAGGGCACTGTTTTCAAGCTGTTCCTCTGTTTCACTAAGTATCTGAGTCAAAACTTGGCACAAACAAACCTGCCAGGGTGGCTTTGGGTGTGTTTTTCCTCCAAAACAAAAATATCTTTCATTAACAGTGGAAACATTAATGGCACGGAGGAAGCTGATCCACTCGACTCTAAGGCTGCTCTGTCAGTCAGAAGATGCATGAGCACAAGGTCCAGGAAACAGCTTAATGGCTCACACAGAGGACACCTCTGTCTCCTTGAACCAAGAGCAGACCCAAAACCAGTAACACAGAGCAGAGATCCTTCTCCTTGTAGCAACCAACCCTCCAGAACAAATTAACAACAAAATCAGACAGGTCTCTTGTTCTAAAGGTTTTTTAACCAGTTCTGCTTTGAGAGAGGAAATCATAAGGACTTTATGCAGATCATTCAACTTGTCCTCCGAGCCACAGCAGCTTGTCAGCATTCTGCCTGGATGTCAGACACTGCATGTGCACATAAAAGGAAGCATTTGCTCACTGCTGTAGCTGCTTTCCAACCAGGCTGACAAAATGCTTGTTTCTTTGCACTCCTCCTGTGCTTCCCATCCTAGGTAGCTGCTTCAAGCATTCATGCACACTATGAGCACTGAGGTACTCTCACACCAGGTTACTCATTTCTCACTACAAGAAGCCAAGGATTTTAAGGTAGTAAAATGATGTTACCAAAATTTCATGAGGATTCTCTCACCAGTTGCTGGTTAAATAAAAAACTGAGCTCTGTGGACATTGCAGACAGTAACAATGAGAGTAATGATCACAATTAGAAACTGTGGGCCAGTCATCTCTTGCTCCACAAAGAGGTGCAGATGAGCAACATGGCACTAACCAGCTCTGGGGCTGGCAGGGACCACTCAGCAAAGGGCACGAAACCCTTTGCTACTGGAAAGGTGCACAAAGAAACATGTTATGCTTTGGGGCTGACAAATCCCTGGACTGAGAAGGTTAAAACCAGGACATCCCATCAATGGGGTCTGTGCATTCATGGTTCCCCAGCTGTGAGAAAATGAGAGCTGACAGCAGTGCCCACACAAGCAGTCTGTCCTCTCTCCTGTTCACTAGGTTTATGTGCCGACGATGCAGCCTGTGGGCACATTATACTCCCTCTTTGTATTTGGCATCCAGCTAAAACAACCCTTTCTCTTCTTTCTTCTCTCACCTCAAACCAGTTGGGCTTCTGGCAACTAGGAGAGTAACCAGAACAAATGGTCCTCCTGCTCATGTGCTTGCAGGGATGCGTCCTTAACCCAGCATTACAAATTCTATAGTAATAAAAACACTAACCTAAGCATTGCTGCCTTGTGCCAGTCTTTCAAATGAACCAACCCACCTCAGCTTGAAGTGCCCTGTGGACCAGGGCTCCTACCGTGTTGCCATGGAGAGATGCTCATTCAGAGTCGCCAAACAAGGGCCTCAGCACTGCCACAAACTGGTGCCACACTCTCCGCTTTACTATGCAAGGTGAAAATAGAGGCCAATGCTGGGACAAAGTTCCCTTCCTTCCTTCCTATAATACCTCTCATTGCATCAAAAACACAGTGAACAGAACAAGAGCTGCCCTGGAGAGGTGCATCTCAACTCTTCTAAACAGAGCAAGACCAGAGTCTTGGCCCTCCTGCATCCTAGCGCAGCATCATCAGCCACTTCTCATCACCCAGCCTGCTTTTGCCTAGGATAGCACCATAGAACCATCTACATAATCATCAGACTACAAAGTGCCTGCCATCTCCAAGCTGCAGATTCCTGACCAAAACAGCAAGCCTTTGGAAGTCTCTGATGACTTGTTTTTTCCTCCCTCACCTATATCAGTTCATCTGAATACAGATGCTTCCTTTGTTAGTTTTGGTTTCTGTTTTGTTCGGAGGTTTGCTTGCTTTTCTTATTTGAGCTGCTCTTAACAAAAAGCCCAGCTCTGGGCACCGTGTGACCCGTGCATTAGGAAGGCTGGCAGATTGCTCTTTTTTGATCTGCTAATACAGCTGATTTTTTCCTCTTCATTTCCAGGGAAGGCGAATAGCTCAGCCCCCAGGAAAGAGACACAGCAATTACATTTACCTCAGACCAGCAGAGCATTTTAGTGCAGAGTTTGCACTGAGCTGGTGCCCTCCAGCATCTGCCCTGTAGACAAGAGCACATCAGGGGACAAGCTCATCAAATGGGGAAAGCTGACAGCTCCTTGCCTCTTTGCTGCAAAGGGCATCTCAAAAATCCTCTCAAGAACATCCAATAAGCCTTTGTCTCCCTGCAACTTTCATAAACTGCAATTCTAGATTTGGAAGGAAAACAATATGTAACTGAAATTAATCCAAAGACTTCTCTTTGTTAGGGTCACATTTCCACAAAAAAGGAAGTGATTACCCAATTTACAGATCAATGCAGCTTTATAGAGTTCTCAGAAAGCACAACCACTGTGACTTTTCAAGTGCAGTCCAATATCTAATCCTTCATTAGATATATTCATAGTGAGGTATAAATATGAATTTATACACCTACAAGTGAGGCTTTACATAGGTAAAAATTCACACAGTACACCTTTTGCAGGGTGTTCTTATCAATAAATGAATCATATTTTCATGGGTACAACTGCAACTATTAAGAAAGCATCAGGCATCTTATACCTGGTCTAGTGGAAGGTGTCCCTCCTTATGGCAGGGGAGTTGGATGAGATGATATTTAAGGTCTCTTCCAACCCAAACCACTCTGATTCTATGATCTAGCTTCTAAATTATTAACACCAAGTCTGTTTTCCCACGCATCATCCTTGCGGCTTTTGCAACCTGGTTAGGAAGAGCAGGGGATTATTTCATCACAGATACCAAAACAAACATGAGGGAGGAAGTACAGAAGAACAGAACTGCCTTGTACCTTTGCAGGATGCCAGACTGGAAGGACAGAACCAAAGTGAACCTTGGTTGTACGGCAGTTGTTTTAGCTAGACTAGTACACCACTATGATTACTTCAACAGCATAATTAATGAGTTATGGCAAGATCATAATAACAGGCTCTTTAAAAGGTGTGCCAGCTGCCAACCCTATCCATATCACTTTGCATGACAAAGTGTGCCAAGCCTGATACTTTGCCCAAGCAATGGAAAAAACAGATTTTCAGGCAGATCCCCAGGACAAACACTCACAAGCAGACACGGCAGCTGGTTTTTCCACAGACGCTGAGAGACAAGTATGCTTGCAGGCTTTTCCATACCAGACATACAAAGTCCCTTGACTCAAAGAAAGTTTTCAAAGGGTTTCCATCAGGGAAGCAGGAGTCTCTTTCACAACATGCCTGCCAAACCTCCAAGGCTAGAAAGCCCAAGCATAGACTTTTTTTCCCTTTTCTTTTTTTTTTTCCCCCCACAATTAACGTACTGATAGCCTTGGCATCCAGCTACTTACAGAAATGTTCTCTCTCAAAACTAACAGTAAAAAATATTCAAGAGAGCTTTGTAGTTAAGGTAGAGGATAAGCTAATTTAAACACAACCCAGCCTATCTGGAGGAATTTTAATACATCAGGCAAAAAGAGTCAAAGAGAGAAACCACTGCAGCATGAAGATGTCTACTGATCCTCTTGCCTTGGAGGCCTGAAGAGGATCTCCCTTTTGGTGGCAGAAAGAGAAGGATACAGCATTTTCACTCAGAAATAATATTCAAAATGTCAAATATGAGTCCTTCTGAAAATAATTTTTTTTAAATTGACCTCTAATTCTAACCAGATTTTCAAGGAGGGGCATAATCAATTTCTTATCTTACTATGCCTTAGGCATTTTTAGATAACGATGACTACACCTGCCTAAGGGATGCTGCAGTGCCAGGGTTAGGTCCCTCAGTAAATTACCCTTTCATTTAACCTACACATAAAGTCTTCTGAAGGCTGAACACCAGTATTTTTGGCTGGTATCTGAAAACAGCCAAAGAAACAGCTGCTTCAAGCAACCTTAAGTGAAACTAAATTAAAGAAGGAAAGAAAATGTATCTTTTCCTATGGAAATAAAAGTCATCACCATGCTTGGAGTATTACTCCAGGTCAATATAAGCAAAGAGTTTTGAAGAAAATGCTTTTCTTTGAAAGTCATACTTCAACATTGTTTTGAAGAGTTGTTTTCACCAGCTCCCCAGAGGGGCTGATCCAGCATGGCATGACTTGAAAAGAGGACAAGGGCTGAAACAGGAGGACAAGCTCCTCCGCTCTGAAACCAACCCATCGCCAGCTGCAAGCACACATTGCTGTCCCACCACAAAACTCAACAAAGAAAAAGCGTCTCTCCAAAAAAACCCAACGGTTTTAACTGCTATTAAAAGGACTTGAGTTTGCAGTTTATAGACATGAACTCAGAAGAGATGCTCTGAGAAAAACGTTATTCTTTTGTGTTTTCTCTAACAGCATCATCATTACGTCATTAAAGCAGAGAAACTAATTCGTTCAACATGCATTCAGCCTCTGGTCTCTTAATCCAAACACTTCTCTATGGCCATTTGAACAGTCAGATGACAGGGAGGTTGTTTTGACTAAAAAACACACCATTGGTTTCTCCCATGTGGATTTTATTACAAAATTCTGTTGTTACACTAGGAGGAAAAAAAGATAATTCAAAGGATAAAAGAGAACAAAGACTTGAGAAAAGATTATTAATCTCTACATGTGCCCCCTTCTCTCCCTCCACCCTCTTTTTCCCCCCCCTATCTTAAGGGGAACTATAGCCAAAGGAGTATGTTGTTTGTCAGAGAGTAGCCAGCTTGGCTGGTCAGCTGCAACAGGTACAGGGACTGGATGTTCAGACAGTTACCACTCAGGAAACCCATCCCCTGAGCATCAGATCACACACTGCAAATGCTGCAAGGTCATGGTAACAAGTGGCAACTGAGAAGATCATAGTGACTTGCTGTGGTTGGTAGCTCACATCCTGTCCCTGAGCAGTTGGCTCACCACAGCCTCTCACTGCTGGATCAGCAGACTCCCAGTACCCAACAGGCCAGGAGACCGTGTGCCCCCTCAGCAAGACCAATGATCATGAGCAGAGAGCTGAAGAAGTCAGACACACCCTAGGAAACATCACTGCTATGCCACAAATACCATCTGCTTGGGCTGATGTAACTCAAAGCTGCTCACCACTGTTGCATTGCAAGGGGGAAAACCCAAAAATGCAAACAAACCCCCATTTCAAGTAAACAATATTTAGTTCCACAAGAACCTGAGTGGGTAAATTCTTTATTGCAACTCATTTTAAATTAGGGAAGCGAACTTAAGTGTTTGCACAGCCAAATCATCATGCTCTGAACAAACCAAGGGAGGTTTGCAGATGTACGCCATGCTGACCACAGGGTTCAGCTTCTGAGTGCAATGTAGGTAAAGAGACATTTTGGTGCAAAGCTATGTCAAGCCTGGTAATCACATATGCACAAAGATCCTATTAATAACCTGTTATTTCTGCAGGGAACTGGGGGTATTTGAAAACAGGCATTGGTCTGGAAGAGTGGAACACATTTAACACGTGGGATGCTCTGTAGAAACCAGTAGTAGCAGGGTTATGTCACTAGAAATGTTTCAATGAAACTCAACTCCGACAAGGTTATGAAGTCCTGCTCAAAGGTAAACTCAGCACAATCTTAACTGAAACTGGCCAAAACCAAGCAAAAGCTGTGCAAGAATCACGCTTTCAGAAACTCCAATGCTGCAAACAGCTTTCCTGCCTGGAGCTTTGAATATGAGGCCTTCTATAACAGGAAAGAAATATTTTCTGCAAAGTGACCCAAAAGACTCCAGAAGTATTTAGGAGACTGCTTTTGTCAAAGTCAAAAGGGGAAAAAAGCCCATAGAAGTGGAAGACAATGTGAACAATGCTGAGCTATTCATTCAAAAATGAAAGCTGCTTCTGAAAGAGAAGGGGAAATGCCCACCACAATAGCTTTGGAAAACACTGCCCAAAACCCTCGGGAAAAGAATAAAAAAAGGAAAACATACTTTCAGAAATCAAGAATGATAAAAGTAACACAGAATTACAGCAACTGCATGCTAGGAAATAAAGACCAAAAAGAAAATCACCATGGTCAAGCCATTTATCCCAGCTCCCATAAATTTGGTTTTTACCCAGTTTAATCAGGACCGCATTTAGCAGAAAACTGGCGCAGGCGTTTTGGCAGCTGCTGGCACTCACACCATGCAGGGTTCCACCCCCTGATCCTCCCCACTCCAATGCTCCCACAGCTTCCACCTGGATGTGGGACAAGCCCAGCCACCACACCTGGGCTGCCGGCACTATGACAGGGCAAAAAACAAGGAGTGGAAGGTTGATTGTCGATCCCTTAAAAAAATCTGCTTTGATTTAGATGCAATCTGCTAAATCCCTGGGGGACGGTGCTTCTCCTTGGTGTGCTCCTCACCATGCAACACAGAGGTTTGGAAACACGTGGGGCTGATGGCAGTGCTATCAGCACCATCTAAGGCTATGCATGTGCCTGGCCCTGCTATCCTGAAGAACCCTTTAACAGTCTTATTTCCACTCAAAGCGTGACCACAGAGGCCCCAAAACCAGCTACCCCAGAAATTATTGTTTTTCAGAAGAAATGCATATTTCAGGAATGAGTTAATACACTTGGAAAGAAGCACTAGCCACCTCCGTGTACTGGCATCTTTCCAGCCTCCCAAAGCCTACCACAAGCCCTGCCACAGCAATTTTGCAGGGTTAGATAACGAAATAAAGAAATGGACAGCAAGCCACAATTCTAGAAACCTACCAGAAATCTTTGCCATTTCAGGTTGTCATTTTCACCTTTTTTCTCAGCCTGATCTTCCTGCACCCTGGTGCGGGACCCTCCAGCATCCTCTCCAGGTCACTTAGAGAGTGAAGTCCAACCACAGCTGCACACTGGCCGGCTGTGACTTAACTCTGCTTCTTCTCTACAGCTAAAAGGCCAGGAGCAATGCAAGACCACTCAGGTTTTATGGACTGTGCTATCCACAGCATCCTGGAACACAGCAAGGGGTCCAAGCAAGAGGCTGTAACTTCAGTTTCCTAAATCACCAGCCCACCAAACCCAAAGTTTCCAGCAGTGCTATTGTTCTCCTCCCCTTCCCCTCTGCCACAATATCTCAAAGACCTATAAACACTTATTATTTATCAATCCAGCAATTCTGAGAGCTACTTAGGAGGAAAAAACACCCCAACTCTTATCAGATGAGACCAGCAGGACTCCAGAGCATTGGCACTTGTCTGGAAAAAGTGGAACCACTCAGACAGTCTCAAGCAAGGAGCAAAACACAGCCAAAACCACCCTTAATGAAAGCTGTACCTTTTCTCTGAGAAAAACAAACAAGTGAACTACATGGAAACTCAGCCAAAAAGAAAAGGCAACACAATCCCTTGTGAACCGATAAAATATGAGATAGCCCACTGCATTCCCAGCTTAGAGAGATGCAGCAGAATATTCTTAGTGTTTAGTTTCTTTCTAATTCTGGGAAATGTTTTTTTGGCAAGCCTGGGTTTCACCTGAGGGTAATGCAAAAAGGAACATAAAAAATCCCAACATGAATGACAACTGAAGAGCAGCCATCTGTGTGGGCGTCTCTCTTTCCAAACAAAACTTGGAGTGAAAAGGGTTTTCCAATGAGCCAGCCAGGAAAAGGGAAACTTCATCAAGAATCACAGTGGGATCCTGCCTGGAGAGTATGCTGCATGCAAGCACCAGGGCTAAAACCACGCCCCCTGCCCACTACCAGCAGTCCCCTCCCAGATGTCCATCTGTCCACTGTTCCTTATCTTCCCTTTCAAAAACTGCAGTGAAAGCTGCTGGGGAGGACACAACGCGTGGCAAATAATTACAGAGCAAAGCAGAGCAGAAGCACCTTTGGGGATGAGCAGCAATTCAGGCAGTTGCCAAAAGCTGACCCCCTGTGAGGGCTGCAGGAGGTGAAACCAAGCTGAGGGACACTGGCACAGTTGTGCTGGCAGGGCTGGGTGAGCACAAACTATGGAATGCCCACGGAACTACTCACCTGCACGAAACAAAGGTTTTAAAAACAGCAATCTGAAGTCAGCTCTGTTCTTCACTGCAGGTAACCCAGAGACTGCCAGAATTCCCACTGCTGCACCCTCCCATGCAGACGTGGGTTCCAGCATTCAGCCACAGACGTGGCAGCTCCTCACCTGCCCCAGTACCTGGGGCTGGAGGCTGCCAGCCAAGCACAGATCTCAGCCTGCTTAAAACCCAGCACATTTGCAAGGCACAGGGTCAAGCTAGAGCAGATGGAATGTTGAATTAGGCTGCTCAGCCTCCATCCAGCTCCTTCCAGAGCAGCTCCTCTTACACCACTGGAGACAGGGTATTGATTCAGACACTGGCAGTTTACATGCACCTTTGGGCCAACCCAGGACAGCTATTTTCAGTGACTTTGCCAGCAGATTACAATATATGCCCACATACTTTAAGCATAGTTCAGTGATATCAGCAAAAATTCACTGATAGAAAAAATACTTTCCTATCAGAGTACTCAAAACTCAAAGTGGACATCTCCTCCTCCACACACTCACCCGTCTGGAACAAAACCCTCCTTGTATTAACTTGAGCATCAGAAAAAAAGCTGACCCAGGGATGCCCTGAGATTCCTGCTCATTTTGTAGCAAGCCACTGTAAGAGGAAATTGAGCCGAATATTGACATGCTTAAGGCCATTTAAAGCAGAGACTGGCTTTCCTAACATATCAGTGTTCTTCCAGCATCTGAGGGCAAGAGACAGAGAGGAAGAGAAGTGCTTTTGGGGGAGAAAGCACTAGTAAGATAGGAGTTTCCCTGAAATAATTAGCAATGTAAGGAAAAACCACAAAACCCAACCACCCACAAATTTTCCCTAAGGAAAAGCTTCAAACTTATGAAGTCTCTACATCCACAGGCCATCAGGTGTATGGCAAGCATGGAGCCGACTGCTGCATCAACACTGGGGCACACAAGATCATCTGCATCCCACATGGACAGAGGATTTGCAAATAGGTTTGCAACTAGAAGTCTCTAGGGAACTAGGGAAAATTGAATAGCTAAAATAATCCTGATCTGCCAGCTAATACAGATGGTTTTTAACAGAAAGATAATAACAGGTCTTAGGAAGACATAAGCCCCCTCCCCCACAGAGAGAAAACTGTCATTTTGGCACTGATTTTTTCCTAGTTTTCTCAGGAAGCTTGGCAGGAAATGGTGGAGACTTCCCCCACTGCATAAATTCTTTTATCAGGTTAAATTAGATTAATTCCTTCAGGAAGATTACTGCTCTAAGCAGTTGATGAATGCTCCTACCTTGATTCTCATGGTGCTTCTACCCCAATGACTGAAACAGCATTTAAAATTTTGTTTCACCCCCAATCCTTTCACAAAGACATAAGTCTGTTACCTGCAAGCAACATGTACCCACTTGGACCAAATGCAGGATACACCTAAATTCCTAGTGTTACTTCCTCTCTTTTTCCTGGTTTCCAAACATTCTGAAGCAAATTGGAACTGAAGGATTTCTCCTTGTTTTCTTAATGGAACCATAACAAAGCTGCTGTGCAATTGTCTGCTGGCTGGGGGTGGGGAGAAAAAGAAAGATAAAGCAAATGGCAAGAGTTAACCTGCAGCAGGAAACAAATCATTTACATGCCCATATGTGGAATCAACTCTCATTTTTTCAGAGGAGTAAGTACCAAAGGCTTTGAACACAGTCATCTACTCTCTGATGTCATTCTCAGATGCCTGGTGCTTGCAGCACTACCAGCTAATGGTAAGAAAGATGACCCTGTAAAAGGAGTGGTGGAAACATCCGAGGAGATGCAAGGCCAAGAAAGAAATATCCCTGCACCCCTGAAAGGTTGCTGCTCATGTGAGAAACTAGTGCAAGACCCAGAGTGGTTAGATGCAGTTGGTGAAAGCAATGAGGCGTGTGAAGACAGTTTGTCCCTGGAGCAGCAGCTGGGGAAGAGAGGAGAAGACAGCTGCAGCACTGCCCCAGGACATCCCATGTGCCACTCTATTCATTTCAGGGTATCTGACAAGGGTACTCAAACACGGGCATGATACATCCCATACCCTCGAAAAAGCTCAACCCTTGCTGAGCCTCCAGTGGCCCCAAATGCAGGTGCAACAGGACAGTGCAAAGCACTGCAGGGACAGAACTTTTCCCATGGACACTGCGGTTAAGGTGACTTTGCTAATTCACTGCTCAGGGTCAGGCCAAAAGGTTGGCTCATTGAACACCTGCCCCTGAGCAGCACTTCTCACCCACTGCTGGTTAACCTCTGTGGCAGCCGTCACAAGGAAAAGCAAGAGCAACCCAGACTGAGTTATCCACTGCAGCTACACAACGCTGCTCTCAACTTGCATTACCCAACCCTTATGCTCTCACAACAGTGTTCTAAGCTATTTTTCAAGTCAGCATTTAGCTTTTTTGCTAGCTAATATAATGTTTCCTCTCCCTTCCCCCAGTCCGAGGATTTGGCAAAATTGCTTCTTCTGCAAATCCTGCTGCAAATGCTGAACTTTTGCCAATTTGACAGGGAAAGTCTTGACTAAAAATAAACCATGTTACAGAAAATAGATCTCCTTCCAGTACAATAAAGTAGTGGATAATGCATGCAAGCAGATCTGCCAGGAGAACATAGCCTCCAGATTTGCATAAGAATCTCCTCAAGCTCAACAGACAGCTGCAACGTCTGTGACTTATCCCACCTTAACAAAAAAAACATGGGAGGAAAAAAAAAGGAGAGAGGTAGGGTTGAGGGTGCTGAGATAAATCAACTTTCCACCTGTGGTGACAGGAAGAGAAGTGCCACCACCACCACTTGCCTGCATCCCCAGTGAACCAAGCTGGTCATAACCCATACAGGAGGGAGAGGATGGCACAGCATCACTACAGAAGGCGAAAGTTGGTTACAGGAAATTCGCTGCAATTCAGGCATGAGAAGGGAATGACCTGGGATTTTGCCACCTGAGTCACCAGGAGTCTGGGACACTGACTCAGTGCTGACTCCCCCAACTCAGACACACCTGCAACAGCTTGCTAGCAAATGGAGGCACTCCTACCTTTGCTGTTCCCCTTCTTATGGTGGTTTTCCCTTTAAGAAGAGGCCTTTTACACTAGACAATTAATTGAAGAAAAGGAAAGCATAAGGAGAAGGCTGGCATGGGAAGCACAAGCAGTGCTCTACTAAGCAGCTCTGCTTTCAGCTCCAAAGTGGAGGGCAGGTTGGCTTGCATTTGTGATAAACCCCGGGAAATATAGGAGAATTAGGTGGAAACAACCCCACCCTGACTCCTACTCCTCCAGCACGTCTGCAGCACCGCCCAGACAGTCCCGGATGAACCAGGTTTTCAGGAAAGATCTCTTTCCATAATGAATCCATTTCACTTTTTTAGGGATCAAGAAAGCTTTATGCAGCAAGTTATGGTTATATTCTTATACAATCAAATGGGCCATTCAGGCAAGCTAAATGCAATACCATTTTGATGAGATCCATCAGGGATGGATGTTTGCAGAAGGAGCTTCTTTTACTTTGTTAGCTCTTAGGGCAAGCTCTGCGTGCCAGGCCAACCCTCCTTGTCCATTAACACTCCCACAGCAGGATCATCCTCCCACTTTTCAGACCTCCCCCGAGCAACCACAGATGGCAAAATATTCCACTCCAATTCCAGTGGTTGCACACACACCTCTGATCAGCTGGGAACACAATTCCAGATAATACAATAATAGACTCCAACTTAGCCCTATATTTTCCCCTCCTCAAAGTAATGCAGAAATTGAAATCGAGGTGCAAGCAGACCTGCTAGTAGCACAGCAAGGGGCATCACTGAAAGCATGTTTGGCATCTCAGGGACTTCAACCGACTCAGGCAATGCACTTAGAATGTCAAACAGTTGCAAAGAGAGCAAATTAGATTTTTCATTTGAGCACTGATGCCTCAAAGCAATAACAAACCAAATAACTCAGGCAAAAGGATGCATAGGGCGGCGCAGGGGAGGCACTACTCCACTGCTCCTGAGAGCAATCAGTGGCAGAGCAAAGCAGTAATTATCCAGGGAGGAATAAGCTGCTACAGGCTGTTCTTGCCATACACTAAGAGAACAACAGCAGATTTGTTCATGGTTGGATACCAACACGCACAGAGCTCCCTCCCACCCCGCTCGGGACGCAGGCGGACGCACGCCACGGGGGAGCTGCCAAAGGCCAGCTGAGCAAGAGGGCGCAGCAGCCGCCTGCGCAGCCGCGAGCTCGGCCGGGATTCCCCAGCTGGTGCTCCGGGAAGGAAAAGGCAGTGCCTGTGTTAGCAAGGAGCAGGGCCTCCCAGGAGCTGCTCTGCAGAGATGCTGTTTTTTAGCCTGCTTCTCAGAGGGCTGTCAGGAAGGCTAAAGCAAACCTTATCTTCTGCCTCAGTGTTTTCTCAAAACCTCTGGATGGAAAAAATAACTGTTCACTGCAGAGCAGTCTGCACCACAGGATCCATTCCACACCCATCAGGCAAACCGTGCACACATTTCACCCCTGGCGACATACAGCCCCTCTTCCCCTTGCCAGGAGCACAATAAACATACCTGTTCAGAGCATCAGCTTCTCCTACAGCACTGACAAGGAGCCATAACACGATTCCCATTGGCATATAGGAACTGGCAAATCCTGTAAGCATTAGAGAGAATAGTGATTAGTGACATTAATAAGAGCTGGCCGGTGAAAGGGAAGGATGCCAAAACAATCTTGCGAGAATCAGGAGGGTGTTAGATCCCGGCCCTGAACACACTCCTGTCTAGCCCTGGCACCATATCAGAGGTACATGGCATGAGGCTGTCAAAAGACTTCTCCAAAATCACAGAAGGAAACCAAAGTAAAAGGCAAGATGATGAGTCTCAAACCAAGGCTGTTCATCCAGTAAAGCCCCTTCAACAGCCAATGCACTGAAGATAACATCTGTGTGCAGGGGTAGAAAACAGGCTGGTAAATGGGATGGAAGGGATCACCTACAATGCCCCTACAGCACTCCCTGAGATGCTGCTGAAGATCTGCTCCACGGCACCTGTGCAATTTCTTCTCTTTTGCAGAGGAGGCAAATCCCACATGATGTCAGAGCCAGGCTGCTTCCATTTTTTCTTCATCATCATTATTATTGATTCATCATTATAGTTTCATAATACGAACGGCTTTATATTTTCCACTGATTGCTGTACAAAGCTTTTGTACCTTAGTCACACAAAATACATTTAGCAAGCACTGAGCAAGAGCTGTGACAGAAGTCACCTCTGCGGGCTGCAAAAACACCTCACTTTGGGCATTTGAAGTGCCTGCTCCATGCCAAAGAAAAGATAGCAGAAATGTTTTACTGGAAACAATTCTAAGCAGCCATGAGGAGATGTTTTTCTGATGATACAACTGAAGCAAAGGTCACCACATCTAATACAACTTTACTGTTCCCATCTTGTTCATGCAATTGTTCGGGGATAGCAAGGAACATGGTGGATGAGGGACCATCCTCAAACACACTGTAACAGAGAGGATCTGGAAGCTGAGGGAGGTAAGAAAACAGTGAGACTGTCTCTAGTCAAAACACCAAACCAGCGAGTGGAAGGTACAGAATCAGCCTGACAACGTCTCACATACTTCCTGCCAACTGGACCTCATTATGTACTGTGAGAAAACTTACTCATGCAGCACATTGGTTTACCTTGGACTGAGAGAAAGAGACTCACTTGTTTCCCCAGGCTCTGCAGGTGATTCAGAGACCTGTCACTGCCAGCTGGTATTTAAAGAACTGAGAAAAAGTGTAATCCATTCACAGTTCCTCCTCACTCATTTTCCCCATTCTCCTTTCCCATCAGGGAAGGGCTGAAGGCATTTCTAAGGATGAAAATGCTGAAGGCCACAAGACCACAGCACAGACCTTGGACTCCAGCCTCAATCACAAATTTTCCATCACCCTGTTGCTCTACATTAGCCAAAATACAAGAGCTATTTACTCCTGTTATGTACCTCCAGGAGGGTCTTCTGTTGTTCATTTGAAGCCAGTAAATGAACACTGTTCAGCAGTTCTACAAGGGCAGAAATAACAGGACCTGGACAATAATCTTCAGTGGCAGGTTATGTATAAAGGTACAGAAAACAGGGAAATTCATACTTTAACTTCACATGGCTTAAATCTGAAGCGGGGCTGCTTTAGCTTTGCGGGACTTCATTTGCACTGGCACTGACCCATGCCTAGACCAGGGCTCAGCACATGGGAAGTTATCAACATGGCTGATAACCAGACAACCTTTTCTCCCTTCCTCCTCGGGCTCCTTTTCCCTTTAACAACTTTCTCAACACAATTCCTACTCTTAGACAACGCTGCAGAAACATCACTGGCAAAGTTCAAAGTGCTCGCCTCCCAGTACTGCCGAGCAATGCAAAAAGAGATGCCTGAAGCTTCCTTAAGTGCTGCTGGAATTAATCAAAGCCATATGAAGGTGGCCTGGCTTGCCTTCCCAAAGTAACTGCAGCTCTCAAAGTATTTTGTCCTGCAGCAAATAGATTGGAAACAAAGCTGAGTGCCAGGGAATCAGACTGCCCAGCCTCCCCCTTGGTTCCCAAACTTCCTTCTCGCAGTGCCCAGCAGAGTCACTCATCCCAGGGCTGCTCCTCGCCAAGACACAACCAGGCTCCAGGCAAGACAGAGCATGGATGACACACTCATGACAGCTGAGCTCCTCTGCTGCCTTCCTGCAGCTCCAACTTGTCCATCAAAATATGCATTTCTCAGTGTCACCACTCCAGTGGACCCTCTCTGTCCTTGGCCAAGACAAGATGACTCATTGCTTGTTGCAGACTGAAGTAGTGCTGCAGAAACACGATAAGCTTTTATTTCATCTAATGCAGCAAACAAAGATTCACCGGAATTCATAAGCAGGTTATGAAGGCAGCAGAGGACTGAGTGATGCTGGGTGACTACAAAGGGAGAAGGAAGCATCTCCAGATCAGGAGTGAAGGACATGATAAAAATGATGGGGCAGAGAAATAGGGCAATTCTGCATAGCAGGAATGACCAGAAGTCTGCCACACCAGAAGCAGTAAAAAGTAAAAATAGAAGGGTGGCATTGACCAAAAGTGCAGGCACATGACCTTGGAGGACCTGCTACACCCCAAGCTCAATTGTGCAGCTTTGCTAATGCCCCTATCACAAGCAGATACACTCACCATAAAAGAAACCCTACTCTGAAGACTAAATAGGGAGATTGGTGTTTCCTGACAACTTTGAGAAATAATTAAGTTTTCTCTAAGAGGCTTATGCTAATTTTCTCCCCCCATCCTGTGATGATCTTCCAACATCAGCAATTTCCAGCTCAGACAAACAATCAAGGCCAAGTGTGCTGCTTTTAGGAGGAAAATGCACAACCCCCTTCACACATGTGATGAGCTCCTCAGACCTCAGCAGGAGAGTGCTGCCACAGCCATGCCAGCTGCCCCGGCACCAGGACCTGAGACGTCATCCTCAAGGTGATAACATACTTGCAACAAGCACATAACACAATGTCTTTTCAGCCTGAGATGGGTCAGATAAAGGTTTATAACAAGTCAGGAAGATAGACCTATCCCCAGCCTTATGGCTAGACGAGAACAGGAGAGCAGAATTTGTCCCTCCCAGAGAGGCACTAACACATCAGGCCCTGATCTGCTGTATATTTAAGCAGAGAAATCACAGAAACACAGAGTGATTTGAGTTGGAAGTGACCTCTTAAAATAATATAGTTCAACCCCCTGCCATGGGCAGGGACACCTTCCACCAGACCAGGTTGCTCAAAGCTCCATCCAACCTGTCCTTGAATGCTTCCAAAGATGGGGCATCTACAACTTCTGGGGGCAATGTGTTCCAGTGCCTCATTATCCCCATCACAGAAAACTTCTCCCTTGTATTCAATCTAATATTTTCCTTGATACATTCAGCAGCAAGTTTTACTTAAAAGGTGTGCTCAAAGTCCTCCCAGAGGGAAACCTCCCCTGGATTAACTGGGAAGCCTAACTCTTGCAGCATGGACACAAAGCCACCAGTCAGCAGTGCCCCACACAGGACTCTGCCAACACTGTAGCCAACACTTGGCAATCCTTACCACCCTTTTACATGGAAGGAAACCGGAGTAGAAGCAGGACATGTTCTACCAGGGGCTACTCAGCTGCCCTTCAGCAAGCCATGCCCGCTCCCACATGCTCATCAGCTTAACTGATCCAAAACTACCCTCTTCTGCCACAGCAGACAGTCCTGCCTTTTCCATCCTCCCCCTTCTACACATCCCAGTCATCTCTACACTTGAGGTAGCAACCACCATTTGCTTGATACAGCTGGAAGCCATCCCAGAAATAAGAAAATAAAGGGGAAGAATTTCTGGCAGGAGAACAGCCTGAGATCAGCTAAAGCTGATGAGAAGCATGACCTCAGAAAGATGGCACAGCAGTACATGTGGAAACCTAGATGAGGCTTCAACCCATCATATCTTTGTCTTTGCACAGGAGTAAGTCATGTAAAATCAGTTTAACAGCTCCATTCACTGCTGAGCATGCTCAGTCACTCACTTTTCTAAAGACTCATCCAAAACAGCCCGGTGATTTGCTCTCTGAGGTCTCCAAACTAGGCTGATGCACCCAAACAACAAGACACCACAGCTATGCAAGCCTTGCAGCTTACCAAGGCACAGTGGTAAAACAAAATTCCTCCAAGAGGTTTGGGGATATTTTCGGGGGGGGCGGGGGGGGAAGGGTGTTTTGTCATAGCTGAAGGGTGTTCTCAAATGGTTTCCAGGAGCAGAAGAGCAAGGACAAGCATATGCAAAGGATCTAGCAAAAGCTCTTAAGCAAAGCAGACAGCAGGAAGCTGAAAATAAATACGCAAAGCCCTTTGCAGCACCAAAGTTCAAATCCATCTGGATATTTCTAAGGCTGTCACAGCAGCCCATAAAGGGGATTTTCCAATTCCTTGCAGAGAAACCCTGGAAAATTAAGATGGAAAAATAGAAGCACAGGCTCAAACTCTAAGGCAGACCTTCATCCTGACACGTGACCACCTTGAACAGTACCAGGAGTGCAGAGGGAGGAGCACAACACAGCCCTGCATGGTCCCCACAGGCTGGCTTGTCCCCAGCACCTGGAAGCCTGAGTCCCCTCCAGCCCCATCCTGCTTCTCCTCTGGCACAGGTGTGGAAGGAGGGGTTGCAGCAGATGCAGATGCAACTCAGGGTATCTATCAGAGGACCTGCCAGCACAAGCCTTCACATCCCAGCCAGTCACCTCACCTCCAAAACCAGCAAGAGGCACAGTCCCCACCTAAAAGTGCATGACACAAAGCTGCACTGAGTGGAGGGAGCCGATCCTACAGCTTGTCCAAAGGTCCCATCCAAGCGTCCCAGCAGCAGTCTGATGGAGCTCCCCACCACTAGCTCCTCACAGAGGGGAAGGAGGCAGAGCTAATCCTGCCTTGTTTTCCTGAGTTACACAGCATTAGTCACACAGGCTCCTGCCCCAGGGCCCCCAGGCAAGCCTTGCATTCGATGGTTGTTGCGTGCTGCCACTGAAACCACCAACTCTGCCAGCTCTCAACACGAACAGACAAGCACAGTTCAAAAACTCAAAAATTCGAGCCTCCTTTAAACACCTTTTGAAGAAATACCCAGAGCTGCCCCTCCACTTAAAACAGCTCTTTTTTTCCCCTGACCAGAAAAAGCACCAAGTTAGTCAAATTGAGTTTCCATGGGATTAAAATCAATTAACCAGCTACATATGTCCAACTGACCTGTTCCCAGTTTTCCTGACAACTGTTACCATGCAGACCACAGGCACACCCCTAGAGTATCCCAAGGCATCCTTAAGAAAATCATGGACTTTGTAATAAAGCTCAAGCTTTCACCTCCTCAGAAATTCATCTTAGTTTAAAAAAAAAAAAGCAAACCACAACAGATCAATTCAGGTCAATTTTTACAGAGAAGAGCTTCAGAAGTCAGCTGCAGCTTGGTGTAACCACAGAGCTGATGTGAGGCAGGACACAAGAGCCATGACAACACATGTTCAGCATTCATGCCAGGGACCTTCCAGTTGCCTGCATGCCAGCTCCCAGCAGCAAGCACCTGGGGCAGAGCACGGCTCCTCAGCTTGCAGAGAAAAGCAGCTCATTGCACTCACCGAAACACCAGTGACCACTGACAACAGATGGAAGCAATGCCCACACCTGTTTCTAAGTAGAGACGAGCTGCCAGAGCAATCAAGTGAGCCGAGCCCTTCGGCTGCACCTCCACAAAGGTCTCCTGGCCCGCGGCACAGCTCTGCTTTCCCCACTGGTTTTGCAGCACCAGCAGGAATCCCTCTGCAACGCAGTTTTGCAAGCAGATGCCTGCAGCGGAAGCAGCCTCCAGTGCACAGCCTCTCTGCTCATTTTAATGCAATTTCTTGAAATCAAACAAGAACAGCTAAATTCATTCTCTCTGAGCTCCAGCAGGATGCTGGCTATCCCAGTCTTCTCATTTCAGTCTGCCACTTCCAGCAGTTGGAGAATATGGAATAGAAACATTGAGTCACAAACTAAAGATCAGGGATGCATTCCCCAGGGGCAATTACCCCTCCTGCCCAGCCTCTCTGGGGATGGACCTCTCTGTCCATTCAGCTGTCCCCACGCCAGATCCAGCACCCTGCCAGAGATGATGTACAGTCTCCCAAGGACTGATCTGCTTGGGTATGCCACAGGAAGACATCAGTGGAGATTCAGTTGGCATCCATGCCCAAGGCAGGAAAGCAGTAAGGGAAGAGATCCCTGTAAAATCCAGACAAAAATCTTGAAAAACTGTTTCCTTGGACACACTAGAGGCTGATAACAGTCCACTGCCAAAGAGGAGCAGAGACACCCCCTGCCTCTTCTCCCTCCTGTTCCCTCCAGTCTGCTGGAAGGAAAAGCTCTGGCTGCCATGGAGCCTCTGCCTGCCATCAGACTGAGTGCTGGCACATAAGAGGGCAGATGACAATGACTTCCATCCAGACCTTCAGATGTTAAAAGCATGGCGAGCATAATGCTGCGGGAAAGAAAACTCCCTGAGTTCTCACGAGTCTGTAAAGGGCCAGAATAGCTGAAGGGATTTATAGACCAAGCCAGAAAGCATACACACACTTGCTCAGCTGAGTCCACCCCTTGTATTGACACATGCATGGTGCAATTTTTTCCACACAAACTGGATTACAGCACCCTACTTTAGGAGGTGACTAATCACATTTTAAACGCACCGACTTGGAAACAAGTTCAGTGGTTAAGGTCTTGTGACGCTTATTTGGTTTTCTCAGCTATACGTTACAAATGCCCCCTTCCCACTCCAAATTCAACTTCAAATTCCACCTGCTGTACCTCATGGCATCTTTTCTCTCACAGCATGGGAGACCCTGAGCAGACTCCAGCCACATCTTTTCAGCACACAGACATATCAACACACAGCCATCGGGTCACCCCTGCCAAGCCTGCCCTGGGATTTACAACTTAAGTTCAACGCAGGCAGAAGAACAATGTATCAGGCTCTGCTCAGCCTCCAGTCCTTTAGAGCATCTCTGGGAGGTCAAGTGATGGTCCGACCAGCCCGTTATCCAAGGGAGCCGAGTGGCACGTGTCTGTCCACCACAGCTACTGTCAGCCTGGACAGCTCTGCAGCAAACCTGATGGGAATGCAGCTGTGGCTCAAAAATATGTTGGGAAAGAAAAAATCCAGTGCCGGGCCACCTAGACTGTAGCAGCAACAAAGTGGCTCAACCATGCACCTAGGCTACAAGAGCCATCAAACAAATCAATGCCTTGCAGGTCAGATACAGGTTTCCCTGTGAAACTCATGCAGCAAGTCAGCGAGCAAAGCAAATAGTGAGGCTTTGAAGTAATTTCAGTAACTTTATCTGCCTAGCTTCGTAAGCAGCAGCAACAGCACAGGTAACACTTCTGACCCACTTGGTTACCACCAGAAGATCCTTCCTGACAAGTTCCCCCCAGTCTTATTTCAATACTCTCATGATCACTTTTGACTCATGGAACTGAAGGGGGAGGGAGGAGAGATCCTGTAAGAACAAGGCACCACAGAGACAATTTCTCAAGAAACGCAACTTCTAAATATGCAGGTCATTTTCTTACCTGCTCCTTCATCTACTCTGTATTGAAATGTTTGACAAGACACACAACTCACTATCAGTGCAACCTTGCTCCACTCAAGCCCAAACCAGATGTCAGAGCTTTAAAAGAAGGAGACACTAAAAAATTTTAAGTTGGGGTGAGAAAACGAAATAATAAACTAAACTAAACTAAGTAATAAACTAAAACTTGTGTAGTCAGCTATGATGCAAACAGGAGAAATTTTTTTTAAAAAGCAACTGCAGTAGCTCATACTGATACTGTATCCCCCCAACATCCTGCCACTGTGGTGGTGAGTGGCAGGTGTGGCTCTCACATGCATAACCCCCACTGATTAATGAACAAAACTGAAGGCAAGGGGAGGCAGGAGATTTAAAAACTCAAGACAACCTGCTTTTGATCCTAATTTCTGGTGAGTGAATTGGCCCACAGCATGTGCATGAAGAAGGCAGGCATGTCTGCACAGCTGCTGCAAAGAGAAGTAATAGATGCAGAAGCAGGCTGCAGACTCAGGCTGCCTGTCCCAGCTGCTGCTAGGTCACCAGCAAAGCATGCACCTCACTTTGCTCAACGAGCCACTCTCCCCCACACCTCTTACAGCAGGAGGCACCAGCAAACTGCTGAATACACCAACAAACAAGCATTTTGAGCAAGCAGGCTTTAATTCTGCTGTCAGGATGCCAGCAGGGACCAGAGTCCTAACTAAGGAGATCAGATGTGTACTGATGGACACTCGGGCAAAGCTGGACTGATGGGGGCACGTGAGGGCCTGAGCACGCCCAGCACCTGCTTCCTCTTCATGGACCTTTTTTCCCCCACCTTGGACTGATGACAAGCAGTTTCCCACAAGGAAAATCCTTCACTGAGCTCCAAAAGATGAGGCAAGTGATTTGTTTGCTTGAATTTTGGGGTACCACAGCACTGGGGCTCACTGGCACCATGAGCTCCCACCCTGCCGGACACAACTGCTCGGCTGCTGCCTGCAGCACAGGAAGTTCCTCTGCAGAAAGCTGAATGGTTCTGGCTCCTGTGTTTGATTTCCAGGATCCAAGCCACAAGGAGAGCTAAAAATATCCCAATTAACCATTCCTTTTCAACACAAGACTTGATGACAGTGCCACAAAGGCATTATACAACTACAATCAGGAAGATGTGATCTGCAAATCTAACTAAGAAAAGTAAAAAATCAGAAAAAAATTATTTCAAACAGAAATCAAACTGAGAAAACAAGCATGGACCACATCGCCAAAAATGTAGAGAAGCTTGTGCTGCTTGCAATTGTGGTGGCTGGCTCTGAGGTGCTTGCAAGTTTTCTGGTGTCACACACGAGGTATATAATTTCTGTTCTGCATTGATTATACACAGAGAGCTCGTTCTGGCTATAGCCCATGCAAACTGTCTCCTGGATCAGCTGGCTGCTTAGCATGGTGCCATCATGCATGTCAGGAGTTTAGCAGGAAACTTTTATTCTCAGTAAAACCCATTGCAAAGAGACAGCTACGCTCTGGAGCTAAGGATTTCCTCACATGACGATTTAGCAGCAAATTTTTTTATCACTGCCCAGTCTTTGCAGTGACATGTAGACTTTAAACATCGTCTGTGGGTAATACTGGAGTACATTACTCACAGCAGTGCACCCAGGAGAACCAGCAAATCCTCTCCGTTTGAGCCCGAGCGTCAGCTTTACCCTGGAATTACATTTATCTCTCTGGCACTAGGCTCTCATTAATGGAATTACCAGGCAGGCTGCTTCAGACTTAACACTTGAGAGAGGCGGGCTGGGATGGCTCCGCTCCAGCCTCAGCCCGCAAAGCCGGCACTGTTTCTCCATCCTCCAGCGAGCTGCCGCCCGAACGAGCCCGACCCCGTGACGAGAGCCAGGGAAACAAAAGGAACAACCCCGAACTGTCCAGGGCAATCAATATCTTTCTAGGAACATCCAGGCTTCTTGCCAGCTTTCTTCCAACCCCGATTTAGCTCTTCTGCAGTGCAAGGGGGATGGCACGCGCAGGAGCAACCCGGCAGGATGCGGAGCCGGCAAGCGTGGCTGGCACTCGAGCAGATACTTACGGGGGACAATCTACACCGGTCCCTCTACAAATACCTCACGCTGAGGGTGCCAAAGCAACCCACAGCTATGGAGAGCACCCACCCAGCTTGAAAATCAGAGCAAGCACTCCAGTCCAAATACTTGCTTCAGAAATACCCACTGCTACTTCAAACGGGGAGGTGCATGGTAGCAAACCAGCTGAGATTGCTACCCTCAGCACACGAGAGTATCTTGCACATTCTAGAAATCTGCCTTCCACCACAGCAGCTCTTGCAGTGCCATGCTGAGCAATCTGCAGTGTGGCATGAACCAGCCCCTTAAAGAACCCCTGCACTACCCAGTCAAATGGACAACTGGGAGGTTCCAGGCTGCCAAAAACTAAAGAGGATGCAGCAAGCAACCCTACCACAAAGCTGCACGGATAGCTCTGCAACTTCAGCATCTGTGGGGGCTGTTCTTTACACAGAGCAGCTGTAGGCTTCTTTAGGTGGTATATTCCCAGCCACCTGCAAGGGGACTTCTCTAATCTCAGCGTGGAGGGAGCACAAGGAGAAAACGGAGATCCACCAAAACCTGAACAATGCTTGCCCAGCACTGTTCAAGAGCACAGCTCTACCAAAGCAAGTGGAAGATAGAAAGGGGAAAGCAAGGACAAAGTTTATTTGCAGAGCATAGATATGTCCTTCCAACAGCTTGAGCTGTGGGAGCTGAACTACTCTCCCCTGTAATTAAAATGACGGAGAGGAAAGCACAGGACTTACTCCAGCATGACTGTGAAGGACTGAGAAGCTTTGAGTTTCAAAGTCCACCTTAACACACATTCTTTGGTGAGATTTTAATTCTAAAGAACAGGAGAAAAGAGATTTTGCTGTGGGAAAAGCTGCTGTACAACCCTGTTATTAAACCAAACAAGGCACAAATGAGGGAGGGCTGTGGCTGGGGTTGACAAAGCAAGGCTGAAGACAGGCCTCCGTTCCCCCTGCCCCTGCATTTGCTCTGCCACGAGCTCCCAGCAACACGATTCAGAGGCAGACTGCCCCGTGACAGGAAAAACACATGTAACACCCAGGCGGTGAAACCTCACATCTGAGAGCATCTATGCAAAACACAGCCTGAAACATATTTTCCAGCTCCACAGTCAGCTTGATACTTAGCAAAGCTGAGCTGGTGAAATGCTGTCCTGTGCGTTGAAGGTGAGATTCCCCAGCAGGAGATACTCTCAAGCATCTCCTTGTTTTCTCCCGTATCAGGAAAAAGAAAAAAAAAATTAAAAGAGAAGCCTAGGGTAAGATTATGGGGTTCTGCTGCTCAGGGTGATGTAAAAGAGACAGGAGGACATGAGAAAAAAAAAAATTACACAAATGCAATGCTCTCCAGCGTGTCACCCAGGGGAATAGCTAAGAAAACTACTTTCTTTTCAAAAAACCCAGTAAGGGTAAGGAGCCATCAGAATTATGAGTCAAGCTCTAAGATAAGAAATCATACTGCTGGATGGGTGCGGCTGCCTGCTTGTTTGGTCGCTGTTGGGTTTTTTCTTAAAGATAAACATGTCTTTCAGAACATGTTTGTTGGCCAATCTTCTCTCTGATGAAAAAAAAAAAAAAAACCAGAAGGAAGCTCACAACCGTGAAAACGATAAATGAAAGGCAGGAGAGTTTCCAAAGAGCTCTGAGGTCATGCTTCACAGGTCCTTTAAAGTAAGATGCAACACGTCAAAAAGAACAAAAGAGGGGTAAATTTAAAATTTCAAGTATTTCAATAAAATATCATTCAGAGAAGCTATTAAGCAAGCTCTGCAAGAAGCAGACCCCATTCACAGAGCCTGAAACCCGTCAAGTAAAACATATAATGTTTTGCACCTATTTCATTTGCAAAGCTGTTGATATATAGGAGTATTTAATCAGAAATTCATAGTCTGGGGGAGTATAGCTCAGCAAAAGCATCCAAAAAAAGTAACTTGTGTACAGAGGCAGAACTAAGGCAAATCCCTTAGGAAGGGCGTAAAATTCAGCACAGAATGGTTTTGAATCCAACAGAACGATGGCTTGAACACAGCCAAGGTAGAAGTAGAAAAGTACTGCAGGAAAGCAAAGTGTAAAGCACCCAGGAACTCGATGGAGCAAAAGCCACAGCAAGTTCCATCACTCTCACCAAATTCCCTGCTGGCTCAGTGAATTGCAGTGCCTTGGTGCCCCGGGTCAGTCCCTGCAACCCGGCCAGCTCAGCCCAGGACTCTGCTGCTCTCCGCAGAGCTAGGTGTTAAGCAGCCACCACGGAGGTTATACAACAAGGTTATTTTGTAACCGCTTTGGTTCAGAAAGTATTTTCCACTGGCCATCAACGCTTTTTGGGTTTTGTCTTGTCTTACTCAAGAACACCACAGGAGAAGAAAAGGGACTGAGCACAAGGTAAGACATTTACCAGAATGACAGGTTTTTAACTAAGCCTGGATATTGCTGCTGCTGAACACAGCTTTAATTAAATGTGGCAAGCCCATCAATAGTTTCATCTTCCTAGCTCACAGAGAAACGAACTGATGTTCTCACCTGCTTTGCTATGCACCCCTTGATTGACGGCACTCCTTTCCCCACATCCAAAACGGGCACCAAACTCCCATCTGGTCAATGCAGCTCCCCAGAAGACTCCAGAACATGCCCTCATCTGCCATTTCGGCAGGCACCTGAAGTTCCCTGCTCCAGGAGTCAGCATCTCCTTCCTTGTCCAGCAAGGAAACTGTTGCCTTTAACTCTATTCCAGCTGGAGCACAAGAGCAAACTGAACCATTTCTTGAGGGAAAAGACCTCACGACTCACCTCACGACTCACCACGGTGCCAGATTTCACTTCTGTGGGTGTTGTTTTCAAAAGGAGACATTGCAAGGCAAGGCGGGGAGAACCAACTGCCCGCGGCAGGTTTGCTCATCCAGGCACTTGGGCATCCCCAGCTGCCCCAGCCCGGATGTCCCAGCGTGGATAGCAGCAGGTATTTGGGCAGCAGGTATTTGGGGGCTCCCGGGGCTGCCCAGCCAGGCCGAGTGTCACCCCAAGTCCCCGCGGGGCGCAGGGGGTGGTGCGGGCTCCGTGCCCCGCGGGGCCGTGAGGGGCTGCCGGCTAGGCGAAGCCTCCCCGAACAGTAACCGGGCTCATCCGGGCAGCTCCTGCGCCCTTCATCAGCTGGGGGGGCTCGATATTTTGTGGGGGGTTTTTTTGTTTGGTTGTTTCCTTCTGTTTTGACCTCAACGCAGCCCCGCCGCGACTCAGAGGACCAGCCCAGGCCCCTGGCAGAGCCTCTGCCGATTGTTCAGCCCCTCGCTCTGACCTCCACACGCACCGCCGCCCCACACACACACACAGCCCTACGCATCCTGCCCCCCCAAACGCACAGCCCTTTGCAGCCTCCCACCATTCCCATTTCCCTTCCCATTCGCATCTCGCTCCCATTCCCGCCCTGTTCCCATTCCCATTCCCGTCCCGCTCCCGCTCCAGGTCTCACCGCGGGGCGCATCCTCCTCTCCCGGCGCGCGCCCAGCCCGGCCCGCTGCCGAGCCCCGGCCGTCGCGCTCCCGCGCAGGCGCACTGGGAGCTCGGACCGGGACGTGTAACGGCCGGCGGCACACGGCATCTCGCGAGAAGTGAGTAACTAGGTACTGGGAAGAGCTGCATATAGCTTGGGGAATTAGCTCAAATGGTAGAGCGCTCGCTTAGCATGCGAGAGGTAGCGGGATCGATGCCCGCATTCTCCACGTAGTTTTCCTGACCTCCGTTGCCAGCCTGCAGGCGGCTTCTTTTGCAAACCAGGGCATTGCTGGTTTTGCCTTTTGAAATTCCTTATAGTCTTATTCACTTCCTTAACATTCTTAAAGACCACAAAATCACAGAATATGCAGAGTGGGAAGGGGCCCACAAGGATCATCGAATCCAGCTCCTGGCCCTGCACAGGACACCCCAAGTGTCACACGATGTGCCTGAGAGCATTGTCCAAAGACTTCCGGAACTCTGTCAGGCCTGGTGCTGTGACCGCTTCCCTGGGGAGCCTGTTCCAGTGCCCAACCACCCTCTGGGTGAAGAACCTTTTTCTAATCCCCAACCTAAACCTGCCCTGACACAGCTTCAGACCATTCCCTGGGGTTCTGTCACTCTCACCAGAGAGAGGAGATCAGTGTCTGCCCTGCTCTTTCCCTCACGAGGAAGTTGTGACTGCAATGAGGTCTCCCCTCAGTCTCCTCCAGGCTCAGCAGACCGAGTGACCTCAGCTGCTCCTGGTGTGGCTACACAGATGCATTTGCCTACCCCGTGCATAAGGCAGGCAGAACACTGTCTGTGTATTCCTGGCACTGCAAGAGGGTATTTTGTTTCCTTACTGAATATTGGACAAGGCCACAAGAGTGAGCAGCACCCACTGCATCGAGTTCTCCCCTCACAGCTCTGGCCCCAGCCCTCCCCTTCTCATCCCACCCAAGAGCAGGAAAGCTTTTAGAGATCCCTTCTGCTGGGGGCCTCTGGTAGAGCCAAAACACTCATTTGCCTTCAGTAAATGTAAGAAGGAACCAAAACACCTCAAGGAGTCGTTGATGTAGGTGCTATTTAGTAAAAAAAAGGTCAAGACTTTGCTCCCTGAATTTATCCAGGTGCAAGGTTCAAGCAAATGCTTCACATTCTGCTCCTATTCTATTGCAACAAGCCAAAAGGAATAACCAAAAGCTTTAAAAAATAAGAGAAGCCGTTTTTAAAAACTGAAGGTGTATCATGGAAAAAAACCAACCCCACAGGGTTGGTATATATATATATATATATATCAGCTGGCATTTCAATCCCAGTCACAAACTGAACTGGGAACCAATGGGGGGAAAACAATTCTGAGCACTTTCCTCTGTTACATGCACGAGGAAATGACCTTTCTCGCAAATTTCAATGACAAAGAATGAAATTCAGCTTTCAAGCTGCTCACAGGCCCCAGCTTACATCTGAGGAGACTGCAAAATATCCCACCCCCAAACCTTTGCAGCTAATTAATTCCGATAGTCCAAGGAAGAACTGGATTGAAGGGAGGATACAGTGGCTTTTTTTATGGCACAAGTTTTAAGGGGAGCAGCTGAGGGAACTGGAGTTGTTTAGCCTGGAGAAAATTAATCTCAGGAGAGACCCTATCACTGTCTACCGCTACCTGAAAGGAGTTTCAGTGAGGTGAGGGTGTCTCTTCTCACAGGTAACAAGTTACAGGATGAGAGGAAATGACCTCAAGTTGTGTCATGGGAGGTTTAGATTGGATATTAGGAAAAATTTCTTCTCTGAAAGGATGGTTGGGCATTGGAACAGGCTGCCCAGGTAAGTGTTGGAATCACCATCCCTGGAAGTGTTCAAAAGGCATGTGGATGTGGCACCCTGGGCTATGGTTTAGTGATGAACATGGAGGTTCTGGGTTAATGGATGGACACAATGATTTTGAGGTCTTTTCCAGCCTTTGTGACTGTAGGATACAAAGTGATTTTTTGGGCACAGATACCCATGAATTCTCACGGGTACTCTCATGGAGACCAGAGAGAGATGTCTCTACTGGCAGAGGACATCTACTATTCCTTTCTGCAAAAAGGCAATGGTAACGTGCAAACTGAAGTCTGAAAAACAAATGAGTGTATGGTTGTTGGGGTTCTTTTAGCATCAAGATTTCGTTCTTGCCTTTTAAAGCTGATTTAAACTCACACTTCTGAGTCCTGTACAAACCCATGAAATAACCAGCTGTCCCTACAGTGGTCTTCAAAGTTTCAGCAAATTATTCAAGTCTTCCTATGCAGCAGGATTTAAGAGGAAAGTGAAATCCATTGCAGTCTCCTGTTTCATCAGCTGCTACACAGCTGGCATGAAGAGACTGTGTTATGAAATACGTTTGTGTCTCTGGTCTGGTCCTCTCATTTTCCCCTCTAGCTGTGACCCCATGTCAACCCTCAACCCCTGCAATGTCTTGGTGACCACGGGCAACTTCGGGATGATGGAAAACCAGAGGACCGTAAGTCTGGTCAAACTGATGCTGCATCGCCCTCTGCAGACGGGCAGGCAAAGACTGCCGCAGGCTGAGGCAGAAGACGAAGAAGAAAAGCAGGGATGTGAGAAAAATTCCTCTGACAGTAGTTTTTCTGCAGGTGTGTTGGTTGGTGAACATATCTGGAAAGCTCCGTTTTCTCGGGGCTCCATTTTCGCTGGACCCACGGTGAAAGACTGTATCCACAGGGATAAAATATTACACATATACTCACAGCACTATTTCATTATAATGCTCTCCACTCCCCCCAAAAACAACAACAGCACAAAATGCAGAGAACAGCTTTTCTTTTACAAGAACAAGGCAACCACATCAGAAGAGCAAGAATTTCCTCCCTAATGGTTTTCTTGTGGGAATCTATAATGAGCTGCCACAGTATGGAACATCCATATGTGTGTGTGCACGTGCACATGCAAGTCAGGGTGAGCAATTGCCTGTATTTGCTGAAAAACCCAAACCCTGCTCAGCCACCTCGCTACCAGCTTGCTACCAGCATCTGTTTATTGACCTCCTTTTATTTTTTTTTTTGGCTCCTGAGGCATCAGTTAAGCCAGTGTCAGGTTCTCCAGTCTAGCTCCACACATATTTTGCTCCCCAGTGCTTAATCAGCCCACTGACTCTTCAGGAATGACCCAAGTTTTGCATTTCCTCACCGTACAAAGGCTTACTTCAAGTTTGCACACAGGCTCAAGGAACAAATGGCTTCCAGCAACGGATCAAGTAGGATATAAACAAATCACTCAGTGCAACAAATGGAGCTGGGCACACGCTTACAACTCGCAGTTTTGATCTCCACAGCTGAATTCATGGAATGAATTTTCTGGTAGGGATCACATAGCCAAGTTAGCAAAAGATCTATCACTACTCTAAGAAGTTTATTGTCTTTAATTATAATTAAGTATATGCACAGAGGCATCATGAGAGCAGAGAGGACAGAACAGGAAACTGCTAGAAGGGGGAAAAGCAGAGTTTTCAGCTTACACTAATGGCCTTAATTTAAGTATTCGTTTGTAAGTTTGATCTACGGTTATGTGCATAATTTTAGTTTTAAAATAAAGTAATCTTAAATGCAGAGGCACATCTCAACTTCCTCAGATGCCAGGACACAAGACCTACACTTCATGCGTTCATGCCAGCTGTGCCCAAAGGCAGCAGGGGCAAGACGGGCATCACCGTGCTCTCCCTCCCTGCTACAAAGACCAAAAGAGGGAGAGGATCTAAAACAAGAGGAGATAAATTTGAATGAACTCAGAAAGGATAATGGGAAACTGTGATAAAGAAGGGAACACAGGGCAGATGTTACTGCCAGACTCCTCAAGGAATCTTCAAGGACTCAGCCTGAGTCTGTACAAATAACCAAACGGACATGCCTTCCATGTCAGGAGTCTTCCACTGTTTCCGTGGCAAGACATACACAGATATTTCTCACTGGTGTTTGCTGTTGGCTTTCTCAGCACCATTTTGCATAATTTCCTCTGGATTTGAGTGTATCTCGACGAGCAGGATGGCCTGGTCCTACTTGCTGGGGAAAGGGAAATAGATTTTTCCTGAGATGCCTTTTGTTGTCCCCACAGTGAGGGCAGCCAAAGGGATGACAGGGAGACAGAAGCACACAACTTTTTGGCATGGCTATTTGGCCTGTAAATCTAATATTTCACCAGCACAGACCAGAGTGTATTGGATGCTTTGCCCAGGACAGAAGGTCTACAGAAGATCCACGTGACATGAACTTCTCTGAAACCTCTAACAAACACTAGACTTTGTCCTTTAGAGACTCCTGATGTGTGCAGCCAAGCAGGAACCAAGAGTAGAGAGATGCCAGCGGTGGCTGGATAGGAAATGCCACCTTTGCTCTTGGGCTGAATTACAGGCATCTGACTTCAAACTGTGTGGTTGACCAGGGAATCTCCTGCCAGCATTAACTTTCTTCCTAACACTAGTGGTCTTCCTGAAAGCATTGTGCCAAGCAAGAAGGGCAGAGACGTCCTTCACCAGCCACAGCATCCCATCCATTTGCCTGCCAGGGAGCATCCTAGCAAGCACTGAAGCCGGGAGCTTGGGCCATCCCCAAGCTCTTGCCTGCGGTTTAGCAGGTTTCAGGTCAGACCCAGAAGCACAAGGACTGTTCTAGCAAACGCTGTGTGGATGACCCTGTTTTCCTGAGTGGCAATGGGGAAGAGGTGCACTCTCTGGCTTTCAACTCTCTTCTGGGCACTGAGGACGGTGGGTTTTAGCTCAATGAGCTCTCTTGGTGATTGGTTCCCATCTCCTCCTGAAGAAGGATAATAAAAGCAGCTGTGGGGAACAACCTCTAGTGTTTCTCCCATGGCTCAGCAAAGGCTCTGTTTCCCTCATTCCACCATCATCTGTCAGCATCTGCAGCCACAGGAGGGAAAAAGAGATCTGGCCTTCTGCTTCTGGATCATTTGCAGGCTATTGAAACGTTAATTCATCTTCCCACCATTGAGAATGGGGGAAGAAAGCAGGTTTCTTCAACCCACAACTATTGTTCGATGCAGCTTGTGTGATGGCAGGGTTTTACTTGGGGAGGAGGAGAGCCAGTGGGAATTTGGGAGGAGGAGGTGTGGGAGTGAGGTCCATGCTTGCTGCTGAGGGGCAGTTTTAAGGAGACACAACCAGGGCTGTTCCTAAGGGACCCTTCCAGGCAGTGTAAGCACTCAGCTTGTGCAGAAGCAGGGGGCTGCTTGTGCCCTAGCCCCTGCTGGGAGATGGGATGCATAACCCCCAGGTGAGGCGACAGGTAAGCAGGAATGTGCTCATCATCACTCCTAGGCCCGGCAGGACAGGGCTTGCCTGGAGAATGGAGAAACTATGCAAACTCCCCCATCTTTATCCACACATAAAACTGCGGTGGCCTAATTTTCGGCTGGATCCTTCAATGGCAACTACTCCCTTGCTCTGGGCTAAACCACGGCAAGTGCCCACATGATCCAGTGCGAGAAGTTAAAGCTGCCTTTGTCATCATCAGGGGCTTTTTGCGACATTTGCTTCGTCACAAGCCAGACACAATCGTGTGCACAGTTCTCGCTCCGCAAGGCCCTGAAGAGCTGCCACGGGAGGAAAAAAGCCGTCAGAGCCCAAAACTGCTTCCCTCCCTCTAGCAGGCACCATGTGTACGACAGCAGAGGTTGCGTGGTAACGGCAGCAGGAAGGCGCCAGCTCTGCCCCCCTCGCTCCCCGCACAGCACCGACAACAGCAAGGTACGTATCAGCGGCAAAACAGGCTCTGAAAGTCCCGAAACTTTCCCTCCTGCTTCCCGGGGAGGAGCACGGAACCATTTTAAAGCCGTGCTTTGTGGGGAACAGCTGGTTGTGCTTAGTCGAACTGTTGTGCGAGCCAGGCTTATGGAAAGAGGGTGTTTGTAGGAAGAAAAAACTGGGGGAGATGCTGAGATTTTGGGGGGTGGAGGGAGGAAGGGAGGCAAGTCGGGATGTTGCCCAGCGCCTTTCGGTATTTCAAAACCTTTCTTTGTTCTGTCTTGTGAGAATCTGAATGAGCTTTTACTGGGACTAAAACTACCGGGAAACAATAGGGAGGGAGACAGGGAGTAGCCGGCAGGCGGAGGAGGAAGCGAGCCAAGGGGTGACGAATGCCTTCCAGCCCTGACCAAGCGCTGCCACCCTCGCCCCGCCTCGGGACGGATGTGCGGGACAGCCGCTGGTCACTGGGGTCGGGTGGGGGCAGTGGCACGGGCAGAGCCCGGGGGGGCAACAGGCCTGGCAGCAGCACAAGCCCCAGGCGCCCATCCTCCACTGCTGTCACAGCTTCGCTCCAAACAGCTCGGAGAGAGGCCTTTGTGCCAGCGAGGTGCAGCTCTGCTCAACGTGTTGCGCTAATGAGGGACACAGATACGAGAGAAGATGCGTCGTGGATAGGACTGGTGACAGGGATGGGGAGCAGGGACATCCCAGGCCCTCCAAGCTGGCCCCCGTGCACAGCTCTCTGGAAGCTGGAAGTCCGGGACACCACTGAGGATATTTTTGTTGTTTCCACTTCAAACAATTCCTAGTTCTGAGCTCCCTGGGAAAGTCCTGTGTCCCCTGGCCGAGACCTAGCCATGGTGCCTCTGCCGTAGGTGACCTGCATGCATTCCCATCTTGCGCCAGGTGCCGGCACACAGCAGAGGTTGCCCTCCCAGCCGGTTGGAACACCACCTCATTTTATGTTTGATACTCCCATCCTTTGTGCATTCCCTCATTATAGGGATTTCTCCTTCTCTTGTCTTGTTTGCTGTGTATTCCAGTGCTCCTGCTCAGGGGGGAAGAGCAGAGAGATCAGAGTGGATGGGAAAAAAAGGGCAACAGGAGATAGGAATAAAAGGAAAGGGAGGAAAAGAGGACGAAAATTGAGAAGTTGGTGAGAAGATGAAAAAGAGGGAAGACATAGGCTAAGAGGAGGGATGGCAGAAAAAAGGAGGACAAACAGGTGAAAAAGAACAAAAGAGGAAATGGCGAAAGAAGGGAGAAGGAGGAAAATGAGAGAAAAGAGGGACGAAGGAAGGAAGGAAGGAAGGAAGGAAGGAAGGAAGGAAGGAAGGAGAAAATGGGGAAAAAGACAAGGAAAAAACGGAAGAAAGTGGGAAGGAGGAAGCACATGAAAGAGGAAAGCAGAAAGCGAAAGGGGAAAAAGAAAAAAGGAAGTAAGGAGATATGAAGGAAACGGATAAAGAAGAGTGGAGGGGGAAAGAAGGAAGGGGAAAGGGGGAAAGAAGGTCGGAAAAGAGAGGGAGAGGGAAGCAGGGACAAGTCAGGAAAAATTAAGAACGGGAAAGACAAGAAGTGGGAAAGAGAGGAAAAAGGGCGTTAAGTGTCAGAGAGAGCAGGAAAAAAGGGAGAGGGGGAAAAACGGAGGGAAAGGAGAAAGAAAAAGGGAGAGAAAGAGAAAAAGGGAGAAGAAAGGGAAAAAGGGGAGGAGGGACAGATCCTGCCCCTCCCTGCCGCGATTCGAGGCGGAGCCGGGCCG